>CM066033.1:1000985571-1001466785 GCA_033557465.1 Ichthyophis bannanicus
TTGGGAGATGCACGCAGAGCCCAAAGTCCTGCCTCTCCAGGAGGCTTTGGATAATGGGGCCTGTGGGTGCGGGTGTGTCTGCCCCTGTTGGCTGCTGCTTTACAGCAGAGGTTCCCAACTCCAGTCCTGCAGTGCAAAACACTGTTCGGGTTTTCATGCTGTCCCTCATGAATATGCATGAGATACATCTGCATACCATGCGGGTGGCGCATAGAAATGCAGCACAGGCATCTTTATCAGAGGCAGCATGGAACCTGAATGGTGTTTGGCCCTCCAGGACTGCATTTGGGAGGCTCTGCTCTAGGTAATGTGCATGTTTATGGTGTCTGTGCTCTGTAGGGTAAAATGTAGGTGTTTTGGGCATGTTTACGTCATCTGCAAGAAAGGTTCTGTCTGTATTAGCACGTTATAGTACTGGGTAAAATATGAAGATTGGGTTGGCAGAAAGCACAGCTGGGACTTGAACCTGTGATCTTCTGCTTCTGAATACACTGGTTTTGTGCACTGCACCACCATGTTATCACAGACATGGTAAATTCCCTGGTGATACCATGACTGTTGGTCAGACAGGGCCTGTCTGTTGCAGTGCATGGCACCCACCTACACAGGGCTAGGCCACGGTCTGCTCCTGGCAGCTGCCACTGCCCCCTCCACCACCAGTATCCCTCAGCCACCATGCTCACATGCCCTTCTGCTGGTGGAGCTGGTGGTGCGCAGTCTCAGGCCATCCAGTGTGCAGGTAGGCAGCTGCCTATGGTGCGGGTTCTGGGGTAGGGGTGCCTGCATAGACGTCCACGCTCCCCCCCAGCCCCGCCTGCCAATGTTCCATGCCCTTGGGGGTAGCTGTTGGGTACTATCCCCTGTGACACTTTAGGAAACCCACTCGTGCACATGTTGGACCTTCAGCAGTTGCTGTCTGGCTGCTCCGTTGTTTCAGCATTCGTATGGGCCACCTAGGCATCACCCTAGTCCGCACTGTGGCCCAGCTCCACCACAGCATGTGCCGCCTGCGGCCCTCTGTATCCCCTTCTCCGGCATCTGTCCAGTTGCCGTTCCGACATGTCCGCCCTGATGTTGCGGGACATGTGCACCTGTCCGATGGTGGTGAAAACCCTGAGCAGCGCTATTTCACTGTGGGCTCATTCACCTTGTATGGGGACGGCGTATAGACCCTTCCACGATTTATATCTGTTCTATGGAGCTTACTCGGGGGGGGGGAGGGGTTGATGTTTCTCATTGCTACCACTATTGGCCAGCTTGGTTATTGTTTTTTTCCAGTTTGTTGGGGTCATTTTCAGTGTTTCTGTGCCCTTTTGTTCTGTGCACATGTATCACACTTATCACTGTTTTTTGGTTTCCCTGCTTGGGCTGTACATTGCTGACACTGAAATGGTTTCTCTCCCCTGTAATGTGCATTTAACGGCAGGTTTTCATTCGCGTTGGAATTCAGCTCTGTAAATCAGCGCGTTAGTGTGAGGGGATCCTCTCCCCGCCCACTCTCCGCCCACTGACCCCTTCTCTCCGCCCTCTCTCCACCTTCTGCGGTGTTTTACCGCGCCGCGGAGCATTACGATCGTTAGCGCATCATAACGCGCATTATGATGCGCTAACGATCGTTAACGTTACATAACGCGCGTTATTCACGATTACCGCAGTTTAGTAAACATACCCCTAAGATATGTAAATTCTTTATGAACCACAGAAACTCTGGGTGAGCATTAAAACACCTGCGAACTAGAACACAGAGGTTGTCAAGGATTATAATATGAAACAAGCTCATTCATTATTACAGAAGTAATAGTCTTGAAAACTAAGGCATTGGAAGCCAATGCAGATTTAATAAGGCCAGAGTAATGTGTCTATTTCATTCCAGGCCATTAATTACCCATACCCATACGGGTGCATTTTGAGCAAGTTGCAGTGGTTTGATTGTAATATCAAAAAGGCTAAGATAAAGAGTATTATGGTAATCAAGAGAATGCAAAAGCAAGGAATGCACAGTGAGTCAAAAGTCATTAAGGTCTACAATGACATGCAGTCTTCGAACAAAACAAAATTTGTAAAAAAAATTGAGCCCAATTCCATAACGTGCATGTCTAGCCTGCGGACACTTCTAAATAAAAAATGGGCCCCCTTTACCCTAAATCTGCATCCGCGAGTCTGAACATGCCCGCAAATCCAGAATAGGGGAAATAGACACATTTGGTGGGCACGTGTAAGCGCTATTCAGTCAGCCTCATGTCCCATTCGCATGTAAATGTTTTCAACATCCCCGCTCCCACCGTATTCTGAAACGTTACATGTTTTGGATCTTGTCCGTCCCCGTGATGTACCCACGGATGCCACACCCCTTGGGAAAAACATGCATCTCCTTAGCTGTTCAACACAGACAGTAATTTGCTGATGCACACTAGACATAAATATCAATGAGAAATGACAGTTGCTGCAACCTAGACAATATACCAGTACACCTCATGCCCTGAACAGTGCTAGGTAAGACAAATGCACCTCACTAGGTAAGACAAGTGAACATAAGAACATAAGATATGCCATACTGGGTCAGACCAAGGTCCATCAAGCCCAGTATTCTGTTTCCAACAGTGGCCAATCTAGGTCATATGTACCTAGCAGTTTCCCCAAGGGACACAGGTTCCACAATGCTTGTATTGGTTCAAGCATTGATATCCTGGGTCCCTTCTTAATAATGGTTTATGGACCTTTCCTCCAGGAACTTGTCCAAACCTTTTTTAAACCCAGCTACACTAACAGCCTTTAATACATCCTCCGGTAACAAATTCCAGAGTTTGATTACACGTTGAGTGAAAAAATATTTTCTTTTATTAGTCTTAAATAGTTTACCCTGTAGCTTCATTGCATGTCCACTAGTCTTTCTATATTCTGATAAGGTAAACAATCGATCTACGCTTACCCGTTCCACTCCGTTCATTAATTTATAGACTTCTATCATATCTCCCCTCAGCCATCTCTTTTCCAGGTTAAAGAGCCCTAACCTTTTTAGCCTTTCTTCATAGGAGTATCCTTCCATCCCTTTTACCATTTTGGTGGCTCTTCTCTGAACCTTTTCTAAAATCGCTATATCCTTTTTAAGATACGGCGACCAGAATTGCACACAATATTCAAGGTGCGGTCTTACCATGGAATGATATAGAGGCATTATAATATCTTTTGTTTTATTTTCCATTCCTTTCCTTATCATACCTAGCATTCTATTTGCTCTCTTGGCCGCCGCTGCACACTGGGCCGAGGGTTTTAACATGGTATCCACAATGACGCCTAAATCATTTTTCTGGGTGGTGGTTCCTAATGTGGAACCTTGCATCGTGTAACCATAGTTTGGGTTGTTCTTCCCTAGGTGCATAACCTTGCACTTGTCCACATTAAATTTCATCTGCCATTTTGATGCCCAGTCTTCCAATTTATCAAGATCCTCTTGCAATTTTCCACAATCCTCTTGGGTTTTAACAACTTTAAATAGTTTTGTGTCATCTGCAAATCTGATAACCTCACTCGTTATTCCACTTTCCAGGTCATTTATGAATATGTCAAAAAGCAGCGGACCCAGCACAGATCCCTGGGGTACACCACTATTCACCTTTCTCCATTGGGAAAATTGGCCATTTAGCCCTACCCTCTGCTTTCTATCTTTTAACCAGTTCCTGATCCACAATAGTACACTGCCTCCTATCCCATGACTCTCTTGTGTTTCCTGACCATTCCTTCACCAGAAACTAAATATGAACATGTATGTCAGGACATACCTTGCATCAAATGCCACATGGCAATAGGAACCAGCCTCAATGATTCCTGCCCTAGTCATCTCTAAAAACACACATTAAACTACTAAGGATGGATCATCACCAAGTGCACAAACCCCCAAACTAACATTACAGGTCCCCAAAGGATACATAATATTGCTGAGCAACAAATGCTTGCCCGTTTCATGCCTATGGCCTATAAGTACAGCCATTCTGCTGCTCTGCACTACCATTCCCCTCTTATCCCTACCTATATCCATCCCCAGTGCTATATTTAGTGCCCGTGCTTAACATTGTTCCTTTTGAAAACTGCATAAGTTAATGCAGGTTTCTTTTGTCTTGGAGAAACTATTGGTGCAATATAGGAATTACCTGGCTCTAAAAAAAAAAGAGATCAAATTTTCTGTCTGATTTGAAAAAGTAACTTGTCCTAAATTTGTGGAATGCACACCTGTGCTGCTTTTTGATCTAACAATTCTCCCATATTTATCCACTAATCAAGATGACTTCAATGCAATAGTTGTGGTGCTTTAATCCTCAGAAAAACAGTTTGGAGCCTTTCAGCTTGTCCTATCTTCCTTAAGCTATCTGCTATAGAAAAATAATTGATTCAATTTGTTTATTTTATTTATTTATTTATTTAGTAAATACTTGTATACCGCTGTTTCCTACGATCAACAGCGGTTTACTTTACAGAATCATAATGCATTGTATAATACATTGAGATTTTTAGTTTTACATTTTGATTAGACAATGATTTACGTAACACGGGATAAACAGTTGGATACAATATACAGTTGATTATTATAGCACACAGATCAGGGTATACATTTGATTTCAGTAGGTTGGGGGGGCCAAATATACATTATATACAGTGTTGACTTCCAATTAAGGTAAGAATTAGCTGCAATAAAAAAAAAACACCTCCCCCAGGATACAACTTGAAAACAATCCATTAGCACTCCCACAAAGAATCCAACAACCCAAGAATAAATGGATCACAGTGAGTTCTGGCAGGTTTTGACCCATAACATGGAGATACCCCCCTCTACCTTGAGATACGCTTGCATAATGTAACCTGATGGTTAACATTCCTAAATTAATAAATACATCGTTTTTTAAATTTACCTGGGGATCCCACAGTCCAAGGAGCTTTCATATGCTGACAGGCTTTCCCGATGATGGAGGCTGTGGCCAGGTGGAGAGGTCACATTTGGGCATGGGGGGCTTTGATTGTGATTGCGATTGTAATCAAGATCTCAGGAGGGAGCAGTGTTGTTAAGGGGCTTGGGCAGCACTGGGAAGCAAAACTAAGAGAGGCCAGAAAAAAGAAAAAGCTGCAAAAAAGAAAAAAAGATGCAACCATGAAAAAAGCCACAATTGCTGCTGAAGTACTGCTAGGGATGACTGGAATTGTCCTTGGCTGAGCTCCTGCTATTTAAAGGGGCAGTGCATTTTTAAAAAAATATATTTTAAAAGTGATAAGAGCCTCAATTTGTGGCTAGGTATTCCCAGGGAGGCATAAGGACAACGCAGAACTAAAGTTACTTTTAAATTTAAAAGGACCACGGACCATTATGGCGAAAGGTACAAAAGAGTATTCGTTACCATTATGGGGGTAAGGGGACAGTTGAGGGGCCCTAATAGACAAATATCAGGGAGTTGGTGTGCATTTTAAGGATATGAAGATTTTAATATTGGCTACAGTTATATCTGATCAATTCCAGATCAGGAAAGGGGTTTATAAGGGGATAGCTAGCCATTGGTACTGAGGGGTTATTGGGTTTTTGATTAATTTAGGGAAAATGACATTCTTTGATAATTTTGGAGAGTTAGAAGGTTTAAATTTGCTATGATTCATAGAGATCAATGACTTCCATAGAAAATAACGGGATCCATAGATGTCAATGGACATTTCCTTAGTAACCTATGACAATAGCAAACATTATAAGAAAAGCAGTTGCCGAACCCTAGGTTAAGGGGGACTCTGAAACTTGAGGCCTCATTGATCACTTTACAGCAACACCATAGAAATACCAATGGCAGTGCTGCGAAATCCTTGTGATTACCCTGGAGACCTGATGATGCTGTGGAGACCACCAGGAGATTTCAATGACAGCAGACCTATGTTTGGGAGGCTGAGCGATTGAGCCAGAAAATTGAGTAAAATTGAAAGGAAATTATTTTCCCTGAATGGCAAAAAGGATGTGCAGGTGATACGGTAAAATGTAAGCAGCCCGCAAGCAATTTTGCTGCTTTAAGTCTGATTGAATTGGCTGAGTGGTACTTTGAGAGGAACTGCTAAAGAATTAATTGGCAAAGTGGCTTATGTCCACTGAAAGCCTTGCAGTGCATAATTATTTTAAAACTGGCTGGTAGCAAGTGCCTCAGACGAAGGCACAGGATTCACACAGAACCAAGCCTAAGTTTGATGACAGGGCTAGAAGATAAACTGGCTAATGAAATTTGCTAATGCTCAAAGGGAAGCTAAACTTGGGTCATTGTGATCAACTGATTGGTATGCAAGAAGAGAGAGAGAGATCTAATGGAAGAGGCTGATTTGGATTTAGTGGCGCTTAAGGAGACTTGGTTCACGGAAAATCATAATTGGGATGTAATTATACCGGGCTATACTTTAATCAGGAAGGACAGGGTAGGAAGAAGGGGAGATGGAGTGACACTATGGGGCATGTTTACTAAACTGCGTTAGTGTGATTCGCATTTGGATCCGCTTTACAGGCAGAAATCCCAAATAAGGACATGGGCAGCACATCATTACCGATAACGTGCGTTACCAGGTGCCATAGCCTAACGAGCGTTAAAAAACATCGTGTAGAGCGCCACGCAACACGCGCCCATAAGGCATCTGATAAGGTGCCTAGTAAGGCATCTAGAACTGTAGCACAATGGTTAATACACTGACTAATGGTGCAGGGGATGTGAGTTCAATTCCCCTGTGGGTCTAATGAGTAAAGTTGGCTGAGACATCACCTTTTACTCAAAATCAGTGCTGTTTGAAGCATTTTGTTTGTTAATGTTAATTACTGCTGCTAGCAAACACACCCTCACAGGGCCGTAACCTAAGGTGCCGCATAAGGCACCCCAGAGGGCACATTATAAAGTGCACTGTCCGCCAAGGCACCCTAGAATGTCCCCTATGCGCCACCCCACAGGGCACAGTATAGGGTCCCGCATTGGGCACTGTATAGGGCACCTGATGAGGCACCGTAAGGAGACAGCACTGTGAGGGTTTGTTGCTGGCAGCACCAATTTAAATTAAAAAAAGAAAATGCCTCAGACAGCCCTACCAAATAACCCCACTGTGGGATTAAACCCATGACCCCTGGCTCCACAGGCAGTGAAGTAACTAGTGGGCCACATCGCTAGTGCTACTAACAAAACCCAGAATGCCTGCCAATCAAACAAACCAAGGTCTCAGCAAACAAGGGCATATGGCAAACACGATCAAGACCAAGGTCAAGATCATTACCAAAAACAAAAAGCCCAATAACATCACCGACCTTGTCAAACACTGAAAGCTACTGGCAAAATCCAAGGAAACACTCAACTTACTATGAATACGTGGAGACAGACTAGCCAGATGCCTGTTCCCCCAGCACTAACAAATCCCTGGCTGGCAGCTGAAGGACGTCAGGTCACCACACAAACTGTCTACTGTGGTGGCCAGAATTTGGGTTAACCCACTCATACCCATGGTGCACTGCACATGCAGATCTGCAGTCTATAGATGAACACAAGATGGGGTATGCACCCCCACAGCACCTCGGCCTGGTAGGGGGAACTGACCGTGTGTGTTACTGCCACAGAGTGACTACCGTCCATCACAGTGGACGGGTTCTGTGTTCACCCTGAGGGTGAGGTGGGGTGCCCAGCACAATTTCCGCTGTACCTGGCATTTCTGCAATGGGCTATGCTACAGGTCTCCATTGGTGCCCATGTGTGATAGGTGGCCCCTGCAGATACCCTTAGCATTTGCCTGTGTCCATCTGTACATCACGTTTTGCCCGTGTGGACTATGATGCACCCTGAATAGTTCATGCACTGTGTGGGTGCCATGGTCACATGATTTCAGGTCCAAGGGGGGGTTTGGGCCCATAGGCGGTTTATGTACCAACACCCAACTCACCTTCTGTGGCTCAGGGTGGGAAACATGGTTTACAAATAACGGGTCGACATTTTACCCCCCTACACTGGGGACAGTAGAGGGTACCATTCACCCCAGTCCTGCTGGGGAATGGACACCCCAGCAGGGCAGTCTATGCAGATCTGTACACCTCGATACATTGGGCAGTGACAGACAGACAGTAGACCTGGTACTGCACAGCTGCCCCACACCACTATATGACATCCTCCAGCAGCAAGCAAAGTGAGTCACCAGCCGCTGCACCCTGCAAGGTGTTCCAGCCACACACATACAAACTGCAGACAGCCTGCTTGCTAGTCCATAGTTCATGTTCCTGGAGATGACGTGTGCACCCACACCTGGGATGTGCACACACCCACCAAGCAGATGGGTCAATGATAGGGCTCCAGAGGACAGAGCCCATATATCTCACTTCAGAAGGACACTATATAGCACTATGGGGGAACCCAGCACTGTTCCCTCTAAGATGTGTGCGTGTGCGTGCGCACATACCTCGCCGAGCGAGCGCACATACTTTACAACAGAGCGCACAAAAATTGTGGTTCTGATTCTGATAGAAAACAACAGACATCTTAAAATTTAAAAGTTGTTGTGTATTTATGGTTTTCACAAGTTCTACAATATTTTCTAGTGCAATCAATGTGGTGTACTGTGGTGGCAAAGTAGGTTTAGAGTGTTAAGGAAAGGGGGGAAAACAGTCCTTTTTCCCTGAGCCCAAGAGAACTGCAGGCACAGCAGGGGTTAAAACTCTAAACAAAGAAAAAAACTCCCTACACAGAATAGAAGAACTGGAGACACGCCCAATCTCCAAGGAAACCAAGGGAGGTGACGGGAGAGGTTTGGGGGCGGAGTCTAGAGCTATAGGACAGCCCCAAACATTTAAGCAGAGAGAAGCTATAGCAAGAGGAAGGGGAAGTGAGGAGAGTGAAGGGAGGGGCGAGGAAACTGAGTGGAGGAGCTCTAGTTCCAGAGAAAAGGAAATTTCCAGGAAGAGGCCTGAGAGAAGGTCCCAGCCAGAGTCCCGGCAAAACACTCAGCAGAGACCCGGGGAGAGATCCAGGAAGAGGTCTGAAATAAGGCTGGAAGAAAGGTCAGTGGCAAGCCCTGGAGAGGAATCTTCTGAAGAGAAGATATTCTCTAGGAGGTGGTGGACTGGCCAGGAGACTCCTGAGAGTACTAGAAGTAAGGAGCCTCGAAGGACAGGGCTGAGGGACAAATATCTCACTGGAAGCCTCAAGGGGGAATCCTATTGCAAGCAGTACAGAGACAGTTCGAGCCCAGAACGCGGTTCAGCTGGCAGAAAGTCTGCAGCTAAGGTGGAGCCCTGGAGAGCCTGTTCTAAGCAAGGTACTGTTGAGAAGCAGGAGAGAGGAATATCCCTGGAAGGACCAGAAAGCAAGCTAACACCTGTATCAGGGTCTGAAAGGAGACACGTTGCTGCTAGAAAGGTGAGCCCATTGCAAGCTGTTAAAAAGTTATTGAACAAGAAAGCTTTGTCATGCCCTTCCCCCATAGCCTCAAGTAGAGAAGAGTCTCAGTGGGAGCAGCTGTTGAGAGTGTTGAAGCAGCTGAAGCTTTTCCATGCAGACGCTGTGGATAACACGTTATTGAAGGAACCCAGTGAAGAGAAAATGGAAATAGAAATCAGTGATGTAGAGAATGATTATTCTGATATGGAGATGGAATGCTCTTTCTGTTCTAGTCAAAAGTAAGAAACTGAGGGGTTTTTAAAAGTAATTAGGAAAACCCAGAAGTTTTTAAAGGAAGTACATTCTCTGCTTAAAATCATGCCTTTTTATTTATGCATTAATGAGAGCTGATCCGATAAGCTCCAAGAAGTTAATGAATGTCTGGGAAAACTAAAGAGTGAAAGTACGTTTGGAAAAGAATGTCAGAAGATTTTAAACAGTTGGTAACCAGGAAGTTAAGGTGCTGCAAAAACATGTGAGAGAAACAGTTGAGTGTTGTGCTGCATAACTTGGAGACCTGGGACCAGAACCTGTTTGTAAAAGAATGATTTGTGAGACACGTTGTTTAAGTTAAGCCGCAGAAGCAAAGTCAAGGCATGCACTATGTATTAAGGCTTAAGTTCTTTTTGAATGGAGAAGTATCCTGAGTTTTTTTTTTTATAGTACCTGAACTTCTAGCCAAAGAGTTCAATTGGTTATGTAGAGCTTTATTTTCAAATAAAGAAATTTTCCTGTGACCTTCAAATTTCAGCTATAATCTTTGTGACACAACTACATTGCGAAGAAGCCATAGTACTGGGTTCCAGTTCACTAAGAAGGATGTTCAAAGTACCTCCATTGCACCTAGGCATTTGCCTAGCCACCAGGGGGGTCTTGACAGTACATACTGTATTCTGACCTGTAGTCAAATTTTAAAGTATATAACTTCGAGTGTCGCTATGTGGCACACAACAATTTAATCTTCCGTCAAAAGCTGCACAGCTGATATTTTATGCGCACACAGCCTACAGAAAATTAGAGGGAACAGTGGAACCCAGCCATGCCATGGTCACTGCACAGTCAGGGTGAGCATGACCACACAGCAGAACATGCCATGGCCACCCTGTCCGTGTAGGTGGTGGGCAAGCCCTACAATGTCCCAGCCATTGCCCTGGGCCCTGTGCAGGTGCATCCTGCCCAGGCCGCCCTCTACGGCTATACCCACAGTACCTTGCTCCTCATTATGCACATTGGCAGGCCAATACTAGCAACAGTGCTAGCGGTGTGTGCTGCAGAGGGTGTTGGCAAATGCAACACACTGGATAGGCTGACGCACACCCCACACCTATGCCAGTATAGTGCACCAATATAGGCTTTTGACAGCCCAGGACACCGCACCAGTCCTGGGCACAGTGCAGGCATGGCTATGGTATGCTGTACTGTTGGGGTCTCTTCCCAAGGTGGTGGACACTGTCAGGTTCCAGACGTGACACACACTCCACAGACATCATAGAGGTTGGTATGGTACAGCACACTGGGCCGCTTGTGCTAACATTAGGGATTGCTATGTGCCAGTTATCATAGCAACCTTTTGCTATCTGTGTACCGTATTCCCTGGTTTGGGGTGTCATTGCTAGGGTATGCATGTGCTAGTATTGGGGGATGCACACAGGGCCCAACATCCTGCCTCTCCAGGACGCAGTGGCTAATGGGGCCTGTGGGTGCGGGTGTTTCCGCCCCTGTGGATCAATGCTCTTGGACAGGGGTTCCCAACTCCGGTCCTGGTGGGCCGCACCATGTTCGGGTTTTCATGCTATTCCTGATGAATATGCATGAGATACATCTGCATACCATGGGGGCGGCGCATCGACATAGAGCACAGGCATCTTTATTGCAGACAGCATGGAACCTGAATGTTGTTTGGACCTCCATGACTGCCTTTGGGAGACTCTGCTCTTGGTAATGCGCCTGTTTGTGGTGTCTGTGCTCTGTACGGTAAAATGCAGGTGTTCCAAGCATGTTTATTCTATCAGCAATACACGGTTCCATCTTTCTTACCACGGTTTATTACTGGTAAAAGGTATGGGGACAGAGTTGGCAGGGACCACAGCTCAGGATTGAACCTGTGACCTTCAGCTCCTGAGTGCACTGGCTGTGCTTACTGCGCCACAGAGACAGATCATTCCCTGGAGGTACCATGACTGTTTGTCATACTGAGCTTGTCTGTTGCAGTGCAAGACACCCACCTGGACCGGGCTAGGCCATGGTCTGCTGCAGCCAGGTGCCACTGCCCCCTCCACCATCTGTACGCCCTCAGCCACCATGCTAACATGTCCTTCTATTGGAAACAGCATGAAACCTGCATGATTTGTAGCCCTCCTGGGCTGCATTTGGCAGACTCTGCTCTCGGTAATGCGTCTGTTTGTGGTGTCTGTGCTCTGTGCGATACAATATAGGTGTTCCAAGCATGTTTATTCTATCAGCAATACAAGGTTCCATCTTTCTTACCGTGGTTTATCACTGGTAAAAAGTATGGGAACAGAGTTGGCAGGGACCACAGCTTGGGACTGAACCTGTGATCTTCAGCTCCTGAGCGCACTGGCTGTGCTTACTGCGCCACACTGGCAGATCATTCCCTGGAGGTACCATGACTGTTTGTCCTACTGAGCCTGTCTGTTGCAGTGCACGGCACCCACCTACATGGGTCTGGGCCGTGGCCTGCTATGTTCAGATGTCACTGCCCCCTCCGCCACCGGTACCCCTCCGCCACCATGCTGCCATGCCCTTCTGCTGGTGGTGGGCAGTCTCGGGCCATCCAGTGTGCATGTAGGCAGCTGCTTATGATATGGGTGGTGGGGTAGGGGTTCCTGGATGGACGCCCACACTTCCCCCCAGCACCGCCTGCCACTGTTCTGTGCCCTTAGGGGTGGCTGCTTGGTACTGTCCCCTGTAACACTGCGGGGGACACACTCATGCCCATGTTGGGCCCTCAACAGTTGCAGTCTAGCTCTACTGTTTATGCATTCCTATGGGCCAAACTGAGCATCACCCTAGTCCCCACTGTGGCCCAGCTGCACCACAGCATGTGCCGCCTGCAGCCCTCTGTATCCCCTTTTCCAGCATCTGCCCAGTTGCCCGTTCTGACATCCCACCCTGCTGTTTCAGAACATGTGCACGCCATGGGGAACCTGTTCAGTAACAAGGGGAAGCCCTGATCTGCACTATTTCACTGAGGCATCATTCACCTTCTATGGTGACAGAGCATACACACTTCCACAGTTAATATCTTTTTCTGAGGCTTTCCCAGTGGTATTTGTGGCTATTTCCCGTTGATATCACTATTGACTAGCTTGGTTATGTTATTTTCCTCGTTTCTTATGATCATTTTCACTGCTAATTTGCCCTTTTGTTCCGTGCATATGTATCACACTTATCACGTTTTGTGGGTTTCCCTGCCTATGCTGTACGTTGCTGACGCTGAAATGGTATCCCTCCCCTGCAAATGTGCATCTACCGGCAGGTTTTCAATCGCGGTAGGATTCAGCCCTTGAGTTCAGCGCGTTGGTGTGCCTGGAGCCTCTCCCCGCCCATACTCTGCCCATTGACCCCTTCTCTCCGCCCTCTCTCCACCCTCTGCGGTGTTTTACCGCGCCGTGGAACTTTACGATCGTTAACTTACGTTAACGCACGTTATGAGACGTTAACGATCGTTAACGTTACATTACGCGTGTTATGTACCGTTACCGCAGTTTAGTAAACATGCCCCTATATGTCAAAAATAATATTAAGGCAATAGAATTGCAAGGCTTAAAAGGAAGAGAGGAGGCACTGTGAATTAAACTAGAAAAAGGGAAAGGGAAAACCATTTGCATTGGAGTTATATACAGATCCTCCTCACAGGGAATAGAAGTGGATGAAGATTTAATAGAAGACATACACAGTGAAAGGAGAAGTGCTACTGATAGATGATTTCAATATGCCAGATTGCATTGGCACATCCCTACTGTAGCATCATCTAGAAGTAAGGAGATCATGGATTAACATAAGAACATAAGATATGCCATACTGGGTCAGACCAAGGTCCATTAAGCCCAGTAACCTGTTTCCAACAGTGGCCAATCTAGGTCATACGTACCTAGCAGTTTCCCTAAAAGACACAGGTTCCACAATGCTTGTACTGGGTCAAGCATGATATCCTGGGTCCCTTTTTAATAATGGTTTATGGACCTTTCCTCCAGGAACTTGTCCAAACCTTTTTTAAATCAAGCTACACTAACAGCATTTACTACATCCTCAGGTAACAAATTCCAGAGTTTGATTACACGTTGAGTGAAAAAATATGTTCTCTTATTTGTCTTAAATAGTTTACCCTGTAGCTTCATTGCATGTCCTCTAGCCTTTCTATACTCTGATGATAAACATAAGAACATAAGAACATAAGACATGCCATACTGGGTCAGACCGAGGTCCATCAAGCCCAGTATCCTGTTTCCAACAGTGGCCAATCTAGGTCCTACGCACCTAGCAATAAAGTAAACAATCGATCTACACTTACCTGTTCCACTCCATTCATTTATTTATAGACCTCTATCATATCTCCCCTCAGCCATCTCTTTTCCAGGTTGAAGAGCCCTAAAATTTTTTAGCCTCTCTTCATAGGAGTAGCCTTCCATCGCCTTTACCATTTTGGTGGCTCTTCTCTGTAGCTTTTCTAATAACGCTATATGCTTTTTAAGATACGGTGGCAAGAATTGCACACAATATTCAAGGTGCGGTCTCACCATGGAACGATACAGAGGCATTATAATATCCTTTGTTTTATTTTCAATTCCTTTCCTTAAGATACCTAGCATTCTATTTGCTCTCATGGCCACCGCTGCACACTGGGCGGAGGGTTTTAACATGTTATCCATGATGACGCCTAAGGGGCATGTTTACTAAACACAGTTGCTGTGCGGGTTCCCGTTAGTGTGCTGGTGCCATATAAGGAGTGGGCGGGCCAGGCAGAAAAAAGGAAAAAACCGGACCGTACGTGTGTGCATCGCGCTAATGTGCGGGGCCCACATTATCGCGTGGAAAGGCTAAGTGGGGTGCTGCTGCATAACCAAACAACAGAGCCGTAGTACAATGGTGAAGACCCTGACCTATGGTGCAGGGGCCAGGGGTTCAAACCCCTATTGCGCTCAACAACAAAGACCAGCTGAGACATCAACTTTTATGGGCAAAAGTGGTGTAGGAGGCATACTGCTTATGGGCGGCAGAAGGCGGCGCACTCTTTTTTTATACGGCATGAGGCGGCACACTCTTCATTGTGGGCGGCAGATGGCGGCACGCTGTTAAGGTTGGGCGGCAGAGGGCGGCGCGCTGATAAAATCGGGCAACAGAAGGCGGTGAGCCTGTGGGCAGAAGGCGGCGCGCTGATGTGTGAGGGGGCACCCAATAGTGGGAGGGATAAGTGGCACGCTGATGTGCAAACAGCAGGAATGGAGCCATAGCACAATGGTTAAGACACTGACCACTCGTGCAGGCATCATGGGTTCAATTCCCCACAGTGCCCATTGAAGACAGCTGGCTGAGGTGTTATTTTAGGAGGCATGCCCATGTTGGGCGGCATAAGGCGGCACGCTGTTAATGTTACGCGGCAGAAGGCGGCGCGTTGTTACTTTTGTGCGCCACAAGACGGTGCGCCGATGGCTACAAGGCTGCGCGCTGCTGCTTAAACACAGGAGCAGAGCCACAGCACAATGGTGAAGACATTGACCAATGGTGCAGGTGTCAGGGGTCCAACCCCTCACAGTGCCCAGTGAACAAGGCTGGCTGGGGCAGTATGTATTATGGTGAGGTGTGCTGTAGGAGGCCTTCAAGGTTTATTTTATTTCCCACTACTAGTAAACCCGCTCTCACAGTGTGTTAACATACGGATGCCCGTAAGGCACATGTTACAGTGCACTGTCCGCCAAGGCACCCTAGAATGTCCCCTATAGGGCACCATGTATGTTGCGACACAGGACAATGTATAGTGCACCCAATATGGATGGCACCCATAAGGTGGCCTATAGGGCGCCCTAAAGAGCACCCTCAGAGGCACCTTATGGGTACAGTATGCCAAGAGTGTGTTTGCTGTCATAAAAATATGTAGAGTAAACAAATATAATGCTCTGGACAACCCTATCACAGGGCCCCACAGTGGGCTTGAACCCATGACCTCTGGCTGCAAAGGTAGTGATGTAACCATTGGGCTACAGCCCTATAGCTGTAAGCAAGCCCCTGGCTGGCTGCAGAGAGCCTGCATGTCACCTCACAGACAGTCTGCTGTTGTAAACAAGATAGGGTTAGGCCACCCGTACCCATGATGCACTGCACATGCAAATAAGCTGTCCACAGATGCACACAAGATGGGGAATGCACCCCAACAGCTACCCGGCCTGGTAGGGGGAATTGTCCGTGTGCACCCACACAGCACCTCGGCCTGGTAGGGGGTCCTGAGCGGGTGGACTACCAGCAAAGAGTAGCTACACACCATCACATTGTGCAGGTACTGTGCTCACCCTGAGGGTGTGATGTGGCACCCAGGAGCAGGTCCACAACACCAGCCATGGCTGAATGAGACCATGATAGAGCTGCAAAACAGTACTAACCTGTGAGATGGGAAGGTGCTGCAGAAACATCTTGGATATCTCTGTCTGTCTCAGTTAGCGGAAACCCCCATAGACCCCCTAGGTCATAGGTGTCAAACCTGTCCTGGAGGGCCACAATCCTGCCAGGTTTTGGGATAGCCGCAATGCATATGCATGAGATATATATGCATTAGAGATATCCTGCCAACCTGACTGGCTTGTGGCCCTCCAGGACTGGACTTGGAGACCACTGCCTTACACCTCTGTCATTTAAGATTGTGAGTGGGCAAGGTGCAGATGTCCAAGACATCAAAAAGGTTAGATAGAATTTGTCACATTCCTCCTCACTTCTCACCACCACCAAAATATTGTCCATTAGACATCTTTTTGGTGGTGGTGAGAATCGAGGATGAATGTGACACACTCTAGCTACCCTTTTGATGTCTAGGACATCTGTACCTTGCCTACTCACCATCCCAAATGACAGAGGTGTAAAGCAGTGGTCTCCAAATCCAGTCCTGGAGGGCCACAAACCAGTCAGGTTGGCAGAATATCTCCAATGCATATATATCTCATGCATATTCATTAGGGCTATCCCAAAACCTGGCAGGATTGTGGCCCTCCAGGACAGGCTTGACACCTATGCCATAGGTGGTCAAGGTACCCCCCCCTGAGGGTGGCAAACAGAGCCCCCTCACCAACAGATCCCCACCCCCACCCCCCCCGAGGGTGGCAAACAGGGCCCCTCCCACCAACAGATCCCCATCCTACCCACCCACCCATCACCCCTGCCACCCCCCTGGCAAAGGTGCTTGCAGCCAATACACACTGTATAGACAGACACACACTCCCACACCTATGCCAGCATTGTGCTACTATTGAGGGGGTGATTAGCCTTGCCCACCACACCGGTCCTGGGCACGGCACAGGCATGGATATGGTACGCAGTACTGCTGGGGGTCACTCCCCAGGGTGGTGAACACCATCAGAGGCCAGGCCTGGAGCACGCACCGCAGACACCAAACAGATTGTTCGGATGGGGTCAACTAGCAGTATGTGCGTAACATAGGGATATCTATCAGCCTGTACTCTTAGCAAACATTTCAGAGCTGTGAACCTCAGGTGTAGGGTGACATTGCTAAGGTATGCAGGTGCTAGTATTGGGAGATGCACGCAGGGTCCAATGTTCTTCCTCTACAGGAGACATTGGCCAATGGGGCCTGTGGGTGTGGGTGTAGGTGTGTCTGCCCCTGTTGGCTGCTGCTTTACGGCAGCGCTTCCCAAATCCGGTCCAGTTTTGCATCACACTGTTCGGGTCTTCCTGCTGTCCCTCATGAATATCCATGAGCTACATCTACATGTCGTGGGGGTGGTGCATAGATATACAGCACAGGCATTTGTATGAGTGGCAGCATGGAACCTGACTGGTGTGTGGCCCACCAGGACTGCATTTGGGGGATTCTGCTGTAGGTTCTGCCCCTGTTCATGGTGTCTGTGCTCAGTGGGGTAAAAGATAGACATATTAACATTGCATATGTCCTCATCAAGAAAGGTGTGTCCTTACTGTCACTGTTTATTTGTGGGGAAAATACATTGGTAGGATTGGTGGTAGCCCCAGCTGGTCTTTGAACCTGTAACCTTCTGTTCTTGCATGCATTGTCTGTGTGCACTGCACCACCGTGTAGCCACAGATTGGTTGAATTCCCTGGATAGTCCATGACTGTGGATACGGCAGGGCCTGTCTGTTGCTGTGGACTGTGCCAGCCTGCACATGGCTAGGCCTCTGTCTTCCGTGGCTAGCGGCCACTGCCCCCTGCACCACATGTACTCGTCCGCCAACATGCTGGCATGAGCTTCTCTCAGAGAAAGCAGATGACCTGATTGCAATGTGTCAGTACGGGACTGCATTTGGGCGACTTGGCTGTAGGTATTGCCCATTGTTGTGGTGTGTGTGTGGTGTTGGGTAAAATATGGGTGATCTCCCCATGCCTATGTTCCCTGCAAGACAGGGGTGTGTGTGCTATCGTTGTTCAGTGGTGGGTAAAATATATGGACAGGGCTGGAAGGTGCCCCAGCTGGGATTTGAACCTCTGACCCTCTGGTCCTAGAGGTACTGGCTCTGTCCGCTGCACCACACTGTGGCCACAGGTACAGTGCAGTCCCTGGAGATAGTAACATGGCAGGATGGAGTCACAAAGCCTGCTGTGTGCATTTCTACTGTGGGCTCCTTCACCCTGTCTGGTGACAAACGTGCAAGTAAAGCCCACAGATGACCACGGGAAAAGGGGGATAAAATATAACCAAGCTGGGCTACAGTGATCTTAATGGGCAAACATGGAAAACACTCCCAGGACAGCTCCAGAAAAAGGGAAATGTTTTTTGGACGAGTCTCCGCTCCGTACACCTTTCCATAAATCATTTTTTTTTAGCTTTCCTGGGTGTGTTTTCTAGTTTTGCCCATCACTATAACTGTTCGCAAACTGAATTACTATTTTTAATATTTTTGTGGTGGTCATTTTCTATTTTTAATTGCACTTTTGTGCTGTGCACATGTATCACACTGCTCACGTTTTGCAGGTTTCCCCGGTTTGGCTGTACATTGCTGACGGAAATGGTTTCTCTTCCCTTTAAATCCCCTCTACCGCGAGTGGTTCACTCGCGCTATTTTTGCAATGGAAATTCGGCCCCGCAACTGCGCGAGGGGCCTCTCCCCTCCCCTTCCCCGCCCATTAACCCCGTCTCTCCGCCCCTCCGGGGCCTTCCTCCACCCTCCGTAGGCCTTTCCACGCCTCTATCGGACATTTACGGGCCCGTACTTGTGCGGGGCTCGTTAGTGTGACGCGCACGTGTGCGGGGGTTCGACGCACGTTTGCGGGGCGCTTAAGAGCACTTAAGTGCTGCTTTTAGTGCGCTATTTTGCGCCATGCAAAATAGCGGTTTTTAGTAAACATTCCCCTAAATCTTTTTTCCTGGATGGTGGTTCCCAATGTGAAACCTTGCATTGTGTAACCATAGTTTGGGTTGTTCTTTCCTATGTGCATAACTTTGCACTTGTCCACATTAAATTTCATCTGCCTAGTCTTCCAATTTATCAAGTTCCTCTTGCAATTTTCCACAATCCTCTAGGGTTTTAACAACTTTAAATAGTTTTCTGTCATCTGCAAATTTGATAACCTCACTCATTATTCCCTTATCCGGGTCATTTATGAATATGTCAAAAAGCAGCAGACCCAGCACAGATCCCTGGGGTACTCCACTGTTCACCTTTTTCCATTGGGAAAATTGGCCAATTAGCCCTACATCTCTGCTTTCTAACTTTTAACCAGTTCAAGGGTGCAGGGGGGGAATATGTAGAAGCTGATAAGGATAAAGCGGAATTGCTTAACAAATATTTTTGTTCTGTGTTCACAGATGAAGAACCAGGAGCAGGACCTCAGAAAACACCCACAAATAGGAACAGAAGCGAGGGACATCTTGAACAATTTTCAGAAGACTGTGTTCGTGAGAAACTAGCTCAACTTAAAGTAGACAAAGCGATGGGACCAGATGGGATACACCCTAGAATACTGAGGGAACTTGGGGACATTCTAGCAACTCCACTGACTGACCTTTTCAATGCCTCGTTGGAGTCGGGAGTGGTGCCAAAGGACTGGAGAGAGGCTCATGTGGTGCCTTTACACAAAAGCGGAAGTAAGGATGTGGTTGAAAACGACAGGCCTGTTAGTTTAACTTCGGTGGTGAGTAAATTATTGTAAACGCTGCTGAAAGAGAAAATAGTGAGGTTTCTGGAGTCCAGCAGATTACAGGATCTGAGGCAGCATGGATTCACCAGAGGCAGGTCTTGTCAGACAAATCTGATTGATTTTTTTCACTGGGTGACCAGGGAGTTGGACCGAGGGAGAGCTCTAAATGTGATGTACTTAGATTTCAGTAAAGCCTTTGACACTGTTCCTCACAGGCGACTTATAAACAAACTGAGCACCCTAGGGATGTACCCTAAAGTTACTGCTTGGGTTAGAAATTGGTTGGGTGGGAGGCGACAAAGAGTACAAGTAAATGGAGCTCACTCTGAGGAGAAGGATGTTACCAGTGGTGTGCCCCAGGGATCTGTCCTTGGTCCGATTCTTTTTAACATCTTTGTAAGTGATATAGCAGAAGGGCTGTCGGGTAAGTTTTGCCTCTTTGCAGATGATACCAAAATCTGCAATAGAGTAGACACCCAGGAAGGTGTAGATAACATGAGGAGGGATCTAGCTAAGCTTGAAGAATGGTCTAGAATTTGGCAGCTGGGATTTAAAGTTAAAAAATGTAAGGTCATGCATTTGGGCTGCAGCAATCCAAGGGAGCAATACAGTATAGGAGGTGAAGTACTTTTGTCCATTAAAGAAGAGCGGGACCTAGGCGTGGTTGTGTCTGATGATCTTA
Organism: Ichthyophis bannanicus; assembly: GCA_033557465.1. Lineage (NCBI taxonomy): Eukaryota > Metazoa > Chordata > Amphibia > Gymnophiona > Ichthyophiidae > Ichthyophis > Ichthyophis bannanicus. The sequence continues at coordinate 1,001,006,003 of CM066033.1, forward strand.
AGGTAGCTAAACAGGAAGAAAAGGCGATGGCAAAAGCTAGAAGGATGCTTGGGTGCATAGAGAGAGGAATGGCTAGCAGAAAAAAGGAGGTGATAATGCCTCCGTATAAGTCTTTGGTGCGACCTCATTTGGAGTATAGTGTGCAATTCTGGAGACCGCACCTTCAAAAGGATGTGAACAGGATGGAGTCGTTGCAGAGGGTGGATACTAAAATGATTAGTGGGCTTCATTATAAAGCATATGAGGACAGACTTAAGGATCTTAATATGTACACCTTAGAGGAAAGGCGGGATAGAGGTGATATGATTGAGATGTTTAAATACCTCCGTGGCATAAATGTTCAGGGAGAGAGCCTCTTTCAATTGAAAGCAAGTTCTGCTACGAGGGGACATGGGATGAGGGTGAAGGGAGATAGATTCAGGAGTGATATGCAGAAATATTTCTTTACGGAAAGAGTAGTGGATCCATGGAATAGTCTCCCAGTGGAGGTGGTAGAGATGAGGACAGTAACTGAATTCAAAAAAGCATGTGACCAACACAGAGGATCTCTAAAGGTAAAAAGTGGACTTTTGTAGATGTTGATATGGAAGGACAGACTAGATAGGCCATGTGGTCTTTTCTGTCATCATGTTTCTATGTTTCTATGGGGTATGTTTACTCAACCGTCTTAATGTGCACCCGGCGATAGGGTGCAGGCTGCCATAAAAGGAGTGGGCGTTTCAGTCCTGAAGCAGCAAAACGGGAGTATCGCGCGATAACGCGTGCTGCTGCGCACATTAACGTGCGAGGCGCCGCTAAGCGCGTTAACGCGCGGTAATCCTAAGTAGGTGCCAAGACATGCAAACATTGAAACAGAGGTGTAGCACAATGGTTAATACACTGACTGATAATACAGGGGTCATGAGTTTGATCCCCTAGTGTGCCTAATACTTAAGGCTGGTTGAGGCATCAGCTTTGACATGTAAGCATTGTTTCCTGCTGCACTTTATTGGTATTTTATTAATTGCTGCCAGCAAACACACCCTCACGTGCCGTAACCTAAGGTGCCGCATAAGGCACCCTATAAGGCACTCCATAGGGCACATTATAAAGTGCACTGTCCGCCACGGCACCCTATAATGTCCCCTATAGGGCACCCTATAAGTCGCTCCATAGGATACCGTATAGTGCACCTTATATGGACGGTAACCATAAGGTGCCCTATAGGGCGCCCTCAGAGGCACCTTATGGGTACAGTACGCTGAGGGTGGTTTTGATGGCAGCACTAATGTACATTAAAAATAGACAATGCTTTGGACATCCCTATCAAATAACCCCACTGTGGGTTTGAACCCATGACCTCTGGCTCCACAGGCAGTGAAGTAACCAGTGGGTTACAGCTCTATAGTTGCAAGCTAGGCCCTGGCTGGCTGCAGAAGGACTACACGTCACCACACAAACAGTCTGCTGTGGTCACCAGGATAGGGTTAGCCCACCCATACCCATGATGCAATGCACATGCAAATCAGCCGTCTACAGATGAACACAAGATGGGGTATGCACCCCCACAGCACCTCGGCCTGGTAGGGGGAACTGACCATGTGTGTTACTGGCACAGAGTAGCTACACACCGTCACATTGTGCGGGTACTGTGCTCACCCTGAGGGTGCAGTGGGGCGCCCAGCACCAGGTCCACAGCACCTTGCATGGTAGAAATAGGCCATGCTGTAGGTCCCCAGCAGTGTTAGTGTGTGAGATAGGTAGTTCCTGTAGACTCATTCTGGATACATCTGTATTTCTCAGTCAGGTTTGACCCTTATGGACCCATAGGCAGATTATGGACCACCACTCAACCCACCCTCTTGGGCTGTGGGTGAGAGAGAAACAGGGTCTCCCACCAACAGATCCACGTTTTACATCCTGCAGTGGCAGAAGTAGAGGGGACCACCAACCGCAGTCCTGCTTGGGAACAGACACCCTACAGGGCAGTCAATGCAGCTCTGTACACATCTATAAAGAAATAGCAGACAGACATTAGGCCCGAAAATACTCAGTTGCACCCCACCACAATCTGATATTCTCCTGCAGCCACTGCACCCTGCAAAGTGTTCCAGCAAGACACATACTAGCTGCAGACAGTCTGATAGCTAGTCCATAGTGCATGTTCCTGGAGGAGATGCATCCAGAACTGGAATGTCAGAAACACACCAAGCAGATAAATCAGTGATTGGGCCCCAAAAGGGAACCCATAAATATCACATGAGAGAAATACTATAATAGCACTATGGGGGAGCCTAGCCATGCCATGGTCACTGCTCAGTCAGGGTGAGCGTGATCTCCCAGCAGAACAGAACATGTGTAGGTGGTGGCCGGGCACTACAATATCCCAGCCAGTGCCCTATGCCCTGTGCAGATGCATCCTGGCCAGGCCACCCTGTCCGGGCTATACCCATGGTACCTTGCTCCTCATTATGCAGATTGACAGGCCAATACTGGCAAGAGTGCTGGCAGTGTGGGCTGTGGAGGGTGTTTGCAGCCACCACACACTGGATAGACAGACACACACTCCCACACCTATGCCAGCATTGTGCTACTATAGAGATGTTTAGCAGCCCTGGCCACCACACCAGTCCTGGGCACAGTGCAGGCATGGATATGGTACGCAATACTGGTGGGGGTCACTCTCCAGGGTGGTAAACACTGTCAGAGACCAGACCTGAAGCACACTCCACAGACATCAGAAAGGTTGCTATGATGGAGCTCAATCAGCAAACTGTGTTTAATGTAGGAATTGCTATCTGCCAGTAATCATAGCAACCTTTTGATAGCTGTGTACCGTATTCCCAGGTGTAGGGTGGCATTGCTAAGGTATGCAAGTGCTAGTATTGGGAGATGCACGCAGGGCCCAATGTCCTGCCTCTCCAGGGGGCATTGGCTAATGGAGCCTGTGGGTGTGGGTGTGTCTGCCCCTGTTGGCTGCTGCTTTACGGCAGAGGTTCCCAACTCCAGTCCTGGTGTGCCAAACACTGTTCGGGTTTTCAAGCTGTCCCTCATGAATATGCATGAGATACATCTGCATACCATGGGGGTGGTGCGTAGATATGCAGCACAGGCATCTTAATTAGAGGCAGCATGGAACCTGAATGGTGTTTGGCCCTCCAGGACTGCATTTGGGAGACTCTGCTGTAGGTAATGCACCTGTTTATGGAGTCTGTGCTCTGTAGGGTAAAATGTAGGTGTTTTGGGCATGTTTACGCCATCTGCAATAAAGGTTCTGCCAGACTACAGAGGGTAGTGGTGAATGGAACTCACTATAAAGAAAGGAGGATGTGTAGTGGAGTGCCTCAGGGATAGGTCTTGAGGCCACTGCTGTTCAATATCTTTGTGGCTGATATTGCCAAATGGTTAAAGGAAAGTTTGTCTTTTTGCAGATGATATGAAGATTTGCAATAGAGTGGACACTTCTAAGGGAGTAGACAACATGAGAAAAGATCTACAAAAGTCAGAAGAATGGTCAAATGCTTGGCAATTGAGATTTAATGCAAAGAAGTTCAGAATGATGCACTTGAGATGCAGAAAACCAAAGCAGCTCTACATGATAGGGGAGAGAGGCTGGCATATATAGCCCAAGAAAGGGATCAGGGGTAATAGTGTCTGAGGATTTCAAGGTGGCAAAGCAGTGTGACAAGGTATTGAACAAAGCTAGAAGGATGCTGGGCTGTATACAGGGAGGAACAGCCAGAAGGAAGAAGGAGATATTAGTGCCCCTGTACAGGTAATTGGTGAGGCCTCACTTGGAGTATTTTGTTCAGATTTCGGCACCATACCTTGCAAAGGGTATAAAAAGACTTGAAATAGTTCAGAGGAAGCGACCAAGATGATAGGGGGCCTACGACAGAAAGCAAATGAGAGGTATGTTAGACCCATCAGTGGCTACATTTCAGTCATTATTGCTGAAGGATTTAGAAAACTATGAGATGACTATGCCTATGACATATTAACTTAATTTAATTAGAGATGAATGGTGTGCACTGAATGAATTACAAGATTTATCTAATGTGATTATTCATTGGGCTGATAAGGGGGCAGTATTGTACTTCAGTTTTATTCATAATATCATAATGAAGTGATATGTCAGATTTCTGAGATTTTTTTGTTATCTTAAATTGGATAGGAATCCTTTGAATGATCTTGCTTGCTACACAAATAAAAGATGCAGTGGCCCTTGCAAAAACATGGAGTATGTTATTGGATAAAGAGTTTGAGTTTCTTATTGAAATATTTCCTATGGCATCATACATCTACATGTTACCAAAAGTACATAATGATTTGATTTCCCCTCTGGGATGTCCTATAATATCCTTGCATAGTACTATTTTGGAGCCCGTGGCTAAATTTGTAGATATTTTTTCTAAATTCAATAGCTAGAAATGTGATTTCATTTATACAGGACACTTCTGATTTTTTATGATTCCTAACTATGGGTCTCTGCATCATTGGATTCACTGATTTAAGTGACCATGGATGTAAATTTATTATATACAGTTATTCCTCAACAACATGCATTAGAGGTGGCTGATCACCATTTGACCATTTCTCGACAGGAGCATCAGATCTCATCTGCTTTTTTTAATGGAATTGTTAACATTGGTATTAACATGTAATTATTTTTATCATAAAGGAGAATATTACATTCAACATCACGGCATAGCCATGGGGTCCTCTGTTGCCCCATCATTGGTAACGCTAATTATGGCTGATTTTGAAGACAAATATGTATATTCTTTGCCATATTTTTCCAATGTGATATTTTGGTGCAGGATTTTGTATGACATTTTTGTCTGTGGTCAGGTACATTTTGTGTCAATGGTCAGTTATTGGTGGAATTTACCGATAGTCTTAATTCGATTGATGATCATTTGGAATTTAAGATGATGTTTTCTACTACCAGTATTGAGTTTTTGGATGTACTGATATTTAAAAAAAAGGGAATATTGCATACCACATTATATATGAGGCCTGTTGACCACAGCAATTTGTTCCAGTACCAGAGTTATCATCCTGTTGGACTGAAGCTAAATTTACCCGTGGGTTAATTCCTTCATCTAAAAAGAATTTGTTCTTCACAAGATCAATTTTTACAGAAAGTGGAACATTTGAGTTTATGACTGTTACACCATGGATATCCTGAGGATTCAGTTCAGAAAGCTTTTAGTAGATCAAAATATGTTTGTTGAGAATATCTTTTGCTATATAAGCAACAAACAGATGATCAACAACTGACATGTATTTTGCCTTATATGTACAGTATAGCACTGGGAAGATTACTAAATTGATACGATCAAATTGAAGGCTGTTAGCTATGCATTGAGAATTAGTAGATGCTCTCCGGGTTGCTTACTGTCATGAGTAGAATATAGTAGAATATTTCAAACTTTCTCTTAAAAAGATATTGTCTGATTGTGGCCATACTCTGTGTATATGATGTCAATGTTGCACTGCTGTTATTTGTGGCCCTTCATGGATTGATCCTGTTTCTCAGAAGATCTATTCCTAACAGGGGCTATACAGTTCAAACAAAGATACCTAAGCTCCATGAACAGAACAATGGCTGGGAAAAATCGTATTGCTAAAGCTGTTGCCCCCATTACAGCTTCTGCCTCTGTCCAGACAGAGGTCCAAATGCCAGTTGAAGGACCGGTTCCATGTACAGGGTGCCTGCATGCTGAAGCTCTGAGGAAATAAGTGGAGGAACTCAGAGAGGAGGTGGTGAGGCTGAGGAGCATTCAAGACAGTGAGAAGTACATTGATGAGATACTTCTTGCAGCAACCAAGCTCTCCAGCAGAGGAGAAGATGGGTGCCTACAGAATGACGAAGGTTGGACACAAGTCACCAGGGCCTGCAGAATCACCAATCCAACTTCTATAGCCCTTGAATTGAAGAACCAGTATGCAGCCCTGGAAGTGAAGGATGTGAAAGCATCCCTGGAAAGGGAAGAACCAGAGCTCAAGTACCCCAAAGTTGCAGAATCAATGATCACAAGGAAGCGAAGGGTAGTGGTGGTTGGTGACTCTCTTCTGAGGGGTACTGAGGCTTCCATCTGCCGACCAGACTTGATGTCCAGAGAGATATGCTGTCCGACAGGTGCAATAGTCTAGATGATACTATAGACAAATGGAATTACTCAATAGCTAAAGCTGCTTCTGCACCAAAAAAAAAATCTTTTCACTAACAGATGAACTCATGCCCCATGGTACTCCAGTACAATCAGGGAAGCAAAGCGGGCCCTTAGACGAATTGAAAGATAATGGAGACGCAACAAGTCTCCAAACATCTTACTTCAATCTAGAACCAAACAGCAAAATTATAATAATCTTATCAATGACCATAAACAACAATTCCATACTAACATCATTATGATAAGCAGCGAACAAACCAAGGGAGCTTTTTAATATTGTAAAAAACTCACTAAAGTCCACTCAGTACATAATGAACATCAAACTGACCCCCCAAGAGTATGCATACTACCTAATGAATAAGAATACAATGCAATTCACTGTAATGTTTAATTTAATGTGGTCTAACACTGGACAAACTTGGAAAATTTTTTCGATAACAACAGTAAAACAAATAGAAGACATTGTGAATGCATTAAATACAACTACCTCTCCATCTGATCCATGTCCAGTGGAATGGATCAAGAACTCTAGGGATCAACTTTCAACATACATACAAAAAATTGTAAATGAATCACTGATTCAAGGACATCTTCCACAATCACTTAAACAAGCCATAATTCAACCTATCTTTAAGGGTTCTAAGTTGTGTCCAAAGGATCCAAAATCATACAGACCAATTTTGAGTCTTCCATTTTTATCACACGTTATTGAAAAAGTGGTATAAAGGCAATTACAAGACCACATTGATATACATGCCCCTTTGGACCCTCATCAGCATGGTTTCAAACCAAGGCATAATGTAGAAACCCTTCTCACATCTTTATTTGATAATCTACTGAAGGATCTAGGTAATATAAGCAATGGTTTCTTACTAGTGTTCTTGGACATCTCTGCTGCATTTGATATAGTCTCTCATTCCGTACTACTTAATAGATTACAGGAGATTGGTTTATGTGACAATACATTAAAATGGTTTACATCTTATCTAACAGACCGAACACAGCAAATCAAAGATGACCACCAAAATTCCTCACAGTTCCCCATCAAATAAGGAATTCCACAAGGACCAGCACTTTCATCCATATTATTTAACATATATATGCAACCAATTTATGATATTATCAAATGAAACAAGTTACAATACAATATTTATGCGGATGACATTATGCTGTACGCTTCGATAGATACACTAGCGCCTAACTTTAATCCCATGCTCTACCGCCTCAAAGATCTCAACAATTGGCTAACTGATAACAATCTGAAATCAACCTTGATAAAACTGATGCAATGATTATTACCAGAAATCCAAATTTTAATCCACCTAAACCCCTCAATATCCTGAGTCATTCTATTCCATTAAAAGATGAGGTGAAGTATTTAGGTATTACACTTGATAGAAATTTATATTTTCATGCTCATATAAACAATACTGCTGCTAAAGTATACCAGAGATTAAAGCTCATTAGAAGGCTAAAGCCGATACTCAGTCAGGACCATTTCAGAACAGTATGCCAGGCAATTATTATACCAATATTGGATTATGCAAATTCGCTTTATCAAGCACTACCCAAACAGATTATTCACCCACTCCAGCTAGTCCAAAACACGGTGGCTCTCATTATAACTGGTACAGCGAGAAATGAGCAAATTACACCTATACTGCTAAAATTGCACTGGCTACCAATAGCAGAGAGAGTAAAATTTAAAACAATTACAATCATCTTCAAGATCTTGAACCAATGCACAGCAGATATTCTCTACAGCCTGTCTTTACTGTATATCTGTTCCTGATGCTCAACTTGTACCCTTGTAGATCCAATGTACTTCACTATGTTTTGTAGATACAGTACATTGTAAACAACCACCTCTTCTTGTAAGTAGTCTCTAATCAATTATGGTCCTCACTGTTTACCTGTGACTTCATTAACCAACTTGTATATAGTTACCCTAGTTAGGTCCAAGATAAGTCCCCTGTTCTTTGTAAATATAGTGCAGTCTCTACCGCACTGTATAAGTTAATGTTTTATGTAAACCACACTGATTCTAAACAGCACGGTATAGAAGAGTCATTAAATAAATAGAATAGATAAAATAACCAAAGACATCAATGACAGACCTAGATGATCTAGCAATGCTAATAAATTACGAACGCCTGCTGGATTCCACAAAACAAAAAAAACCACCTCTAATAGGGCAATTTCAGTAATTGCACCAGTACTCTGGAACACTCTTCCAGATAAATTGTGGGACACAAAATATTTAAAGGACTTCTGTAAATCCCTTAAGACAGTCCTAGTTATGGGATTTTGTAACCAAGAAACTTATGAACTCATTTAACTATGCATGAATTTATATATTACAAACAGACATTAATGTAATACTTTCCCTTTGTAAGTTATGTTACCCTTTAGTCAATGTAAACCCGTCCTTTGCAACAACCACGTTGATTGAAGGAAAAAGTGGTATACAAATCTGTATAAATAAATAAATAAAATCCAAGATGCTAAGGAGAGTTTGCCGAGACTCATCAAGCCCACTGACTATTACCCAATGTTGCTAATCCATGTCAGAACAAAACATACTGCCAGGTATCCCTCTGAGCGTATCAAAAGTGACTTCATGGCTCTGGGACAGACAGTGAAGCAGTTAGGTGCACAGGTGGTGTTCTCTTCAATCCTCCCTGTAGAGGGTAAAGGCCAAGGCAAAGAGGCTCGCATCCTGGAGATGAATGCATGGATTGTGGATGGTGTCATTGAGAGTGTTTTGGTTTCCTGGACCATGGGATGCTGTTCCAAGGGTTGCAGAGCAGAGATGGCGCCCATCTGTCCAAGAAAGGTTGGCGCATCTTCAGTAGTAGACTGGTTAATCTACCAAAGAGGGCTTTAAACTACATTTGTTGGGGATGGGTGAAGAAAGCCCTCAGGTAAGTGAAAGCCCCCAGGTAAGTGATACATTAAATACCTTTATGGAAATGGGTAACAGGGGTAACATATGGAAAACAATATGTATAAATGCCCGTAGCATGGGAAATAAGATCCCTGATGTTGAAGCTTTGGTGGGTGTGGCCGACTTGGATTTAGTGGCAGTTACAGAAACATGATTCACAGAAAACCATGACTGGGATGTAACTATACCTGGCTATACTTTATTCAGAAAGGACAGGGTAGGAAGAAGGAGAGGAGGAGTGGCACTATATGTAAAAAATACTATTAAAGCTTTGGAATTACAGAGCTTAAAAGGGAGAGAGGAGGCATTGTAGGTTAAACTAGAAAGAGGGAAAGAGAAATCCATTTGCATTGGCGTGATATACAGGCCTCCCTCAAAAGAGGAAGAGGTGTACAGAGAGTTAATTGAAGACATACGGAGCATTGCTAGGAAAGGGGAAGTGCTACTGATAGCGGATTTCAATATGCCAGATGTTGATTGGCACATTCCTGCTGCAGTATCATCTAGAAGCAAAGAGATCCTGGATTCTCTTCAGGGAGAACTATTCAGGCAATTGGTAACAGACCCAACACGTGAAGGAGCCATACTGGTCTTGGTGCTTACCAATGGTAAAAGTGTTCCTGATGTTATAGTGGGAGATCATTTTCTATCCAGTGATCACCAGATGGAGTGGTTCAATATTAGGACTAGGGCTGTTAGAATCCTTTCAAAGGTGAGGGTCTTAGACTTTAGGAAGACTAACTTTGCCAAGATGGGCCAATACCTCATGGAGTCGTTAGCAGGATGGGAACAGCTGGGGGATGTAGAAAAAACAGTGGGCAAAACTGAAAGGGGATATTTTAAGGGCAACCCACCTTTTTGTTAAAATGGTAAATAATGGTAAAAGGAAAAGGAGACCGCTATGGCTTTCGAAAGAAGTAGCTGAAAAGGTGAAGAAAAAAAGGGAGGCCTTCATGAAATACAAGAGAGAGGAAGACAGGCATCTATATTTTGAAAAACTTAGAGAAGCTAGCAAAGTAGTCAGGAAAGCAAAGATTTAAAAAGAGGAGGAAATAGCCAATGCAAGGGCAAAAGTGGTATTGTCAGACTCAAGGGTGAAGGGGAGGAATATGTAGAAGCTGATGAGGATAAAGCGGAATTGCTTAACAAATATTTCTCTTCTGTGTTCACAGATGAAGAACCAGGAAGAGGACCTCAGAAAACACCCACAAACAGGAACGGAAGGGAGGGACATTTTGAACAACTTTCAGAAGACTGTGTTTGTGAGAATCTAGCTCAACTTAAAGTAGACAAAGCAATGGGACCGGATGGGATACACCCTAGAATACTGAGAGAACTTGGGGACGTTCTAGCAGCTCCACTGATTGACCTTTTCAATGCCTTATTGGAGTTGAGAGTGGTGCCAAAGGACTGGAGAGAGGCTCATGTGGTACCTTTATACAAAAGCGGAAGTAAGGATGTAGTTTAAAACTACAGGCTGGTTAGTTTAACTTTGGTGGTGAGTAAATTATTGTAAACGCTGCTGAAAGAGAAAATAGTGAGGTTTCTGGAGTCCAGCAGATAACAGGATCTGAGCCAGCATGGATTCACCAGAGGCAGGTTTTGTCAGTCAAATCTGATTGATTTCTTTGACTGGGTGACCAGGGAGTTGGACCGAGGGAGAGCCCTAGATGTGGTGCATTTAGATTTCAGTAAAGACTTTGACATCATTCCTCACAGGCGACTTATAAACAAACTGAGCACCCTAGGGATGGACTCTAAATTTACTGCTTGGGTTAGAAATTGGTTGTGTGGGATGCGACAAAGAGTACAGGTAAATGGAGCTCACTCTGAGAAGAAGGAAGTTACCAGTGGTATGCCCCAGGGATCTGTCCTTGTTCCAATTCTTTTTAACATCTTTGTTAGTGATATAGCAGAAGGGCTGCCGGGTAAGGTTTGCCTCTTTGCAGATGATACCAAGATCTGCAATAGAGTAGACACCCAGGAAGGTGTAGATAACATGAGGAGGATTCAACCTAAGCTTGAAGAATGGTCTAGAATTTGGCAGCTGGGATTTAATGTTAAAAAATGTAAGGTCATGCATTTAGGTTGCAGCAATCCATGGGAGCAATATAGTATAGGGGGTGAAGTACTTTTGTCCACTAAAGAAGAGCGGGACCTAGGCTGGTTGTGTCTGATGATCTTAAAGTAGCTAAACAGGTAGACAAGGTGATGGCAAAAGCTAGAAGGATGCTTGGGTTCATACGGAGAGGAATGGCTAGCAGAAAAAAGGAGGTGATAGTGCCTCTATATAATTCTTTGTTGCGACCTCATTTGGAGTATAGTGTGCAATTCTGCAGACCGCACCTTCAAAAGGATATAAACAGGATGGAGTCGGTACAGAGGATGATTACTAAAATGGTTAGTGGTCTTCATTATAAAGCATATGAGGACAGACTTAAGGATCTTAATATGTACACCTTAGAGGAAAGGCGGGATAGAGGTGATATGATTGAGATGTTTAAATATCTCCGTGGTATAAATGTACAGGGCGAGAGCCTCTTTCAATTGAAAACAAGTTCTGCTATGAGGGGACATGGGATGAGGGTGAAGGGGGATAGATTCAGGAGTGATATGCGGAAGTATTTCTTTACGGAAAGAGCGGCGGATCCGTGGAATACTCTCCCAGTGGAGGTGGTAGAGATGAGGACAGTTTCTGAATTCAAAAAAGCATGGGACAAACATAGAGGATCTCTAAAGGAAAAACGGGGACTGTTGTAGTTGTTGATATGGAAGGACAGACTAGATAGGCCATGTGGTCTTTTTCTGTCGTCATATTTCTATGTTTCTATGTTTCTATTATTCAACTTCATGTACTACTAGCTATATAATCTTTGTTATCATTTGCACCTGTCCAAAAGTATGTGTTGGTTAGACAAAGAGACCTATTAAAATCCAATTGACAGAACATCTTAGCAGACTGAATACTAGAGTTTTAACTGACCCTTTGTTACCTCATTTTGTGTTGTGTGCACAGGAGATAATACCTTTATGTGGTGTGTTATCAATATGGTACCTGAAGACTGGGAGGGGCGGGGGATCGTGAATTCTTATTGAATTTATGAGAGCAACAATGGATATTCAGTCTTTAATCTGTAGTTCCAAATTGACTAAATAAAGAAACTGAATGGTCTATCTTGATTTAATTGTCTTCCTCTGATCAGATTTAGCTGATTGGTTGAGTTCTTGGTAATATATAGTTGTTGCAACTTCCTGTTGGAGATCGGCAACTTCTTGAAAGTGATGATTGTCACCGGTTTCATGCTGCCTCTAATAAAGATGCCTGTGCTGCATAGCTATGCACCACCCCCATGGTATGCAGATGTAGCTCATGCATATTTATGAGGGACAGCATGAAAACCCGAACAGTGTCTGGAGTTGGGGAACTCTGCCGTAAAGCAGCAGCCAACAGGGCCACACACCCACCCACAGGCCCCATTGGCCAATGCCACCTGGAGAGGCAAGACATTGGGCCCTGCCTGTATCTCCCAATACTAGCAGTTGCATACCTTAGCAATGCCACTCTACACCTGGATATATGGTACAGAGCTATCAAACGTTTCCTATGATAACTGGCAGATATCAATTCCTACGTTAAGCACATTTTGCTCATTGAGCTCCACCATAACAATCATTCTGATGTCTGCGGTGTGTGCTGCAGGTCTGGTCTCTGACAGTGTTCACCACCCTGGGGAGTGACCCCCCAACAGTCTTGTGTACCATATCCATGCCTGTACTATGCCCATGACTGGTGTGGTGGGTATGGCTGCTGACCACCTCTATAGTAGCACAATGCTGGCATAGGTGTGGGGGTGGCTGTCTGTCTATCCAGTGTGTGGTGGCTGCAAAAACCTTCCACAGCCCACACTGCCAGCAATGTTGCCAGTATTGGGCTGCCAGCAATGTGCATAATGAGGAGCAAGGTACCATGGGTGTAGGCCGGACAGGGTGGCCTGGCCAGGGTGCATCTGCACAGGGCATAGGGCAGTGACAGGCACATTGTAGTGCCCGGCCACCACCTACACAGACAGGGTGACCTCAGTATATCCTGCTGAGAGATCACTCTCACCCTGACTGTGCAGTGACCACAGCATGGCTAGGCACTCCCATAGTGCTATCTAGTATTTCTCTCATGTGATAAATATGGGTTTCCTTTTGGGGCCCAGTCACTGATGTATCTGCTTGCTGTGTATGCTGACATCCCAGTTCTGGGTGCAGGCATCTCCACTGGGCACTAGCAGACTGTTTGCAGCTGGTAGATGTTATGATGGAGTGGCTTGCAGTGGCTGATGGCTTGCACCAGGGGAATATCAGATAGTGGTGGGGTGCAGCATACCATATCCAGGCCTAATGTCTGTCTGCTATAGTGTTATGGCTGTGTACAGAGCTGCATTGGCTGCCCTGTGGGGTGTCTGTTCCTCAGCAGGACTAGGGTTAATGTTCCCCTCTACTGCCACCTTTGCAGGGAGGTAGACTGTGGATCTTTTGATAGGAGACCCTATTTGCCACCCTCAGCCCTGGGGGAGGGGGGGGGTGGTGCATGGGGGCTACACCTGACTGAAACAGACAGAGATGTCCAAGGTGCTCCTGCAGAAACTACCTATCTCACAGAGTAACACTGCTTTGGACCTGCGCCATGGACGGTGCTGTGGACCTAGTGCTGGGTGCCTCACTGCACCCTCAGGGTGAGCACAGTACCCGCACAATGTGACGGTGTGTAGCTACTCTGTGCCAGTACAACACACGGTCAGTACCCCCTATCAGGCCAAGGTGCTGTGGGGGTGCACATGGTCAGTTCCCCCTACCAGACCGAGGTGCTGTGGGGGTGCATTCCCCATGGTGTGTATCTGTGGACAGCTGGTTTGCATGTGCAGTGCATCATGGGTGTGACTGGCACAATCCAACCCTGTGAAACTCCAGCACCTGCTCACAGGCTCTGATAAACCATAGGCCATCACACGTACATCTGTTAGCATAATGCATAGGTGCAAGACACCCTACAGAGTCTGTAATATAAGATGCCCACACTGGTAAAAACACACGTACCCACGCACGATTGTACGCGCACAGCTACGCATGGGGTTACGCACGTACCAACGTACGCAACCTCGCACGCACCAACGTACGTGGCTAGGCACACTCCGAGGGTGTGTTTCTGACACCAATACTCAACGTAACGAAAAACATGCCTCCTCATTCCCTCTGTAATGTACAGGGTGATGCCTGGGACAGCCTTCTGCGTTAGGCACACTGGGGACTCGAACCCATGCTGCCTGTAACAGCGGTCAGTACCGTAACCATTGTGCTACAGCTCTGTTTCAGTGTTTTGTGTCTGTACGTCTTCTTACGATTAACGCGCAGTAACGCGACACGGCGCCCAGTAACGCTCGTTAATTTTTTTAACGCGCGTTAGTGGTGAAGATGTACCGACCCATGTCCTTATTTGGGGTTTCTGTCACTACCGCGGCTCCTAACGCGAATTGCACTAACGCAGTTTAGTAAACATACCCCTTGGTCTTGAAGGGGGGATGGCAAGAATATTCTGATTTGCTGAACTTCTGGGCCTTGTTGTTGATCTTGTGATTAGATCGTCAAGACAGGGAGCAGATAGTTTATAAAGGATTTTATAGATGGTGCTTACAGTCTTGTGTTTAATCCTTTGGGCAATTGTTGCCAGTGTAATCTCCCGAGAGTTGGAGATATGTGTTGACGGCCCTTTGCACATGTTAGGATTCTAGCGGCCATGTTCTGCAGTAATTGAAGTGGATATAATGCCTGTTTTGGCAGTTCCTGATACAGTGTGTTGCCATAATCGAGAAGGGGCGTGATGATGGCCTGAAAAAGTGATCTGTAATCGTTGTCTTGGAGAATAGGATGTAGATGATGGAGGGTTCTAAGTTTCAGGTATGCTGTACTAGCTGTCTTCTTGATGTGAGAGAGCATGTTAAGGTTGCTGTCGAGAGTTATGCCGAGGTATTTGACTTCCCTTTTTATGTTAATTTCAGTGTGTTGGAGTATGATTTTCTCTAGTGGGTTGAAAGATGGGTCTCTGAAGATTAGTAGTCTTTCTGTCTTCTTTTTGTTCATTGCTAGATTTAATTCTGCAAGAAGGTTTGTGACAGCCATGAAGCAACCCGATATGACTGAAGTCCGGGGTGAGCATCTTGAAGGACATATAGAACAACATGTTGTCTGCATATAGATGAAAGGGCATGTTCCATTTTCTTAGAATGTTGCATATGAGCTGCATGTAGGGATGATAAGGCTGAACCTACGGTATGCCTTGTTTTAGTTTAAATGGTTTGGATTTGCTGGGTCCAACTTTTACTTGTAGCATTCTGTTTGTGAGGTAAGATGTGAACCAGTTTAATGTGTTGTTAAGCAGGCCTATGTTTCTGAGTCTGGCTAGGAGGGTGTAGTGTAATACTGAGTCAAAGGCAGCACTGATGTCCAGGAAGATCATAATGAATCCATAATGGGGCTTATCTAAGCCTCTGATTAGTTTACATATAACATTAGGTGCATCAGAAGAATTAAACATGTACATTAAACACAAGCTAGTGATATGATATCATTGCTTAGTTATATAACTATTTACAATATGATATTGTAATATGGTTTTGTTTAGGGAGCTATTTACCACATTTATGGTTTTAGGTGGTATTATCCCATCTTTTTAAGTTATGTTGGCTCATCCTTAGTTTCTTCTTGCATAGTTCCAAAATATTCAGTAAACAGGAACGTCTTTGGCTGTTTTCTAAATATGTGGATGTCATTTAAGTTTCTTAGCTTGTCCGGGATTGAATTCCAGAGAATTGGAGCATAGAATGTAAAAATTCTGATGCTTGTACTATGCTTGGTTTGTGTTTCCTTAATCATGTATTATATGAATTTAGTTTAGTTTGATTTAAATTGGTCATAAAAGAAGGAAACATAGGGGTATGTTTACTAAACCGTCTTAATGTGCACTCTGCCACGTTATGGCGCGATAAGGTACCTTATCGCGCAATAATGGCGCTTTATCGGGCGCAGAGGTACCTTAGCGTGCGATAACGTGCGCAGCGGCGCAAATAAGCGCTGAGGGTGGAGATAGGCTCCCGGAGGGCGGAGTAAGGCTCCCCAGGGGCGGAGAGAGAGGGTCAATGGGCGGAGAGTGGGAGGGGAGAGGCTCCCTGAACACTAACGCTGTGAAATTCGAGGATGAAAACTAACGCCAGTGATACCCTGACGTTAGAGCTGATTTAAAGGAAAAAGAAACCATTTCCATCAGAAATGTACAGCAAAACCAGGGAAATCTACAAAAAAGTGATAAGTGTGATACATGTGCACGGAACAAAAGGGCAAATAAACAGTGAAAATGACCAGCAGAAAATGTAATAAAAACATAACCACGCTGGCCAGTAGTGATTTTAATGGGAAACATCATAAAACACTCCTGAGAAAGCTCCAAAAAAAAAGATATGAATTTTGGAAGGGTCTATGCTCCGTCCCCATACAAGGTGAATGAGCCCACAGTGAATTTGCGCTGAGCAGGGTTTTCCCTCTCCATTGGGCAGGTTTCCTATGGTGTGCACATGTTCTGCAACAGCAGGGCGGGCATGTTGGAATGGGCAACTGGACAGAAGCCTGAAAAGGAGACACAGAGGGCTGCAGGTGGCACATGCTGTGGTACAGCTGGGCCACAGTGCGGACTAGGGTGATGCCTAGGTGGCCCATAGGAATGCTGAAACAGTAGTACATAAGAACATAAGAACATAAGAACATAAGAAATGCCATACTGGGTCAGACCGAGGTCCATCAAGCCCAGTATCCTGTTTCCAACAGTGGCCAATCTAGGTCATACGTACCTAGCAGTTTCCCCAAAAGACACAGGTTCTGCAGTGCTTGTACTAGGTCAAGCATTGATATCCTGGGTCCCTTTTTAATAGTGGTTTATGGACCTTTCCTCCAGGAACTTGTCCAAACCTTTCTTAAACCCAGCTATACTAACAGCCCTTACTACATCCTCCGGTAACAGATTCCAGAGTTTGATTACACGTTGAGTGAAGAAAGATTTTCTCTTATTTGTCTTAAATAGTTTACCCTGTAGCTTCATTACATGTCCCCTAGTCCTTCTATATTCTGATAGCATAAACAATTGATCCACGTTTATCCGTTCCACTCCATTCATTGATTTATACACCTCTATCATATCTCCCCTCAGCCGTCTCTTTTCCAGGTTAAAGAGCCCTAACCTTTTAGCCTCTCTTCATAGGAGTAGCCTTCCATCCCCTTCACCAATTTGGTGGCTCTTCTCTGTACTTTTTCTAATAACTCTATGTCCTTTTTAAGATACGGTGACCAGAATTGCACACAATATTCAAGGTGCGGTCGTACCATGGAGCGATACAGAGGCATTATAATATCCTTTGTTTTATTCTCCATCCCTTTCCTTATGATACCTAGCATTCTAGTACAGCCAGACAGCAACTGATGAGGGCCAAACATGGGCATGAGTGTGCTTCCCACAGTATCACAGGGGATAGTATCCAGCAGGTACCCCCAAGGGCACAGAATATTTGCAGGCGGTGCTGGGGGGAAGCGTGGACAGCTATGCAGGCACCCCTACCCGAGAACCCGCACCATAGGCAGACGCCTACCCACACACTGGATGGCCTGAGACTGCGTTCCACCAGCACCACCAGCAGAAGGGCATGTCAGCAGGGTGGCAGAGGGGTACTTGTGGTGGAGGGGGCAGTGGCAGCTGCCCAGAGCAGACTGTGGCCTAGCCCTGTGTAGGTGGGTGCCATGCACTGCAACAGACAGGCCCTGTCTGATGAACAGTCATGATATCCCCAGGGAATGCACTGTCTCTGTGGCAACACGGTGGTGCAGTGCACACAGCCAGTGTGTTCAGGAGCAGAAGGTCATAGGTTTAAGTCCCAGCTGTGGTTCCTGCCAACCCAGCCCCCATATTTTACCCACTACAACAACGTGCTAATACAGACAGAACCTTTATTGCAGATGATGTAGACATGTCCAAAACAACTACATTTTACCCTACAGAGCACAGACACCATAAACATGTGCATTACCTAGAGCAGAGTCTCCCAAATGCAGTCCTGGAGGGCCAAACACCATTTAGGTTCAATGCTGCCTCTAATAAATATGGCTGTGCTGCATTTCTATGCACCGCCTCCATGCTATGCAGATGTATATCATGCATATTCATTAGGGACAGCATGAAAACCCGAGCAGTGTTTGGCCCTCCAGGACTGGAGTTGGGAACCTCTGCCCTAGAGCAGCAGCCAACAGGGGCAGACACACCTGCACCCACAGGCTCCATTATCCGAAGCCTCCTGGAGAGCCAGGATGTTGGGCCCTGCGTGCATCTCCCAATACTAGCACTTGCATACCTTAGCAATGCCACCCTAAACCTGGGAAAACTGTACACAGCTATCAAAAGGTTGCTATGATAACTGGCAGATAGCAATTCCTACGTTAAGCACAATTGGCTGATTGAGCTGCATCATAGCAACCTTTCTGATGTCTGTGGAGTGTGCATCAGGTATGGTGTCTGACAGAGTGACCCCAACAGTATTGCGTACCATAGCCATGCCTGCACTGTGCCCAGGACTGGTGCGGTGGCCAGGGCTGCCAAACACCTCTATAGTTGCACAATGCTGGCATAGGTGTGTGGAGTGTGTGTCTGTCTATCCAGTGTGTGGTGGCTGCCAACACCCTCCACAGCCCACACTGCTAGCACTGTTGCTAGTATTGGCCTGCCAATGTGCATAATGAGGAGCAAGGTACTGTCGGAATAGCCTGGATAGGGTGGCCTGGCCTTGCTGCATCTGCACAGGGCATAGGGCAATGGCTCGGACATTGTAGTGCCCGGCCACCACCTGCACGGACAGGGTGGCCACAGAATGTCCTGCTGGGAGGTCACTCTCACCCTGACTGTGCAGTGACCACGGCATGGCTAGGATCCTCCATAGTGCTATGTAATACTTTTTTCATGTGATGTTTATGGGTTCTCTTTTGGGGCCTAATTATTGACATCCCAGTTCTGGATACATGCATCTTCTCCGGGAACATACACTATGGATTAGATAGCAGACTGCAGCTAGTATGTGTCTTGTTGGGACACCTTGCAGGGTGCAGCAGCTGGAGGCTTGCTGCTGGAGAATGTCAGATAGTGGTGGGGGGCAGCTGAGCATTTTCAAGCTTATTGTCTGTCTGCTATTGCTTTATGGATGTGTACAGATCTGCATTGACTGTCCTGTAGGGTGTCTATTCCCCAGCAGGACTGGGGTTGATGGTCCCCTCTACTGCCACCATTGCAGGGAGGTAGAATTTGGATCTGTTGGTGGGAGATCCTGTTTACCACCCTGAGCCCCAGAGGGTGGGTTGGGTGGTGGTACATAATCTGCCTATTGGTCCAAACACCTCTCCCTCCCTCTCTCCCTCCCTCCCACAACCATGGCACCAAAACAGGCTATGCACTATTCTGGGTGCATCACAGCCTACAGGGCTAGACATGACTGAGAAATACAGATAGAGACAGATGCATCCTAGGTGTGTCTGCAGGAAATACCTATCACACACACAGAAGCACTGATGAGAACATGCAGCATGGCATACATCAGCAATGAAAGGTGCTGTGGACCTGGTGCTGGGTGCCCCACCTCACCCTCAGGGTGAGCACAGTACCCGCACAATGTGACGGTCTGTAGCTACTCTGTGCTAGTAACACACACGGTCAGTACCCCCTACCAGGATGAGGTGCTGTGGGGGTGCACACGGTCAGTTCCCCCTACCAGGCCAAGGTGCTGTGGGGGTGCATACCCCATCTTGTGATCATCTGTAGACTGCTTATTTGCATGTGCAGTGCATCATGGGTACGAGTGGGTTAACCCTATCCTGGTAACCACAGCAGACAGTTTGTGTGATGACCTGCAGTCCTTCTATAGCCAGTCAGGAGTTTGTTAGCAGCTGTGGCCTACTGGTTACTTCACTGTCTGTGGAGCCAGAGATCATGGGTTCAAAACCATGGTGGTGTTGTTTGATAGGGCTATCTGAGGTCTTGTCTGTTTTTAATGTATATTTTTGCTGCCAGCAAAAACACCCTCAGAGTACTGTAGTCATAAGGTGCTTCATAAGGCGCCGTATAAGTCGCCCTATAAAGCACCTTCTACGGTGCCTTCTAAGGTGTCCTATAAAGCGCCTTATAGGGTGCCCCATAGGGGATATTATAGGGTGCCTTGGCGGACAGTGCACTTTATAATGTGCCCTATGGAGTGCCTTATGCGGCACCTTCGGTTACGGCACGTGAGGGTGTGTTTGCTGGCAGCACTAATTAAAATATACATAACATACCTCAAAAAGCAATCCTTACACATAACAGCTAATGCCTCAGCCATCCATATGCATTAGGCACACTGGGGGATCAAACACATGACCCCTGCACCATCAGTCAGTGCATTAACCATTGTGCTACACCTCTGTTTCTGTGTGTACATCTCTGCGCGCCTACTTAAGATTACCATGCATTAACGTGCTTAGCGGCGTCTCGCCCAATAATGTGCACAGTGCACGTTATCGTGCAATAATCCCGTTTTGCTACATTAAGACCGAAACGCCCACTCCTTTTATGGCAGCCTGCACACTATCGCCGGGCGCACGTTAAGACGGTTTAGTAAACATACCCCATAGACACCTTAAGATCAAAATTATCTTCCAAAGGCAAATTGAAATTTCATAAAATCACCAGACATTTATAACTGGCGGCAGTCTGTGTAATGATTGACTTTGAGTTCTCACAAATACAGTAACATCCCAAGATCAAAGTGCTTTATGCACTACAATAGAAGGTATATTTTAGATATTATATGAAGAGTGGAATTGAGATGTCACTGTTCCAGGTACACAATTCTGCTAGTATTTAGGAGCAGGAGTAAATTCTGATATGGACAATTTTGCTCATACTCCTGTATTACTTATGGGCCCAATTTTGCAAGGTGAATAGTGGGCTGTAAGTCCCAGTGAGATGTGCAGTCCCCCTATCCATCATCACGAATGCTGAAAGCCTCTCTGCCCTCATGCACAGAGCCACTGTGTGGGGAGAGCAGGATGGGGGCAGCACGTGAGCGGAGCCTGGACATGCATCCAAACATAGAGGGCTGATTAAGGGGTCATGGCCCTATACATCCAGGGAGCACAGGGAGGATGTCCAGCTTATTCTTCCTCCGAGGTGGAATACATGCAGGTCGGCCCTCTGCATCATCCAGGCAACCCCCAAGAGTAATGGAGCCATGATCGATGAGGCCCCGCCACCCGATCCGGACCCTGGCTGCCCCCGTCGAGGTCAGGTAGCGGCAAACCGGGGGTCGGCATTGTGGCAGGTTGGCAGTGAGGCAGCAAGGACATCTCCCACGGGGCTGCAGGGGCATGCCAGGCTATCTCAGTGGCCAACCTTGCACCCATGGGAACATCTAGCTCCCACAGTGCAGAATCGGGTACTAATGGGGCCGTACAGCTCAAGGACATCCGGATGGCCTGGATGTGCCCCTTCCTGCATCGGGATCTATTTGAAATGAGGAATACAACTATCCATTTTTGAAATGTCCAGGCTGCCTGACTACACTTCTGTCACATACCCTTGCAATATCTATATAGTGAGAATGTCCAAGTATAAATTGAGTCATTTCTAAAATGTCTTGTCCACATGTAAATGCCAGATTTTACACGTGGAAGTTGCAAATAAGCCTTCTGAAATAAATTCCTAAATGGGATTGTTTCATAGAAAGGAGTATCACCAACTGAGAAAATTAAAATTTCAGCCCTGGTAATTCTACAAATGAAGCTTTCTGATCTACTGTACAATATATCTTTAAAAATTAAAGACAAACCCTCTCCTTTTTCAGAGTGTATGGGCTGTGTAGAATATTGTACCCAAGAGGGCATAATGCATTCATAGTTGGGTTGTCTCAGGATGTTAACCATGTTTCAGTAATACAGGCTAGTCATGCCTGCTTGGGAATCTCCAATTAAATTGTAAATTATCTCGGTTTTATTATACACTGAGTGGGCATTAAAATAATAACATGGGGCTGGTAACATGGAGGTTTGATTTATATTGTCTGTTATCTTAGGAACAGTTCTAATAACAGGCAATCATTTATGCATCTCTACAGTGTGCCTAAAATTATTATTTTATCTTTCATGATATACAACCACTTCAGACATTTCTTGAATCGGACATACTCTCAGATTTCTACATTTTCTTAAAGGATATTTGAACTGCTTATTCAAAAGAGTATTATTAACTATCATAGGTATATTATAAGTAACTTGAATACTAAATCTCCTGAAATGTAACATCATGATACATGTAACATAAAAAACAAAGCAGTCAAACCCAAAAGCACTTCTACATGTTCGGTAATTTTATTCTTTATAATGGTTTTAATCATTTTACCCAGTACTGACATCAGGCTCACTGGTCTGTAGCTTCCTGGATCACTCCTATAAACCTTTTTAAAAATTGGCATTACGTTGGCCATTCTCCAATCATCCGGTACTACAGATGTTTTTAATGATAGTTCACAGATTAGTAATAGTAGGTCTGCAATCTCATATTTCAGTTCTTTCAATACCCTCAGATGTATACCATCCAATCCAGGTGATTTGCTACTCTTCAGTTTATCAAACAGTTTTAATACATCTTCCCAGTTTATCGATATTTCTTCTAATTCTTCTGATACATCACCTTTAAATACCATTTCAAGCATAGTTAACTTCCCTACATCTTCTTCAGTAAAGACCAAAGCAAAGAATCCATACAGTCTCTCTACTATGGGTTTATCCTTCCTTACTGCCCCTTTTACCCCTCTATCATCCAATGGTCCAACGGACTCTCTCAGAGGTTTTTTTTCCTACAAATGTACTTGAAAAAGTTTTTATTATGCATTTTTGCTTCCACAGCAAGCTTTTTTTCAAATTCTCTCTTTACCTGCCTTATGAATGCCTTGCATCTAATTTGCCAGTGCTTATGTTTTTCCTGTTTTTCATCATTTGTCTCTTTTTTCTATTTCCTGAAAGATTTTTTTTTTTTTTGCTTTAACAGCCTCTCCAACCTCGCCTTTAAATCATGCTGATGGTTTTTTTGGCTTTCCTTCAAGCGTGGAATAAATCTAGTCTGGGCTTCCAAGATAGTATTTTTAAATAATATCCATGCTTGATGTAAATCTTTAACTTTTGCAGCTACTCTTTTTAGTATTTTTTAAACTATTTTTGTCATTTTATCATAGTCTCCCTTTTTTAAGGTAAAAGGTAGCACTGTGGATTTCCTTGCTATCCTTCTTCCATTTATTAAATCAAATGTGATCATGCTATGATCACTATTGCCAAGTGGCCCCAACACCCTAATCTCCTGTGTTCCACTAAGGACTAGGTCTAAAATAGCTTCCCTTCTTGACAGTTCATAAACCAGCTGCTCCAAGAAGCAGTCATTTATTTCATCTAGAAATTTTATCTCCTTAGCATTTCTTGCTATGACACTGACCCAGTTAATACCAGGTAATTGAAATCATCCATTATTACTGTGTTGAAACGTTTGCTAGCTTCCCTGATTTCTTTTAACATTTAATCCTCCATCTGTTCATTCAAAAATGCATGCATACCTTGAGAGAGACATACACACACGCAGCCCCTAATACTCCTCTCAAAACACACTCACACACAGTCTGCATCCCCCAGCACTGGCTATGAGACCCACATATGAACCCACCACAGGTCTGATTCTGGAAATGAGGGAAATGTGCCATTCTGTCACATTGCTAGTACACACTTTTTAACTTGTTGCAATCAGCTTATGGATTCAACCATAGGATTTTTAATGTATCCTTGCGCTCCTACATTCTTATTTCTCCACAGTATTTGTACGTCTGCTGCTATTTCAATTTATTATTGGAGTATACCAATTTAAGATCGTCTTATTTCACTTTGATGCTTTGGATTTTTCTCATTATCTTTGGTGATCTTGATCTTCTCAGATATCTATCTCTGCATGCAGTGTGCTCATTTTCCTTCAATCACATTTTTTCCAAGTAGGTATTGTCTTTACTGTTTTCTTCAGACCCTTTGTCCTTTTCAGTAGGATTCTCTCAATAGTCTTTGATGCTGCACAATATTGGATCTGATTTATCTCTGTAAAGTCAGTAGATAATTCCTTGATGAAAGTTATGGGCTTATTAATTTTACTTATCATGCATTTTACCATAGGTGTAAGGTATAGCTTAAGTAGTTTTTCCCTCTTTTTTTTAGCCCCAACACGCTTATTAGTTTCTATGAAGGCCAGGCGATCCACTACTAGCTCTCCAATCTCTTAATCTCTTGACTAGTCTTTTCTCTGACCCTTGACAAGTTTCCCATTACTTGAATCCTCCTGTGTGACTCCTCCTTCCACTCATTGGTCCATCCCAGATTTCCTGGTCACATCACTCTCTCTGTCCTGACTGCTCTGGATAGATGTATGGGGAGTATAATTTGTCTGTGAGGGCAAGATAAGGCATTGAATTGTTTCATATTTCTCTTTATTGTTTGTAAACAGCTTCGAATATGATGTAAAGGCTATTAATAAGTTTAAATAAATATATAAGTAAACAAATTTGTCACAGGGAGAGATCCCTTGTTTCCCCATCCAATATTTTTGGTAGCTTTCTTTTTTCACTCTCCTTCATGCCCCTTCTCTCTCTATATTTTTCTTTCTGCAGCATTGCTCACTTTTTAAAAATGTCCTTGCTCGGGTATTTTTCTACAGTTTGTCCAGAGATCTTGAAATTGCATCAGTTGCCCTTTGCAGCTCTCTTTTGATATTCTTCCATTTTTTGGCAAGCTCTCTTTGTGTACCCTCTGTAACAAATTATAGAGTTTGTGTGTAATAACAACAGTATATTGTCTCCTTTTTCTCGTTAGGGGTCCACCTAACAGTCTTTTGTCCTCATAACTTTTTCATTAGTTTTTGTGGTTTATCTTCTGCTGCAAATGGGTCAGTGAATACATTCATCCTGTCCTACTGCTGCACCAAGGATGTTATCTTCTACTGAAAGTCTAGCACAGTTGTTACCACATCCTTTAGTCCTAGTGTGTAAGATACAGATGGGCACCTTTATATCTTGGGTGATGTGTGGCCAGTATGTGTCTTTCTTTTTCCTTCCTACCATACCTCTACCATAGTGTCACCTTGCTGAGATCTAGTATACAATGGGGTAACCACATGATGGTACTCAGCAAAACTTGGCGGGGGGGAAGGTATTGTCTCCCCCTCAGAGATACATAGCAATTTACCAGCTTGCTGCAGTGACTCATTCATCTGAGCAGTGGCTTGTTGGTCTAGAGGTATGGTTCTTGCTTAGGGCAGAGGTTCCTGCGTTCACCTCTCAGACAACCCCTTCCCTTTCTTGCTTTTGACCCCTGACCCCATTACTACTGCTACTACTACCACCTACTGTATCTGTTCACCTCCCATGTTCTTCCTTACCATTCCCCTAAATATATCCCGGTTCCCAGTCATTGTGTTGTCTGTCTTGACTAGACTGTAAGCTCTGATGAGCAGGGACTGTCTCTTACATGTCTCTGTACAGCGCAAACATATGCCTTGTAGTGCTATATAATTGATAAACAGTAGTATGCTACATTTTCTGTGAAATGCCCTTATTTGTTTGCTTGATCCCTAAAAGAAGCACTGCAGACTACCACAAGGGGTCAAGGATACCATTTTGAAACAAGAGCTAAACTAAGCAGGAGCAACTGGTGATCAATCCTGCTCCACCTAGACCACCAGTAAGAGCCAAGAGGTATCAGAGGGCAGGGGTGGGA
Organism: Ichthyophis bannanicus; assembly: GCA_033557465.1. Lineage (NCBI taxonomy): Eukaryota > Metazoa > Chordata > Amphibia > Gymnophiona > Ichthyophiidae > Ichthyophis > Ichthyophis bannanicus. Next base: position 1,001,032,007 of record CM066033.1, read on the forward strand.
AGACTTTGATGTTGTTGGAGGATCTCAGTGGGTGGGGGCATGTGTTGCTGACGGGGGGAAAAGGGGATGTCAGGGTCATGTGATGCAGTCAGGGGTATTAAAAATGTTGGGAGAAATCTTGAGGAGGTGTCAGAAAGGGTGTCAGGGGTGGGGCAATTTTTTGCTGTTGGGGGTATCAGGAGTATAGGAAATGGTACTATTGGCCTTTGCACCTGCCCCTTCAAGTTGGCACTTGTGCATGCTTCATGCTACATGCAAAAGTAAGTGTGCAAAATGGTTGGACATCTTGCAAAAAGCGGAATACACATCCAGATTTTTGGTCCTCTCAAACGACACCCTATCCATGACAAACCCTGCCCCCTTGAAATATCTAGATGGTGTGGATCCCCATTTATAAACTGCAGCTTTCTAAAATTGCTATTTGCATGTGTAGCCAATCTATACATGTAAATGCCACTATTTATACATAGAGTCCAAATCCAAGAGGGGCACATCTGGGCCATCCAGACAGCCCAAGGCAAGATGGGCCTGTTTGGACCTAATTCCGGACCACAGCAACAAAACGTTACTGCGGTAGCCAGAATCGAGCCCAAGGATGACCCGGCGTGCCTGTGGAAGGCTCGGCGTGTCCTCCCACCTGTGGTGACGTCCTCCCCACAGGCGCCCCTGACTCTGGCATTTCCGGCCCCCCTATTCCCCACTGCCCGACCCACAACTGGCCAGCCAGGGCCTGGATCGGGTGGTGGGGACCTCCCGCACCCTGCCCTGGCACTGATCGCACAAAAAATGTTGCTTATTACCACCTTTGAGGTGATATGAACAGCGCATCCCCATGAGCCCGGTAGCACATACAGGGTCATGACCCGAAATGGCCCTGTACGTGCTGCCAGCTGGCCCCACCCCCACTCTGACCCCTCCCACCCCCACCCCCCACCAGTTCTCCCTGTCCTGATGCACAGGACATATGGGGAGAACCAGTGGGGGAATAGGGTCCAAGCGGCTTGCAGGGCTGCATGTCCTGCCAGAATGTGCAGCCTCACAACCCGCATTTGAGAATGACCTCCATAGAGATGCTTCTAAAACAACCTCCTTAGGGGGTCATTCCAGAACAAGAAGAAGCCCTTTGGATGTGTGGCATAGATGTTTGTCTAGCGACAACACCTATGACTGTATTCTGAAACACCTGTGGCCCTGCGCATACACAGTGCTAGAACGGGAATCTCAGTATGTGGGCAGGAGGAGGCAGAACAGGGGTGCGGTCAGAAGTGGAGACGTGCAATGCGCATTCAGGAAAGGCCCGTGTATGTTTTGCATGTTTCCCATGGATGTCCACGTTATACCAATGGAAATGTGGAATAAGGCCTGGACTTAGAAACATTTCTGCTCTGTTGTGCAATGTGTCCCATATTTATTTATTTATTATATATGGATGAATGGATGTGACAAAGATGTTTTGAACCAGTGTGTCTGCAGTCTGTAAGACCACAAGATGCAGTTGTAAAGAACAGAATTCAGAAGTGGAGGAAGGTTGTATGATAAATACACATTACTAACACCCCTACAGAAATATTTCTGATGTACAATGGTGATTATTCTGGCTATGCTGACAATTGCTGTGTGAGCTACAGGAGATGATCTAGGGCACCCTAATGAGTCCAGTCATAAGAGAAATGGGACTGTTGATGCAGGGATTGTATGTGGGTGTGTATAGAATGGATGCATATGTGGGTGAGAAACACAGATTAGATTTGTTGTCCTTGGACTCCATGCCATCATGGTATACCAGCTGTTTTCTAGAGGTGCAGGACATCTGTACTGCTGATGTATGTTTTCTGTGCCTGCAAGTGAGAGTATGTGTATGTGTATGTGTAGATAGAGGGATGCATGGGAGGACATCAGTGCCTGGCCAGTACCTGGTCCATAGGGCTCACCGCAGTGTGATCAGTCAGGATACATCAGAATGGGATCTCTATGGCTAAATGTCAAAGCATATCCCTGTCAGCGAAAAGGGATCTTCAGAATGAGTGCATGCAACAGGGCACACAGCACCATCAGTGGACTCACAAAAGTGCACATTTGTATAGACAGATGCTGGTGCCCTTGGGCATCTAGTGGTGCTATTTGCACTGGTGCATGCACTCAATCTGAGGGTCCCTATTTAATGTCAGGGATATGCTCTGACATTTAGCTGTAGAGGACCATTTCGGATTTCTTCTGGTCCATACATAGCATTGTACAGACTATTGTCAGAGATGGCCAATGCAAGCACAACTAAAATTTTCACCTACTGCCATGTATGTTGTGCTGCAAGATATATCAGGACAATCATATCACTTTCTACTTATTGTTGCAACATCTCTGAGTACATAGAGATCACTTTGCAGTGCTCTGGTCTAGCTTATATGGTCTGTTTTGCATCAGCACATCTGTATCATCCGTTTTCATGGGTAGTTGGCTTAAGCACCACACCGTCAGGGATGCATATTGGAATGATACAGAAGCATTATAATATGCTTGATTTTGTTCTCCATTCCTTTCCTTATGATTCCTAGCATTCCATTTGCTTTTTTGGCTGCTGCTGCACACTTGGCCCCTAGTGACACTGATCAACTTTGTTCGAGTCCATACGGCTATGCAGGTTCAGGCACATCTAGTTGGCCTGTCTGGACATCCATGCTCATCAAGCCAAAACATGAGGATCCAGAAGGACAGGATGGCATTATATACAGGGATAGATGTGTGTGGAAGCCTTACATGTCACATTTGATAAGCAGGACACCTCAGATTGAGCACAGATCATTCTCCTTGTTATCTATACTCCTTGTTATCTGGCTAGCAGAAAAAAGGAAGTGATAGTGTCTCTGTATAAGTCTTTGGTGCGACCTCATTTGGAGTATAATGTGCAATTCTGGATACCGCACCTTCAAAAGGATGCGAACAGGATGGAGTCAGTGCAGAGGGTGGCTACTAAAATGGTTAGTGGTCTTCATTATAAAGCATATGAGGACAGACTTAAGGATCTTAATATGTACACCTTAGAGGAAAGGCGGGATAGAGGTGATATGATTGAGATGTTTAAATACCTCCGTGGCATACATTTTCAGGGGGAGAGCCTCTTTCAATTGAAAGCAAGTTGTGCTACGAGGGGACATGGGATGAGGGTGAAGGTGGATAGATTCAGGAGTGATTTGCGGAAATATTTCTTTATGGAAAGAGTGGTGGATTCATGGAATAGTCTCCCAGTGGAGGTGGTAGAGATGAGGACAGTAACTGAATTCAAAAAAGCATGGGACAAACACAGAGGATCTCTAAAGGAAAAAAGGGGACTGTTGTAGGTTGTAGTTGTTGATATGGAAGGACAGACTAGATAGGCCATGTGGTCTTTTTCTGTCATCATATTTCTATGTTTCTATGTTTCTATACTGTATTAGGGCTGTGCAGAATGACAGTGACTGATAAGTGATGTGAGCACTATAACACAGTGGCATGAATGTTTGCAAACAGTGAGTGTCTGAAAGACACACCACAGCTGCTGACTTCTATCAACATCATGCAGCTGTGTTGACATTTTGTAGAAATACAGAAAAGCAAGTTTTTCTAGCATGGGTAGATGACATCACAATGGCCATAGTATTCACACGGGTATGCACTCCTGCACAACCATTATCCACAAGCAAGACAGGCACTATGTGAAATGCAGCATGACATTATGACAATCATTCTGCTTATGAAAATGCTTTCATTAACCTGCCCTCTTTGGATGTACAATCATGACCTCAGTACAACAAGGCTATGATGCAGATGTTTGCCTCATTGCATCAGCATTTCTGTTGTGCATTTGCCATTGTTGGTTAATGTGCATAATCCATAGGAACATAGAAACATGATGGCAGAAAAAGACCACATGGCGTTTCTAGTCTACCCTTCCATAGGGATGGCTCAAGGGGTATGCGGGGCCATGTGCGAAGATTAATTGTGGGGCCTCATTTGCATAATGAGCCTCATTTGCATAGATATTTGCATGATGTTAACATGCATTTTTAGTAAACATGCCTCTCAATGAGTGTCTGGATAAAAAAAGACTAACAGATTTCTATGTTACTATATTCCAGTGCCAACCGCAAGGCCCATTAGGAAGTACTATAAACACTGACCATTTAGAACTCAAAACAAATCCACCATATCATAACAGCACTGCCAGGACTCACAAAGCACCAAACCCTACCTATCAAAAGGCAGCACTGCAAATATTAAACCAATACATCTCAGAGAATACCAATACATCTCCTACTGGGGAAAGAGAACAAGTGGCATGGTCAAATAGAAACTACATGAACAGAATACCTCAGCTTGGTTAAAATGCAGAACATAGACTGTTACCAAAGAACAAGAGATCACAATTTAGAAATAGGAGGACAATAATTAAAGTGGGAACCCCAAAAGCCAAACTTGGGATGTACAACAACACTAGAGAAATAAAACTATAAATTAATTTCCTCTTGTACTAAACAAAACACAAAAGACGTTAACGATGCACATTTCCCAGAGCTGATATATTCCAGTTAATAAATTCAAAATAAAAAAGTATTTTTCTAACTTTTGTTCTTTGTGCATTTTCTTTTTCAGTTGCAATTGCTCCAGTCACATTCTTCTGGTTTCTTCATGTCTTCTGCGAGCTATCCATTTGTCCTGTCTTCTTTTTCAGATTTTTTTTTCCATTTTCTTTCTCTATATCTGCTTTAACATACTGATCTTTCCCCTTTTGCTCTTTCCCCCATTTCATTACTTATTCCTTTATCATCCACTCAAATTTCACCCTTCCATTCTCAGTCCCCACTTACTCTCCCAGTACCCGGCCCATCGTAGACTTCTTCCATCCCACACAAAATATCTTTTCCCCTCTCCATTCTCATTCCCCATCCCCATCCTTTTCTAGTTATTCCCCCAAATCAGCTCCCTTATAGTTCTAGACCCACCCAGCATCTGTCCCCTTCTATTCCCATTCCCCCAAGCCTCCACATCAGCCCATTCCCACTCCAAGCTCCCCCATCAACCCATTTCCAGCCCTATTCCAACTCTCATCAGCCCGCTTCCAGTCCTATTCCAGCCCCCATCAGCCCATTTCCAGTCCTATTCCAGCCCATCATCCATTTGCAGTCCATGATCCCCCTTCAGCCCATTTCTAGTCCTATCCCAGCTCCTCATCAGCCCATTTCCAGTCCCAGTCCCCACATGCTCTTTTCCAGTTCCATTCCAGTCCCCCATCAGCCCATTTCCTCTCCAAGCTCCCCATCAGCCAATTTCCAATCCTAGCCCCCTCGTCAGCCCAATCCCAGCCCTATTCCAGCTCCCAACAGCCCATTTCCAGTCCTATTCCAGCCCCCACCAGCCCATTTACAGTCCTAATCCAGCCCCCATCAGCCCATTTACAGTCCTAATCCAGCTCTTCATCAGTCCATTTCCACTTTTAGTCCTCCCATCACAGCCCATTTCCAGTCCTAGCCCCCCACTATCACAGCCCATTTGCAGTCCAAGTTTCCCCCCACCATCACAGCCCATTTGCAGTCCTAGTCCCCCCACCATCACAGCACATTTGCAGTCCAATCATCCCCCCACCATTACAGCCCATTTGCAGTCCTAGCCCCCCACCATCACAGCCCATTTGCAGTCCAATCACCCCCCACCATCACAGCCCATTTGCAATCCTAGCCCCCTCACATCACAGCCCATTTGCTGTCCAATCACCCCCTCCCAATCACAGCTCATTTGCAGTCCAATCACCGCCAACATCACAGCCCATTTGCAGTCCTATCCCCCTACCATCACAGCCCATTTGCAGTCCGTTTCCCTCTCTCCCATCATCACAGCCCATTTCCAGTCTGTCCCCCCCCCCCCACCCTCACAGCCCATTTCCAGTCCAGGTTCCCCCCTGATCACAGCCCATCCAGTCCTAGCCCCCCCCCCCCTCTGAACAGCCCCCGCAGACGTCTAACCTCTCCTGGCATTAACGGCTTCACTGAAACAGCCTCTAACGTGAAGGAAAAAACTCTTCATGCTGGCGGCTGTGCAGAGGGAGCTGGGGCCTCGTGCGGGCTTCTCCGGTTCCCTCTGAAGCCATCCACTGTGCTATAATGGAGTTCATGTGGGGCCCTGTGCAAACGACATTATCACTTAATGGACAGGCCGGCCCTGCCCTTCCATATCAACCACTACAACAGTCCCCTTTTTTTCTTTAGAGATCCTCTGTGTTTGTCCCATGCTTTTTTTTAAATTCAGATACTGTCCTCATCACTACCACCTCCACTGGGAAACTATTCCATGCATCCACCGCTCTTTCCATAAAGAAATATTTCCACATATTACTTCTGAGTCTATCCCCTTTCACCCTCATCCTATCTCCCCTCATATCAGAGCTTGCTTTCAGTCAAAAGAGGCTCTCCTCTTGTGCATTTATGCCACAGAGATATTAAATCATATCACCTCTATCCCGCCTTTCCTCTAAAGTATACATATTAAGATCTTTAAGTCTGTCCTCATATGCTTTATAATGAAGATCACTAACCATTTTAGTAGACATCCTCTGCACCGACTCCAACTTTTTCATATACTTTTGAAGGTGTGGTCTCCAGAATTGCACACAATACTCCAAATGAGGTCGCACCAAGGACTTATACTGAGGCACTATCACCTCCTTTCTTCTGTTGGCGATTTCTCTCCCTATGCACCCAAACATCGTTCTAGCTTTCACCGTCATCTTTTCTACCTGTTTAGCTACTTTAAGATCATCAGACACAATCACACCTAGGTCCCACTCTTCTTTGGTGGACAGAAGTACTTTACCCTCTATACTGTATCTCTCCCTTGGATTGCTGCAGCCCAAATGCATGACCCTGCATTTTTTTTACATTAAATCTCAGCTACAAATTCTAGACTATTCTTCAAGCTTCTAGATCCCTCCTAATGTTATCTACACCTTCCTGGGTGCCTACTCTATTGCAGATTTTGGTATCATCCAAGTATAATTGTGATAGCTAAAGTATCATGCAGGCTGGAACAGTAGAGATGTTGACAATTTTACAAGGTGAACATGTGTTTGGAGATGCTGATGAGCATGTAGTCATTTTTGACTGCACTACATGTTCACCATACCAGTTTAGTGTCAACATTTATTATTTTCTAAGTCTGTGTTAATGAATTGTGACTGTGCTGAGCATTTAGTGCCATGGGACATACTGCAGTGCAACTGTAGGGATGGACAGATAAAGGGATACCAGAATCCCCAATGTGTAATTGAAGATGGATGAATTTCTTGATACAAAATGTGTTTAGAAGTTTGACTTTTCACCTACTTCCTTTTAAATATAATAGGATGTCATGATCATGAGTTCTCTGTGTAACCGTCTTTAAAATAGATGGAACAGTGTTAACTAAGCATAACGCCTATGAACTGTGCAACCATAGTTCATTGTACAGTCAGCTGGAAGTCCCTGCTGACACAACATAATTTTTGCAACTTTTGCACTTATAGCTAATTTTGCCATAATTAAGTGAATCACTGTAATCAGATCTTACTCTGTAAAAAGAACTTTGGCGACACCTTGTGTTATTTCATGGTTATAATAAATGATTGTTACTTCCTCTTTTTCTCTAATAAAAGAGAGCTTTTTGGAGGAGGACTTTGAATTCGGCAGGTGTGGAATTATGCCCGTCCATATACCGCTTGCCATCTTCCCTCTGAGCTCAAAGAAAATAGCACTTTGTGTGTGTGTGATTGTGTTCTGTATTACTCTCTGCCTGTCTCTCACTACTGATGGACCAGAGACCTAAAGAGCCATGGTATTGTGGTCAGATCATGGAGTTTTCTTCAGCAACAGTACAGGATATGTTTCTTTCTGGTTGTCAGTGATGCTGAGCATTATTTGGTTCTTGCACAGGTACTGGCCCTTCCACAAAACATGAAGACAGGCCACAGGGAGAGGAGGCCACCTCAATGGCAGCAGGTCTACCCACAGCAGCAGAAAAGGAGACCAGGGCCACAGAACTGGGCAGCATCCCCTAGGAAGACCAGGGCATGTCCTTGGAGGCAGCATAGAGGGTTGCAGGGTAACCTGTGGCAATGGGACCCCATACTGCTGCAGGAGAGCTGCAAGTCACCCCTCTCCCACCTCCCCCTCATCTCCTAGCTACTCCTGTGGGGGATCTTCCCTTTCCCCCTATCCCTCCTTCCCAGCAACCCCTAGCTGTAGATGACCCCAATGATGTGCAGCAGCTCATCAATGGTCAATCTCTATGTGTGGAGCTGCCACAGCTGCTGGCATTCATTGAACCAGAGGATGATTGCCAGACATGAGGGCCACAGGCAAAATGGCAGACATGACACAGGAACGCTGACATACATACAGCAGACATGTGTGCTGTACTGTGTCACCACAGCCCACATATATGATGTGCCAGACAAAGGCAACAGGAATGGTCAACCAACACACAGGACAGTGACAAGATTATTCGGTGAGGCAAGCATTCCCTCCCCCACACCACAACCACACACATTGCATGCACAGTCACCTAGGGAGCACGCACAAAGTACAGCACATACACATATGTGCATGTGTGTGGTCCAGCTCCGGGTGGCACAGGAGTCCACCACCAACAGGTGTCACAGCCCACCATAGCAGGGCTGGGCCACATGTGCCCAGAGCGTCACAGTCCCAGAGGCCGGTGGAAGCGAGCAGGGCTACCGGAAACCAATGTCACCCACATGGGTGCTGAGGGAAACAGACAAGAGGGATGGAAATGTGGCAGACATAGCTAACTGTAGATGGCCACAGGCATATGTGACAATGGCCTGGGTGACAGTGACAAGGTGTGATGGGAGACACAGCCCCATGCAAGGGTAGCGCTCCAAAGCCACAATGCAAAGCTTGGCATGCAGTGGGCAGAGCTAACCAAGGGATCATGTATACTACACACAAGCTGCCCAGTGACATGCCTGAGGGACAGATGCTGGAATATTGTCTGAGAAAGGCCAGACCTGCATCACTGTATGTCACGTGTGTCGCAGGGGAGTTTCAGTCATAGGGGCTGACCGACACACCACAGGTGCCACTGCTCCACATGCGAGAGGTGCCCCGACCCCAGGGACACAGGAAACATATGTGCATGTCAGAGATAGCAAATACCCACCCAGCAGGACACAGTCCTCATATTGTCTGGCTTCAAATTGGCCAAACAGTGCTGAGTGCTGCAGGATATAGGAGTCATGGGCAGACCTTGCAAACCTGGGAACCACATTCAGAATATGCATATTTGCATCACAAACAACCTGCACATTCAGGGAATGGTAGTGTTTGTGGTTGCAATACACCACCTCCCTGTCTCTGGGCGGGACCAGGGCAACATGTGTGCAATCAATAGCTCCCATCACATGTGGTATCCCTGCAATCTGCTGGAATGCCTGGCTCAGGGCCCCCCAATGCTGCCTATTGTTAGGAATCACAATGTAATCCCAAACCCGGCTGACCATGGCCCGCAGTACCTGGTGGATTCAGTGTGAGAAGGTGGGCCTGCTCATACCACCTACTGCGGCCACCGAGGATTGGAAACAGCCAGAGACAAAGAAGCGTAGGGCACCCAGGAGGTTGGCCAATCCTGGTATGGCATGGGACAGGGCAGTCCGGGGCTCGAGGTCAGGTCTCAGAACCTCATAGAGCTCCTTAATAGCCCCTGTGCTCAGACAGTAGAGGGAGATGACCTGGTCCTCACATATGTCCTGGAGCATGGGCCTGGGCCTGTAGAGGCATGGCAGGCAAAGGTGCACCTCTGCACGCCGATGGTGTTGCGCTTGTACCTCCCCCACCTGTGGAGCCCCAACAGCTGCATGTCTGAGTTGCAGCGGGACTGAACCCATACCCAGTGCCACAGCCCCATGGACACCATCATCCTCATCAGGCAACCGCAGCTCAGGAAGCCCAAGGAATGCCACAACTGCAACACCAGCACCGTCCATGTGAGCCATGATAGACATCAGATGGAGCAATAGCAAATGCTATATATGGCATGGGGAGTGGTAGGTAATCAGATCAAACATAACACACCTGCAGATGCAGCAACATATGCCAGCAGCAGATGAGCGGATCAGGAACCACTTCCGTAAGCATAACGGCATAGAGCATGTTGGTACGCGTGTTCCTCAGCAACCGCGGTGCATACGCAGGAAGGAGCTTGCGGTGTGTACCCATGCCCTGCCAGACATCAGAGGTACGCGACAGCCTGCTTACCCCACCTACGTGCACCGTAACACGCCGCATGCAACGGAGATCTAACACAGCAATAATGCATGCCGTAAACAGTGCATGCTAGCACGGGATAAGTACCAGAATAGACCCCTGATACAGCGGCATACACCACTAGAAGCAATGGTGAGAGTTGTGAAGGTATGGATGTGGGAGCATGATGCAATCACTGTAGGATGCAATACGTCCTGCGTAAGGCATGTACCTGCACATGATGGGGCATAGTAGCCATGCTGTGGCCCCGCACGCGTATGGGGCACGTAACATACACCAAAATGTCTGGAGTGTGGAAGGTGCATGTGCACCTGTGCTGTGGAAGGTGCATGCGCACATGTGCTGCGGAAGGCGCATGCGCACATGTGCTGTGGAACACGCACTGTGCCTGTGGAATGCACGTGGGGACACACCCAATGTATGTTAAATGGCCACACATGCACATACCACTGGTGTATGTTGGACAGGAGGCAGAACCTGCAGGAGGAGGGACAGCCTGACAACATGGAAGCAGGAGACAACAGCATGGGGGGGGGGTACAACCCAGCCATCAACCACAAGCAGATGCCACCACTGCCAAGACTGAGGGGGAGGAGACAGGCACATCCGGGGTCACCCAGCACCCACAGGACCAGGCTGGAGGTGCACCAGGGGCCAAGCACTGCCAGAAGCCAGTGCCCGATGTTGCAAGGAAGAGGGCAGTCCGCTTCTCCCAGGAGGAGAACGACCTCCTCATGGGCAGTATCCTGGACCATTACAAGGTGCTATTCAGATGCCAAAGCAGCACCACCACCAGTGCAGAATGCACCACAGTGTGAGAAGAGGTGCAGATAGCGGTGGTGGTGGCAGGGGGCCCATGGCGTGAAATGGAGAGCCTGAGGAAGCGCTACTGTGACATCAAGCACAGTATCCGGGGTCAGCTGACCCAGGAGAGGCGCCATGCACATGGCACAGGTGGGGGGCCACCCTGAGCACGCTGGAGCAGCGCTTTGCAGACTGGCTGGGGCCCATCTACATCCATGGCCTGCCCCACACACTCGATACAGTGGACCCATGTGCAGGTAGGTTGGGGATATGTGTCAATGACTGACAGAGCTATGAATATATTTGGTTAGCGCCCCCCCTCCCGGGATCATGGGCGGATGACAACACAACGAGGATAAGAACAGATGTAGCACACTATCATCAGGTACAATGTACATGTCAGTACAGTCACCATCCTGAATGGCGTAAACAGACCCAGTACAACCTTAGGAGGGACAGGGAACAGGTGAACCTGGAATGGTCCAACTGAACAGTTGTACCATGATCACCAACAGTACAATATGTACATAGGTCAATGGGTGTGTGCCTGGGATGGTCTTCAGCCAAGCACATGCAAGGCCCAACACAGAGGGGTGTGGGGGCCATTACAGGGGACCCATGTATACATATGTCCCCAGCCACCCCACAGAGACATACGCTGTGTCTGACAGGCCTGCTGCTGCACCCACACACCGCTCCCAGCCCACAGCCCCCTATCAGCCATGCACAGTGTAACCTGCCAAACACAGTCCCGCAAACATACGGACAACACCAGGCCCAATGTAGGGACACCGTCACACCCACACAGCAGCACCCACATGCCATTCCCCCTGCTCCCCACCATGTGTGCGTGACACAGCACCGATCATGGTGCACAGGGGCGGCCCAGGGTGGACCGTTGCCTGAGGCGATGTATGGGGTGGCGCACCCCAAACCACAGTCAGTGACAGAACAGAACCCAAAGGCAAATGACATGTAATGGGGGACATGCAAGATGGATGCACAACAGGGAACCCAAGGAAGGTGCGGGAACCACAGCACACCGTACAATGCTAGACTGAACGCAGGTTGGACCGCTGTATGCTGTGCTATGGCCCCCCCATGGGAACATCTATCCTGCACCCACAGACTCCCCTCCAACAATAGCAAGTGCTGTGCAGGACTGGAACACACACCCACAGAACCCATGATCCCGCAAACCGAGGACATCTGAGGCTGGTCACCTCACAAACAGATATCCCCCAATACATGGAATAGTGGGAGCTGATACAACACCCTGCATATGACACCAGGGACCTACCACACCAGATCACTCATACCACAGCCAGCATACACCCCCCAAACCCCTCCAGGGGATGCAGCACTACCAACAGCACAGCAGGCATCAGAACAGCTGAAACCCATCTGACAGGCTGCACATGGCAAAGCGCCACAGTACAGATTCCTGTGTACAGATCCCATGTGAACAGCTCACACAACTGTGGACACACACCAGGCACACAGATGCCCCCCCAGGGACAGAGGACAGGCTCGCAACCAGAGGTACAAATGAGGCAGCGATAGCTGAATCACACTGAACCTACATGGGGCCATACCCCACATGCAGTGCAACACCAGCTGGGTGATGCAGTATACCCCACAGTGTAAGCAAGAGGAACAGCACAACATCCGATTAGCAGGTCAGGATGCAACCCTGTGTACCATGTATGTCACCTGGCCATTAATTACCCCTGTCATGCTGGCCATGATCTGTGCCCTCCATCTGCCTGGTGTCTCCTGGGCCCCTAGCTGCCACATCCTGCCTAGGGGCCTGTCAACCCCACCCCCGACCCACAGCCCAGGTCCAGTCTCATTGACCCTCCCCACATGCCAGCTCCCTCTGGACCCAGTGCCCCCCCCCCGCACCCCCCCCCGCACACCCCCCCATCGCCCAGTCACCTACCTGTCCCAGGCCCAGATGATAGCCCCCTACAGGCCCACCTCCAGGTGCTGGCCCCCCGACCCCCCCATGCCAATGCCCAGCCAACCATCTCAGGTCACACACAGCCAACCTTCCCCCCACTCACGTTCCCTGTCAGCCGATCCTGTTGCCTCCGACAGGCCTCAAATGGCCCCCAACAGCTCCCATCAGCCACCACCCCTGCCCACAGGTCACATCAGCCACACCCCTCTCCCACCCACCCCATTTAGCTTGTTACCCACCACCCCAATCCCCCCATGCAGCCTGTATTCCCCCCCATGCAGCCAATTCCACTCCCCCTCCACCCCCACCCCCATTGTCAGCCGCTCCCCATCATGGCAGTTGGGACACCAGCACAGAGCCCCCTGTCACTCAGGGCCCCTGCTGCTGCTGCATCCCACCCCAGCAGCCCCGTCCTGCACAGGGGTGGCCCCCCACCCCCAGCACCACCCAGACAGTCACACCCATTGATGTGGGATGGCCACAGATGCACGCACAGGCAGGCACCGTTGGGACACTGCTCCCACCCAGGACACAGACATTTTGGATGCCACACCTACCCCTAAACTGTTATGGGCCCTGGTCACAGGTGCCCACCCAGGGTAATCACATGGTGCCCCAGGGACCCTGTGTCCCATGTAGTCCATTGTCATGGGACATGACAGGTATATGCATGGGGATGGCCAGCCACCCACCTACTGAGCTGTGTACCCTTTCCCCCCACATGTGACATACATGCCATGGAGGCCAAGGAGGAGGAGGAGCTCACAGTGGTGGGCCCAAGGCCCGTGGCTGCGGTGGGGCCAGCAGTGGAGGCATCTACAGGGGCCAGGCCAGCTGCAGCAGTGGGGGAGGAGGGGGAGACGGCAGCGCACCTAAAGGATGATGGTGAGCCATGTGTCGAGCGGGGAAGTGGCAGCATGCCTGCAGCTACTAAGGCTGATGGTGCCCCATGGCCACCAGCACAGGCCCATGTACCACAGACCGCACATGCCACCATCAGCGAGGTCCTCGCTGAGATGAGGTCCCATGCCGCTGAGGCCCATGCAGATGCACAGGGTGAGTGTCCACCAATTGTCACCTGTGCACATGCAGCAGCTGTCCACATGTGCCACCCATGTCTCATGTCCCACACTGTGTCGCCCCCACAGGCATGCAGCTGGCACTCAATGAGGTGGTGTGGGAGCAGTGACAGCTGCAGCACAGGGCCGAGTGCCTGCAGACGGTGATGGAGGGGATCCTCGTGGAGATGCGGGGCCATGGTGCATCGGCACAGGCCATCGCCATCAGGATTGTATGGATGGTGGCTGCCTGGGAGGCTCATGCAGGACAGGCAGGACAGCCAGCAGCAGCAGCTGCGGTGGCCGCGGATCACGCACCGTGGGGTGGGAGGAGGCATGGCCGGCGTGGCTGGGGACAGTGACAATAAGGGCCGCTCATGTGGCATTGCCTGTTTATACGTGTCCAGTGTGTGTCTGTCACCCCCATGATCGCCGTGCCATGCCCAGCCACACCCTGGCCACATACCCCATGCCGTTCCACAGCCGACCTGCCTCTCACCCACCCACACTGCTGCCCCACCCATGGTTCCCCCATTTCCCATGCCCCCCCACCCTATCCCACCCCCTGTCACCCCCACCACTGCCATGCCCCACCCATACCTGCCGCATGACCCGTGCCCCTGCCCCATGCCCCACTGACCCCTCCCCCATGCCTGCACCCCCACCTGCTACATGTGCGTGCTGCTGGAGCATCACCACTTGGCACACCACTACCCCACCCCCACCCTGACTGCACCGCTACCCCCAGGGACTGCCCCCCCAATGACAGATGGGTACCTGGTTCATGGCACATGCCAAATCCCATGCCCCACCCGCCCCTCTTCACCCATGCCGGTCCCCCAACACACTCACCCAGGGTCCCCCATATCACACATGGCATTGCAGCCACTGCGGGCACCCCTTGTGGAGCTGGGTGACTGTGGCAGCAGCACCCCTGTCCCCCCATCTGGGCCATCTCCGCCTGTCACCCCACCACTGCTGGATAGGCCCTGGTGAGCTGCACCATTGCCTATGCCACTATGCCATCCCACAGTGTACACCCCATTCCCCAGTCCCCCACCGGGCCACCCACAACCACTTGCTCCAATCCCCACCTCCACTCCCTGTACCAGTTCCCCTGGCAGCCCCCATTCCTGACAGGGTCCCATCATGCCACCACCCCTGTCCCCATGCACACACACCCTTACCCCGCCATCGCTGGCGCCTGCCCCCACCACAAGGAGCCATTGCCTGTGCCATCTTTGCACTGCTGACATACATAGCCTGGCCCCTGCTGCATGCTGGCCTCATGTCATCTCCCCCACTGGGCCTGCGCTGGTCCCCAGTGTATACAGGGCACAGGGTCGACATCACGTGGCCATTCCCAGGGCATGGCCACCTGGTACCCCTCCCCACCTCGCTCCGGGGGTACATCCCTGCTCCACCACTGTACTCTCTGGCCCACTCACAGAAGGCACGGTTACCTCCCCCTCCCCTGCCCACCTGGCAGGCATCCGCACCTCAGCAACCCACATCCCTGCTCTGGCCTCTGTGACCCATCTCCCCCATCCCGCCATGTGGGGTCTACCTTTCACCCCCAATGGCCGGGTCGGGGGACCATTGCATCTGCTCCCCATTTGGGCTCCCTTACCAATATCTACCTCCATCCCCTGCACCCTGTGTGGGTCTGCCTCTCCTACTGTTCTGGCCCTCCACCCTGCTTGCCTCCTTGCTCCCCTACCCCCATGCCTATGTGCATTGTTGTGTCCCCTCTGTGGTGTCCCACCCCACAACGGTGTCTGTGCCCCTGCCCCATATACCAGACCTGACCTTAGTCATCTCTCTCCTGTCCATCATGGTGTCCTTGGCAGCCCCCACCCCCAGCATCTGCAGACCCCCGTACTGCCATATGTTACCACCCAGCCAGATGCTATGTGCTTTGCTCAGTGCATGAGGGTATGGATGTACATAGCCAGGCACATGGACATGGCACACGGACCCATTGGCATGCCAAGCCTCATCCATGCCACACCTGGCAGAGGGTGTGTGTGCTCTGTCCGTGTGACATCAGGTGTCTAGCTGTGCTGTGTGGCACCCATGCCATGCACTGCGCCATGTGTGCAACGTTGGCATATGCCTACCACCATGGGTCTTGCCATGTCAGCAGGTCCTGGCGGGCCAATGCTACCCCCCTGCACCTGCAGTGCTGCATCTATCGGCACCCATAGCCATACACCACCCCAGCCATGTGGTGGCTACCATGTTTGAGTACAGTGACATGCACACAGGCACACATGGGCATGCATACGCCTGACATTCTCACCCCTCTGCCATGTGGCTAAATGAGACACTGGACCAGCGTGCATTTGTTGAACATATGTACAGGGTTTATTTACAGTGTGTGTATTGGCATTGGTGTGCATTGCACCTCCCGCTCTCGGCAGCAATGGCAGTCCCGGAGCACAGGCTGGCACAGGGCGGGGGTCATGTGTGTGTGGCTGCCCCTCACACCCCTTAGGGGCCTCCTGGGCCAGGTGGCTGGTCAGTTGCACTTGCCTCGCCTCTCTCCCACAGCATGCGCAGCTGGTCATCCAACACAGACAGGGCCACCAGCACCTACCTCAGGATGTGGGTGTGCTCCCAGTGGGCATGGGCCTGGGCACGCACTGCCACAGCCAGGCGTAGGCTGCACATGCAACCACACAGACACACCTCTCCCTTGTCTGTGTGCCTGCATGTACAGCACATCTGCCTGCGGCACTGGGTGGAAGGCCCTCACCCAGTCGGGGACCAGCACTGGCACTGTGAGGGAGGTGGCCAGGGCCCCCACAGTGCCCTGTGGTGGCCTGTGCCACTCAGGACTGGCCATCCCCTCCCACACCCAATTCCCCTCTGCCCCCTCCCCCTCCCATCCCCCATCCCCCTCCACCCCCTCCCCCTCCCCTCCCCTCCCCCTCCTAGCTCTCCTGGGGCTCCCACACACCCTCAGTCCCCCCTCGCTCCCCTCCACCTCCCCCTCCTCCTCATCCCCCTCCAACTCCAACTCCACCTCCCCCTCCATGCTTCTGGCCCTCTCCTCCTCTTCAGCCTCCATGCCAGCTGCCGCCTCTGGGTACCCCTCCAGATGTTCGTCCTGTGCTGGCTGGCCTGGTCCAGCATCCAGCACTGCTGGGCCTTCGTCTGCATCTGCAGCCGCTGTGGGGGAAAGACATGCATTACCGCCATGGTCACACCTTTTACACATCACAGGTACATGTCCTGCAGCCACAGAAGCTGATGGCCCACAGGAACATGCCATGGAGCATGGCACGGGTGGCATCACTCACAGTTGCACTAGTCCTGCAGCTCTGCATGTACCCAGGCCAGGAACCTTGGGTACCTGGTCCTCAGCTCCTGACCCTTCTTACATAGGTCCTCCACCTGTGGACACAGCAAGGTATGAGACCATTAGGGGCCAATCATCCAGGCCCATCCTGGGCTGCACAGCAAACATAGCTGGGGGCAGCAAGTGGCTACCTCTGATGCGTGCTGTGTGTCCACTGCTCACTGTTGGCCCTGGCACATGCATGTGTACAGTGCAGCTGTGCATGTCTGATTTTGCTTGCACCGCACCCCACACATATGTACTGTGTCAGCATGTCAGCTATACCCATCTGCCTGGCTACAACGCATGTCCAACGTATGCACAGGCTGCGTGGCATGTGCCGCTGTGCGCATGGGGAGGGGGCTGATCATGTGTGCTACCATTGGGCCTTGGGCACAGCACCACCCATGCCCAGGCAGGGCCAGGGTGTGGGCCACCACATGCTCTCCAGGGTCCTGGGGAAACATGGGAGTGGGCCAGTCCCACGCACACCAGCCAGTGCACCTATCATTGCGCCAGGGTGACCAACATACCACCATGATGTGGCCTGCAGCATCCCTGTGAAACAAAACCAGGAGCAGGTAACTTAGCACCAGGATGAGTAACAGGGCTCTGCAATGAGGCCTGGGGCATCCTGGGGCTGGGCCAGCCCTGTGAAACTGTAACAGGAGCAAATACCATACAACCAGGATCACTAACACGGCTCTGTGATGAGGCCTGGGGCATCCTGGGGTTACAGTAGCCCTGTGAAAGTAAACCAGGAGCAGGTACCTTAGCACCAGGATGGATAACAGGGCTCTGCAATGAGGTCTTGGGCATCCTGGGGCTGGGCCAGCTCTGTGAAACTAAACCAGGGGCAGGTACCTCAGCACCAGGATAGATAACAGGGCTCTGTAATGAGCCCTGGGGCATCCTGGGGCTGGGACAGCCCTGTGAAACTGTAGCAGGAGCAAATACCATACAACCAGGATCACTAACAGGGCCCTGGTATGTGGCCTGGGCATCCTGGGGCTAAGGCAGCCCTGTGAAACAGTGACAGGGGCAGATACCATATAACCAAGATGAATAACAGGGCTCTTGTATGAGGCCGGGGGCATCCTGGGGCTCAGGAAGCCCTGTGGAAATAAACCAGGAGCAGGTACCTTAGCACCATGATGGATAACAGGGCTCTGCAATGAGGCCTGGGGCATCCTGGGGCTAAGGCAGCCCTGTGTAACTAAACCAGGAGCAGGTACCTTAGCACAAGGATGAGTAACAGGGCTCTGCAATGAGGCCTGGGGCATCCTGGGGCTAAGGCAGCCCTGTGAAACTGTAACAGGAGCAACCACCATACAACCAGGATGAATAACAGGGCTCTGTGATGAGGCCTGGGGGCATCCTGAGGCTGGGTCAGCCCTGTGAAACTGTGACAGGAGCAAATATCATATAAATAGGATGAATAACAGAGCTCTTGTATGTAGCCTGGGACATCCTGGGGCTGGGTCTAATGCAGCCCTGTGAAACTAGACCAACAGCAGGTACCTTAGCACCAGGATGACTAACTGGGCTCTGTAATGAGGCCTGGACCATCCTGGGGTAGAGGCAGCCTTGTAAAACTGTAATAGGAGCAACTACCATAGAACCAGAATGAATAACAGGGTTCTGTGATGAGGCCTGGGGCATCCTGTGGCTGAGATAGCTCTGTAAAACTAAACCAGGAGCAGGTACCTTAGCACCAGGATGGATAACAGGGCTCTGCAATGAGCTCTGGGGCATCCTGTGGCTGACGCAGCCCTTTGAAATTGTAACAGGAGCAAATACTATACAACCAGGATGAATAACAGAGCTCTTGTATGTGGCCTGGGGTATCCTGGGGAAGGAGCAGCCCTGTGAAACTGTAACAGGAGCAACTACCATACAACCAAGATGAATAACAGGGCTGTGTGATGAGGCCTGGGGCATCCTGGGCCTGTGCCAGCCCTGTGAAACTAAACCAGGGGCAGGTACCTCAGCACCAGGAGGGATAACAGGGCTCTGTAATAAGCCCTGGGGCATCCTGGGACTAAGGAAGCCCTGTGTAACTAAACCAGGAGCAGGTACCTTAGCACCAGGATGAGTAACAGGGCTCTGCAATGAGGCCTGGGGCATCCTGGGGCTAAGGCAGCCCTGTGAAACTGTAACAGGAGCAAATACCATACAACCAGGATCACTAACACGGCTCTGGTATGTGGCCTGGGGCAGCCCTGTGAGACTGTAACAGGACTAAATACCATTCAACCAGGATGAATAACAGAGCTCTTGTATGTGGCCTGGGGCATCCTGGGGCTATGGCAGCCCTGTGAAACAGTGACAGGAGCAAATACCATACAAACAGGATGAGTAACAGGGCTCTGGTATGTGGCCTGGGGCATCCTGTGGCTGGGGCAGCCCTGTGAAACTAAACCAGGGGCAGGTACCTTGGCACCAGGGGCAGGTACTTTGGCAACAGGGCTCTGTAATGTGACCTGGGGCATCCTGGTAATGGGGCATATCTGTGAGCCTGCAGAAGGGGCAACTACCTCAGCACCTGGGTGATTCAGCCACCTATCCTGGCCGGTCCCACATCTTTTGGGAGCCAATATTCTGACGAGATATTCCTATCATATGGTAAATCATACATGACCAAAACAGGCGGCAGATCACTGCTAGCTGATATTGCATATGGTGGGTACAATTTCCTGATATATGCCACATCATAGTCCAGATGCAGGATGTGGATTAATTACGTCTAGTAAGCCTTCAAAGGGTTGACATACCTCTGTGATGCTGTCTGATGCATCCTACAGATGGGGCAGACCTGCACACATCAGCCGTGAGGCCTACATCGATCCCTGTTTGCCCCACAGATGCATACTTTTCCATTGCTGTGCATGTCTGATATGTCTGTTGGTTGCAGGCTATTGGTTTGCACTGCTAGGTTTGTGTGCCTGTCCCCATGCACTTACCTCATGTGGGTAGTCTGCAGCGCGATCGTAGCACCTGGTGAGGTGCACCCATGACCTCCTCACCCTGTTGAGGTCCTGCCTGCAGGATGAGCCAGGGAACAGGTGCTCCTGGCGCAGACAGATCAGCTCCGCCAGGAGGTACAGGTCCACATCTGTGCACGCAGGCTTCCTGGACATGGCAGCCATCTTGTCTGCTGTGTGTGGTCAACGCTCCGTTGACGCAGTAATGGCGCAGCTGCGCATTGCATGTGTAATCACGTGCGTATCCCCGTGCGTACTGCCCTGCGTGCCCCTGCGCGCACTCCCGTGCATACCCCCGTTTGAGACATTTTTGGTATTTGTTGATGTTTCAGGCATTCTGTAATGTATCTCATCACGGCTGTTATTTGTGGGTGAGACGTGCCATATTCCCATCCTTTTGACATTGTTGTATGCTTTTCCGTAGTTTGAGGTTGACAGTACACCCTTTCCAGACATATTACAGAACCACAGCCTGATTATGTTGTTTTAGAGCACTCCTTTGGCAACAGGTGATTGTGGGGGGAGGGGGGGAGGGGGCTTGGCGATGTTGGACTTGCCAGGGTGTTTTATTTATATATATTTATGCATATCTTATATGCTACCTCTCATGATAGCAGGGCAGTTTACATTTCACAAACTGATATTACATTGCACAGGGCATTGTCACTTGGAGAAAACTATTTTTACAGGGAACATAAGCAATGTTGAATTAGGTGGCTTGCACATGACCATGTGAAGCACTTGTGGGACTAGGGACCCCAGGCCTTCTGGCACATGGTTGCTGTCCTTTGGTGGGATTTGAGCCTGCAATCTTTTGGCTTGGGGGTAACTTGCTCCAAACACTAGGCCACCTCTACAATGTCACATACTGATGAAACATTGGGTTGCAGATAAAGCGGATACATGTCCCCCATTGGGGGCAGTGGTGACAGGATATTTACAATGCTGGGTTGACAGCGCAGTGGTGGTACCATGCACATCGGTCACAGGCAGGTTACGCACACAGATGAGCAATGTGGGACAGGGTACCAGTGCAGGACATAGGGTGACAGCCTGCACAGCCAGACAGGACTCTACACAGCTGCCAGATGCAGATAGATGGACAGGGGGGAGGTTGGCATCTGTCATGTGGTTATTATGGCCTGGCAGCATGGATCTGCATGGATATGCCTGTTGCAGCATGCAAAACATCTGAGTTGGGCAGCCATGAGGGGGAAAACAACGTGGAGTCACCACATAGTCACTGTTTGCAATGTCAGTGTACTAAAGAGTAGTCTATACCTCTATAGACTGTTGTACAGCAGTGGCTCATTACTGAGTGAGTGCAGGTCACTGCAGAAACCATCTGTTCTGTGCACCAGGATAGGTTTACAGCACCAGCACCCATGATGCATTGCACATGTGGAACAGTGGTATACAGCTGTTCACCAATTGGGGTCTGCGCCTCTCCATTACCACAGCTTATTTGGATGGCCTGCTGTGCGTGATACTGACACAGATTGGCTACAGACCCTGCCATTGTGAGGGTAATGATGTGCACACAGAACTAGGTCCACAGTACATGTGGTGCAAGGGATAGGTCCTGCTGCACATCACTGTCAATGGCAGTGTGTGACAGGTGTTCGTAGCAGTGTAACCAATGGTACCTCTGTGGCCATCTGGATTCTGAAGTCACATGTGGCTCTCTGGAACCAGACACCGCCCATATCTGGGCATATCCAGTGTTTAAGGACAAGCTGCCATGGACATCTGTTAGCAGGGCGGGGAGATGTCTGGACATGCATGGGGGTTTATGTCACACTGACCCCCTACTGCTCAGGGTGGTATACACTATATGCCCCCTCCCCACTCACCAGGGGGGGAGCTGGTGCCTAAGCACAGGGGACTGCCTGTCGGTGCAGCAACCCCAGACATGATAGGGGAAGGGTAGCCCTCCAGGGCTTGTGTGCATGACCCATACCTGTGACTGGGCCATTGGCAGATGGGCAATACTATGTCTCTTGGCCTGTAGGTCCTCACTTGCCACATGCCTGCCATGCACCAGCAGACAACACTGTCATACTGCACCTGCAGCAGCGTACAGGGTGTTGTAATCATGCACTGACTACCTGCAGACAGTCCACTGGCCACTCCTTGGGATATGCTCACAGAGGACACATGTGCACCCAAACATAGGGTGTGTAGCACACACACCACACAGGTATGTCGGTGATTGGGCCCCAGAATAGGGGATCACACAGGTGTCACTGATATGAGATAGCATAGTGCACTATGGGGTAACTTGGACATGCCATGGTCACTGCTGGGTCAGGACGAGACTGATCTTCCAGCATGACATACAGTGGCCACACTGTACATGCAGGTGGTGTTCACACACTGGTGTGTCCCAGCCATTGGCCTACTCCATGTGCAGATGCAGTCTGCCCACCTCGCCCTCTCTGGGACATACCCACAATACCTTGCTCCTCATTATGCACATTTTCAGGGTAACGCTTGCAACAGTTGGACATTGTGGGCCCAGAGCGGTGTGGCCAGCCACAGAGGCCAATGGTTTGACATAGACACACACACACACTCCTACTGCAGCACTGTGCAGTTCTTCAGGGTGTTTGGCAGGCCTGCCCACCACACCGCTGACATTATTGAACTGTGCAGGGGGTGGTGGTAGTGCGGTGATGGTACCTGCAGCTCCGGCCTGGACCCAACAGCCTTACTCTACCTGCAGATTTGGATGGTGGTGCCTATTTGAGTGGGTTTTGTACCAGTGTTGTCTGCTGCTGTGGGGATTGCACTGTTTGATGTTGTATCTACCTCATAGGGTAAAATGTGGTTATGTGCTCTGCAAGGTCTGAAGCTGTGACCTGACTCTGTGCCACACTCACTGTGTGTACTACACCACAGTGCTGCCACTGAGGCACAGCAGTCCATGGGGCTACCTTTACTTCTCCTCAGCCAGACCTTTGATGTTTTTCTGTTGTATGTCCATGGTTGGATAAAATGTTGTGATGTGCTCTGAACCTGTGACCTTCTGCTCTGGGTTATATTGGCTGTGTGTACTGCACCACAGTGTTGTCACAGGGACACAGAGGTCCATGGGCTACCTTTACCTTTCCTCAGTCAGACCTTTGCTGGTTTTCTGTTGTATGTCCATGGTTAGATAAAATATTGGGATGTGCTCTGCAGAGTCTGCAGCTTGGACATGAACCTGTAACCTTCTGCTCTTGGTTACATTGGCTGTGTGTACTGCACCACAGTGTTGCCATGGTGGGGGGGGGGGCACAGAGGTACATAGGCTACCTTTACTTTTCCTCAGTCAGACCTTTGCTGTTTTTCTGTTGTATGTACATAGTCGGGTAAAATAGTGGGATGTGCTCTGTAGGATCTGCAGCTCGGACATGAACCTCTGACCTTTTGCTTTGGGTTACTCTGGCTGTGTGTACTGCACCACTGTGTTGTCACAGAGACAGAGCAGTCTTTGGGCCTACCTTCACGACTCCTCAGCCAGGCCTTTTCTGTTGCACTGCGCACCACGTACTGGTACAGGGCATGGCCTGGGTCCACTGCAGGTGGACGTCACTGCTTCCTCCAGCACAGACACCCCCACCATGGCCTGCTGCCATGCCCATATGCTGTTGGTGCCAGTGGTACACTGTTCCAGGCCATCCAGGGTGCCAGTAGGCAGCTGCCTATGCCGTGGGTTCCAGGGTAGGGATGCCTACATCGATGTCCGTGCCTCCCCCCGGCACTGCCTGTCAATGTCATGTGCCCTGTGGGGTACCTGCTGGGTAATGTCCCCTGGATGGGGCACTGTGGGACACAGACACATGGGCATGTTTGACCTTGGTCAGTTGCTGTCTTGCTGGTTTCCATTTTCTGCGTTCCTATGTGCCACCTAGGTGACAGCCTAGTCTGCCCTGTGCCCCAGCCGATCCCACCGCACGTCCCGCCTGTGGCCCCCTATGCCCCAGTTGCACCCATGCCATAGTGGCCTTTCATACCTGGGCACTATGCTATTGCTGCACATGTAGCACTACTATCACCTTTTAATGGTCTCTCTGCCTTTGCTGCACATTGCTGACCTAAATGGTTTCTCTCTACTGCAAATGTGCCTCTAACAACAGGTTTTCACTTGTGTTAGTTTTCAGCCCCTCAGATCCCCGCATTGGTGTAGCAGGAGCCTCTCCCCACCCACTCCCCGCCCATTGACCCCTTCTCTCCGCCCTCTCTCCACCCTCTGCGGGCTTTACCGCAGTCGCGGATGTTTCCAATCATTAACGTTACATACTGCACGTTATGTAACGTTAACGGTCATTAACGTTACGTAACATGTGGTAGCGTTACCTAACACATGGTATGTAACGTTACCGCAGTTTAGTAAACATACCCCCTAGTCTGTCCAGCAAGGCAGCAAGAGTAAGTGCACTTGCCGCTCCGTGCAGGTCACTCCTACCCATGTCTTTGTTTAGGAATGCACCCACAGCTCCGTGTAAGGTTACCCCTATTTGTTCAGATATAAGAGTGGAGGAGTGGCCTAGTGGTTGGGGCAAGGTACTTCAGGCCTGAAGGTCAGGGGTTCAAATCCCACTAGAGGACAGCAACCTTGGGCCGGAAGGACTGGGGTTTCTAGTCCCACAGGTGCTCCTTGTGGTCTTGGGCAAGCCACTTAACCCTCCATAGCCCATGTTCCCTGTAAAATAGTTTATCTGCCGTCATATACTATGTTACCATGAATCCAAAAAAGGGTCAATGACATCACTGTGCTGTCATCCAATCCATTGAGTCATTCAAACCTGCAGGCTGGACAATATTAAGAAGGAAGATCCATTTCATTTCAAGTCTAGTTAACTTATGCAACCTATCTACATACAACTTATGCAACATATCTACATTGATGAAATCGTGCACCATATCAATAACAAACCAACATAAATCCTCCTAATTGTGACCCAATTGAAGACAATGTTGAACCATGGGTGCAGTAAGTGTTCTTGTGGTTAGTCGAGACTTATGTTCAAGTAAATGGATCCTTACTTTGCGACATGTCCTGCCCATATATACTTTATTATTCGGGCAAACTATCACATACACCACCCAAGATGATTGCCAATCAGTAAAATGTAAAAAAAACAACAACACTTTTTGAGATCGAGGATCAGACCATTCAGTGACACACAAAGATAGGGAACACATGGAACAATGATTGCACGATTGATGTAATCCTCTCTGGCCAGTTGCACAGTGTTGGGTTGTAAAGTCTGTATGTACTAAAATATCCCACAAATTCCATGCCCTCCGAAAAGCAAAACAAAGACCATTACTAAAAATTGAATGTAGGGCTAATACATGCCAGTGTTTATATATGCAAGGGGCCAGATGTTGAGCCTTGTCAGAGTACTGTGAAACCAGACATATCAGAACTAACTTGTTGGTGAATGACTGGCAACGGGAACATATGAAATTTGCCAATCGTTCACTGTTACCACCAAAATGGTAAAGGAGATGGAAGAATACCCCTATGAGGAAAGGTTTAAAAGGTTAGGGGTTTGCAACTTTAAAAAGAAATGGCAGAAGGGAGATATGATAGAGGTCTATAAATTAATGAATGGAATGGAACAGACATACATAGATCGGTTGTTTATGCCATAAAAAGTAGAAAGACTGGGGGACAAGCAATGAAGCTACAATGTTACCCATTTAATACTAATAAGAGAAATTATTTTTTTCACTCAACATGTAATTAAACTCTGGAATTCGTTACTGGTGGATATTGTAAAAGCTGTTAGTGTTGTTGTTGTTAAGTGTCGTTGAGTCAGTGTCGACTCATGGCGACCCTCTGGATAGCTGTCCTAAATTGTGTTCATTCTTCAGTCAGGCGGCTCATTGTTGACAGACTGGTTCCCGTAGCTGCTGTTATTGTATCTATCCATCTCATTGCTGGCCTTCCTCTTTGCGTTGACCTTCTATCTTGCCAAGCATGATGTCTTTCTCTAATGATCTCTCTCTTCGCATGATGTGTCCAAAGTATGAAAGTTGAAGTCTTGTCATCTGAGCTTCTAAAGAAAGCTTAGGTTTGATCTCCTCTAGTACTGACTGGTTTGTTCTTCGGACAGTCCATGGTATACACAGTATTTGCCACCAGCACCATAATTTAAAGGCATCAATTTTCTTCCTGTCTATCTTTTTCACTGTCCAGCTTTCACATCCATATGATGTTAATGAAAATATCATGGCTTGAACAAGTCAAATCTTTGTATGGAGAGAGACATCTCTGCTCTTGAGAATCTTGTCTAGGTCTTCCATAGCCATTCTGCCAAGAGCAATGTGTCCTGTTAGTGTAACAGGGTTTAAAAACGGTTTGGACAAGTTCCTGGAGGAAAGGACTATAAACTATTATTAAAGAGGACCCAGAAAATCCATTGCTTGCCCCTGGACAAGCATTGTGGAACCTGTGTGCTTTTTGGAAACCTGCCAAGTACTTGTGACCTGGATTAGCCACTGTTGGAAAGAGGATACTGGGCTTAATGGACTTGGTCTGACCCAGTATAGCATTACTTATGTTCTTATGTTCTCACCAAATGTTATGAACTATGGACTGAATCATACATATTGCAAATGTGAAGTTCAGAGACTGACACATACACATGTCAGTTCAGAGGCCTGATATGGCTTAGCCATTATTGACAGCATTGTTTCTGAGCTATATGCTTGCACTTGCTATTCTTCGGTCAATACTGCATAAAGTGCATAACTATGTTGAGCTATGCCTTAACATGGTGTCATACATTTGATGCAACATATATTTCTACTGGCCAGTTATACTCAAGGAAAAGATGTACAGTAGCTGAGAATTTGGCTTGTAGTTCAATTGATATAAAGTCGTCATGCCCCATGAAACATCCTCATATTATTCCATTATACTGCTTTCAGATGGCAAAGTGGAGCATATCCAACTGTCTTTTTGGGAGTGCACCTTCCCAAATTATACCTCAAAATTATGGACATAAGCTAATGTCCTGTCACTTGCAAACAGCTGGCTTGAGTGAGTATTTGTGATTGGCATATGACCCAATAGAGATAATGCCAAAGGCATGTACCACATAGCCCACTCCCCGCCCATTGACCCCTTCTCTACCCCCTCTCTCCACCCTCTGCGGGAGTTACTGCGGCCGGAGACGTTACCGTGCATTAACTTTGCATCTGGTAACATTAACGCGTGTTAATGTTACTTAACGCACGTTAACATAGCTGCTGCTACGTTACTGCGCTTTAGTAAACATACCCCTTTGTTTCTGGGTGAATTAACCATAAGTGTGTCCCTGTTACAGATCTTATGGCTACCTGTATCACAGGAAAAAAATGAATATACAGAATCTGGTAATGTGCAGAGAGGATACATATATATTAAAGAATATACACATATAGTATATGCTGATTTTTACCTGTATGTTCACATGCAAAGTTACTCCTTTCTCAGGGGCAGTTATAATTTGTGTAGGAGCTTTAGGGGATGCAATTTTAAAAGTGCATATATTGCCTTTATAAAATAGGCTTCTCATATATGCCATGTGCTATGATTTCCTAGGTGCCTTATTATTAACATATGATTTATATCAGAGTGCCTAGCTTAAGACAGCCAAACTCCACTTATTTAAAGCCTATTTAAGAAAGACAAACAGGTGCCTACTTTGAGAGACAGTATAGCAAGTTTGAGTAAGCAATAAGAGTGTCTGGGATTGTGTCTTAAATTCAGGCATCAACATTTACACCTTATCTATAGCAGGTATAGATAAACACATGTAAAGTTTGCAAGTGCGCAAACATAGGTTAAGGTATTTTATAATCAACATGTCACTTGCAAACTCTGCCCAGCAATGCAGACCATGCCCCCAGCTATTCCTACAGGCAAGATATCTAGCTTCATTTTAAAGCACTTACTTTTGTGTTGGTTGTTATTTTATAAGACACTACATAAGAAAAATCACTCCATTAGATTATCAAAAATTCTATAGTATTTTTACTTTTGAGCCAAAAAGAAAGAGAAAAGGAAGAAAAGGTTTCAGATCCACATAGGACCTACAGCAGGCAATGGGGAAATCCCTCATGCCATAGTCCCAACACATCGACCTTAACAGCTCCGTACTCTCAAATTAACCATTTTGCAATCACGATCCAACAGATCAAGAGCTTCAAAGCGTATCTTAAACAGCTTCCAAGAAATCAGACAACAAAGATTTCAGTGCTCCGATCTGCTGCACCCCCTTCAGAGGGTAATAATCACTGTCAAAAAACACAAAAAACATAAAGTAAGGCCCTCAATAATCCCCATAATCAAAACAATAAATAACCATATAAATATCAGAAACCCTCACTTACCACAGAACTACTAATTCACGCTAAACATTCAGTCACGACCATATTTCACCAAAACCGGACCAGCTAAAAAACACCGAGCATGCGACCTACCGCACAATCCTACCTTTAAATACTTAAAGAGACATCACAGCAGACATCAGAACAAAGCAATGGATTCACAAACAGGCACCCCAATCAATTTTCAGATTGAGACCCCCTGGAATCACTGTCTGCAATCGGAAAATCCATTGTTGTTCACATACAATCAAAGCTTGTTCCCTGGTGCAACCTCTTCTATCTGCTTCAAGTACATCAGCAGAATAGCACTGTAAGTCACTAAAAACATGATCTTCCTCTAAACAGTGCTGCACAATAGGAGCCTTATGCCTTTTACAATTCAAACAACTTTTATGCTCACTCATTGTTATCCTAAAGATCTTATGGTCTTCCCCACATACAGAAGCCCACAAGGGCACCCAATTCCATACACAACATATGTGGAACCACAAGAAGTCTCTCCTTGCCATTGTATGAAAATACCTGAATGTCACATGACACAAAACAGATAGAACAATTACCACAGCTCCTATGACCAATCTTCTCCTCACACTTAGGGGTATGTTTACTAAAACCCCGGTAATGTGTGGGCCGCGCTAGTGTGCGGATGCCATATAAGGAATGGGCGTTTCTTTCTGAAAAAGCAAAACCGGGATTTAAATATGCACTAAGCTGCGCGGCGCCCATGTGCGCCCCGCACATTAGCGCATGAGAAAGCTGCGCGGGAGGCATAAGTGGCACGCTGACGTGCAAGCAGAAGAGCAGAGCCACAGCACAATGGTTAAGACACTTACCAATGGTGCAGGGATCAGGGGTTCAATCCCTCACAATGCCCAATGAAGATGGCTGGATGAGGCATTACGTTAGGAGCCAGTTTAATATTGGGTGGCATAAGGTGGCACACTGATGGGCATAAGGCAGGAGTAGCCTAGTGGTTGGGGCAAGGTAGTTCAGGCCGGAAGGTCAGTGGTTCAAATCCCACTAGAGGACATCAACCTTGGGCTGGAAGGACTGGGGTTTCTAGTCCCACAGATGCTCCTTGTGGCCTTGGGCAAGCCACTTAACCCTCCATTGTCTATGTTCCCTGTAAGTATTAGTGTATGTGTCTCATATACCCACGTGTTAAATGTATCCCCCAATTGTGTTATGACTGCTTTGATTGAAGGATATGGCAGTATACAAAACTGTCTAAATAAATAAAATAAATAAGGCAGTGTTCTATTGCTTTAGGAGGCATTTTAATATTGGGCAGCATAAGGCGGCGCGCTGATGTGCAAGCACAGGAACAGAACCACAGCACAATGGTTAAGACACTGCCAATGGTGCAGGGATCAGAGGTTCAATCCCCCACAGTGCCCAATGAACAAGGCTGGCTGAGGCACTATGTATTATGGGGAAGATTGCTTTAGGAGGCATTTTATTTTTATTTTAATTATCACTACTAGCAAACGCACTCTCAAAGCGTGTTAACATAAGGCGCCCCATAAGGCACATTTTTAAAGTGCACTGTCCGCCAAGGCACCCTAGAATGTTGCTTATAGGGCACTTTATAGGGTGCCGTATGAGGTACCGCAAGGTCAGAGTACTGTTTTTGATGGCAGCACTGTGCAGTTTAAGGAATGAAAAGCATAAGTAGGTGCGCAGACATGCAAGGAGGAGCAGCAGTGGAGCACAATGGTTAAGGCACTGACTGCTGATACAGGGGTCATGAGTTTGTTCCCCAGTGTGCCTAATACGTAAGGCTGGCTGAGGCATCAGCTTTGCAATGTACGTTTTGTTTCTTGCAGCACTTTATTTTTATTTTATTAATTGCTGCCAGCAAACACGCCCTCACGTGCCGTAATTGAAGGTGCCGTATAAGGCACCCTATAAGGCACTCCATAGGGAACATTATAAAGTGCACTGTCCGCCACGGCACCCTAAAATGTCCCCTACAGGGCACCCTATAAGTCGCTCCACAGGATAACGTATAGTGCACCTTATATGGACGGGAACCATAAGGTGCCCTATAGGGCGCTCTATAAAGCGCCCTCAGAGGCACCTTATGGGTACAGTACGCTGAGGGTGTTTTTGCTGGCAGCAAAAATGTACATTAAAAAGAGATAATGCTTTGGGCAGCCCTATCAAATAACCCCACTGTGGGTTTGAACCCATGACTTCTGGCTTCACAGGCAGTGAAGTAACCATTGGGCTATAGCTCTATAGCTACTAGCAAGCCCCTGGCTGGCTGCAGAGAGCCTGCATGTCACCACACAGACAGTCTGTTGTGGTCACCAGGATAGGGTTAGCACACCCGTACCCATGATGCACTGCACATGCAAATGAGCAGTCCACAGATGAATACAAGATGGGGTATGCACCCCCACAACACCTCGGCCTGGTAGGGGGAACTGACCATGTGCACCCCCACAGCACCTCGGCCTTGTAGGGGGTACAGACCGTGTGTTTTACTGGCACAGAGTAGCTACACACCGTCACATTGTGTGGGTACTGTGATCACCCTGATGGTGCGGTGAGGCACCCAGCACCAGGTCCACAGCACCTTCCATGGCAGAAATAGGCCATGATGCAGGTTCAAAGTAGTGTTAATGTGTGAGCTAGGTAGTTTCTGCAGCAACACTCTTGGATATATCTGTCTGTCTCTGTCAGGTGTAGCCCCCATGGACCCCCAGGAGGATCATGTACCATCAACCTCCTCCACGAGGGTGGCAAACAGGGTCTCCCATCAACAGATCCACATTCTACCTCCCTGCAATGGTGGCAGTAGAGGGGACCATCAACCCTGGTCCTGCTGTGAAAAGACACCCTTCAGGGAAGTCAATGCAGCTCTGTACATATTCATAACACAATAGCAGACAGACATTAGGCCTGCATATGCTAAGCTGCACCCCACCACTATCTGATATTCTCCTGCAGCAAACCTACAGCCACTGCACCCTGCAAGGCCCTCCATCAAGACACATACCAGCTGCAAACAGTCTGCTAGTTAGTCCATAGTACATGTTCCTGGTGGAAATGCATGCACCCAGAACTGGGATGGCAGCACATACAACAAGCAAATAAGTCAGTGACTGGCCCCCAAAAGGAAACCCATAAATATCACATGACAAAAATAATATATAGCACTATGGGGGTGCCTAGCCATGCTGTCGTCACTGCACAGTCAGGGTGAGAGTGATCTCCCAGCAGGACATACTGAGGTCACCCTGTCTGTGTAAGTGGTGGCCAGGCACTAAAATGTCCCAGTCAGTGCCCTATGCCCTGTGCAGATGCACCCTGGCTAGGCCACCCTGTCTGGGCTATACCCATGGTACCTTGCTCCTCATTATGCACATTGGCAGGCCAATACTGGCAACAGTGCTGGCAGTGTGGGCTGTGGAAGATGTTTGCAGCCACCACACACTGTATAGACAGACACACACTCCGACACCTATGCACATTTCTATGATGTTTGTGCTGTGTGGGGTAAAATATAGGTGTTTGACCCATGCTTATGCTTTCAGCAATAAAGGTTCAGTCTTTACTACCATATTTTCTGCATAGGTAAAATAAAGGGACTGGGTTGGCAGGAGCCCCAGCTGTGATTTGAACCTGTGACCTTCTGGTCCTAAAGGCACTGGCTGTGTTCACTGCACCACTGTCTTAGCACAGCAACAGTGTATTCCCTGGGGAGTCCATGGCTGTTTGTCAGACAGGGCCTATCTGTTGGAGTGCACTGCACCCACGTGAAGGGGGCTAGGCCACCATCTGCTGTGGGCAGCAGCCACTGCCCCCTCCACCAACGGTACCCCTCCACCACCATGCTGACATGGCCTTATATTGGGGACAGCATCACAGTTGAATGATATGTAGCCCTCCAGGACTGCATTTAGGGGACTGTGGTCTAGGTAATGCACATGTTTCTGGTGTCTGTGCTCTGTAGGGTAAAATACAGGTGTTTGGACCATGCTTATGTTCTCTGCAAAAAAGGTTGGTCGTTACTATCACGGTTTAGTGGTGGGTAAAATATGGGGATTGGGTTTGCAGGGGCCCCAGCTGGGACTTGAGCTGCTGACCTTTGGCTCCTGAACACACACTGTCTGTGTTCACTACACCACACTGTGGCCACAAAGACAGTGCAGTCCTTGGAGATAGGAAACCTGGCCAAAGAAATCATAAACCCTGCTCTGCACAATTTCACTGTGGGCTCATTCACCTTGTATGGAGACAAAAGGGCAAATAAACATTAGAAATGGCCTCGAAAAAAAGGGAAATAAAACATAACCAAGCTGGGCAAAAGTGATATCAATGGGCAACAGTAAAAAACACTCCCAGGAAAGCTAAAAAAAAAAGAGCTTTTTGAAAGGGTCTATGGAGCGTAGACCCTTCCAAAAATCATTTCCTTTTTTTGGAGCTTTCCTGGGAGTTTTTTTTATTGTTGCCCATTGATATCACTGTTGCCCAGCTGGATTATCATTTTTTAGAATTTTGGTGTGGTCATTTTCTATTTTTATTTGCTATTTTGTTCTGTGCACATGTATCACACTGCTCACGTTTTTTAGGTTTCCCTGGTTTTGCTGTACATTGCTGACATAAATGGTTTCTCTTCCCTTTAAATCGGCTCTACCGCGAGGTTTTCACTCGCGGTATTTTTTTAGTTGAATTTCAGCCCCGCTCCTGTGTGGGGAGCCTCTCCCCTCCCACTCTCCACCCACTGACCCCGTCTCTCCGACCCTCGGGAGCCTTCCTCCGCCCTCAGAATGCCTTTCCACGCCTCTATCGCATATCAGCGCGCCGCACGCTTGTGCGGGCCCGTTAGTGCAGCGTGCACGTGTGTGGGGCACAAAAAAGCACTATTAGCATGCGCTAAGGTACCTTAGCGCACGCTCAAGTGCGCCCCGCACAATTGCGCGGTTTAGTAAACATACCCCTTAGGGGCCAGCAGATGCAAACATGTAAGGTTCAACTTTTCTTTTAAATTTTGGTCACCAACCAAACACATCATGTCAATTTATCAACCAACCCGGGAATTGCTCTCAAAATATTTGCATGTTTTAGAATAATTCGCTGAATCCTAAAACTAAATGAAGAATATTTTGATATAAAATTCACACACCCATCATCCACCACATTCTTTTTTTCCCACATGAATGCAACAGCAAATCTCTGTTATTAAACAAAGCCCGACTGTATACATGGTCTATTACCACATCCGGATAACCTCTAGCTCTGAAATCAGACATCAAATCCTTGGATTTGAACTTAAAATCAGAAACATCAGATCAATTCTTCCAAAATCTAATAAATTGAGAAAATGGTAATCCAACCCATAACTGCATAGGATGGGCACTAGAATAATGAAGGAATGTATTTCTATCCATAGATTTTCTATACACGGAGGTTTCCCAGCTGGTTTTACCCCATTTTATCAAAACATCCAAAAAAGCTATACCATCCCTATGGCACATATAAGTGAACTGTATAAAAGGATCTAACCCATTCAGCCAAAAATAAAACTGTTCCAGAGACTCCACAGACCCCTTCCAGAGTAAAAAAAACATCATCATTATATCTACGTCAAAGTTTAATATAGGATATGAATGGTGATGTAAAAGGCCATTTCTTCTCGTATAATCCCATAAACAAATTGGTGATCGATGGGGCAAACATAGCCCCCATAGCTACCCCAGAAATCTGATGGTAAATTACCTCCTCAAAAACAAAATAATTTTGATATAAAGCTAACTCAGTCATTTCCATGACAAAACCAATCATACAATCAGTAAGATCACCCCAACGGCATATTGCCGCCTCAACAACTTCCAATGCTGCTGCTTGGGGGATGCTACTGTATAAAGCCACAATATCCAATGTAAACAACAAAATGTCTAGTTCCAAAGCCCATACGGAAGCATCCTCCAAAATTTGCAAAAAATGAATAGTATTGTTTAAATAAGAAGGGATATCCGCCAACAATGGTCTTAAAAAAGAATCTACAAACACAGTTAATGGTTCCAAGACAGTTCTCCTAGTCAAAACTATAGGCCTACCAAGGGGATGTACCAAGCTTTTATGTATTTTCAGCAAAAGATATAATTTTGCAAGAGTGGAAGGCAGAACATTCAAAAAAGACAATTCTTTTTTTAGAAATTAACTTATCATTCAATGCAGTGTGGGTGATCTCTTTCATACAAGCCTGTAAACGACTTGTTGGATCTATTAAGTTGTTCATAAACCGCTGCATCAGACAACTGGGGAGCAGCTTCCATCAAATAATCATTAGCGGTCTAACACCACAATTGCATCCCCCTTATCTGCACATCTAATCATCACTTCTGGCATAGAACAAAGATTTTGCAGTGCTTTCTTTTCTTCAATAGTTAACACACAAAACGTCCGTCATGACATATTTTCAAAATGCTCCACATCCTGCAAAATCAATTGTTTATAAACAACAAGGGCTGGATGAACTTGACCAGGAAGGTTCCATGTAGATTTCAAGGGTAGCCACACTCTACCTGGACCTTGATCTTCATCAGTTCCACAAAAAAGTGTATCAGGTGCCATTAACATGCGTAAACAACTACATATGAGCATTAAAATTACCTCCTCTGAGGGTAGTTTTACAGCAGGACACCTGGGTAGAGAAGGCATATGCAAGCATATGTTGCACTTACTTTATGAAAGCAATATGTGCCCATACATTCCTTTATAACTGGGGTTCTCAACCCAGGTCTCGAGACACATCTAGCCAGTCTAGTTTTCAGAATTTATTTATTTATTTAAAAGTATTCATTTATTTATTTATTTATTTAAAAGTATACTCCACACAATATTGCCTAGGCGGATCAAAACATAACATACACAAAGGGGTATGTTTACTAAACCGTCTTAACGTGCGCCCGGCGATAGTGTGCAGGCTGCCATAAAAGGAGTGGGCGTTTCAGACTTAAAGTAGCAAAACGGGAGTATCGCGCGATAACGCGCGCTGCTGCACACATTATTGGGCGAAGCGCCGCTAAGCGCGGTAACGCGCGGTAATCTTAAGTAGGCGCCCAGACATGCAAACATAGAAACAGAGGTGTAGCACAATGGTTAATACACTGACTGATGATACAGGGGTCATGAATTTAATCCCCCAGTGTACATAATGCATAAGGCTGGCTGAGGCATCAGCTTTGACATGTAAGTATTGTTTCCTGAGGCATTTTATGTGTATTTTAATTATTGCTGCCAGCAAACACACCCTCACGTGCCGTAACCTAAGGTGGCGCATAAGGCACCCTATAAGGTACTCCATAGGGCACATTATAAAGTGCACTGTCCGCCACGGCACCCTATAATGTCCCCATAGGACACCTTAAAAGGCACCTTATATGGACTGTAACCATAAGGTGCCTCAGAAGGTGTTTTATAGGGCGCCCTATAGCCCTATAAAGCGCCTTCTGAGGCACCTTATGGTTACAGTACTCTGAGGGTGTTTTTGCTGGCAGCACTAATGTACATTAAAAAGAGACAATGCTTTGGACAGCCATATTAAATAACCCCACTGTGGGTTTGAACTGATGACTCTGACTCCACAGGCAGTGAAGTAACCAGTGGACTACAGCTCTATAGCTGCTAGCAAGCCCCTTGCTGGCTGCAGAAGGACTGCACATCACCACAGAAACAGTCTGCTGTGATCAACAGGATAGGGTTAACCCACCTGTACCCATGATGCACTGCACATGCAAATCAACAGTCTACAGATGATCACAAGATGGGGTATGCACCCCCACAGCACCTCGGCATGGTAGGAGGAACTGACCGTGTGTGTTACTGGCACAGAGTAGCTATACACCGTCACATTGTGCGGGTACTGTGCTTACCCTGAGGATGAGGTGGGGCACCCAGCACCAGGTCCACAGCACCTTCTATATCAGAAACAGGCAATGCTGCTGGTCCCCAGCAGTGCTAATGTGTGTGAGATAGGTAGTTCTTGCAGACACATCTTGGATGCATCTGTATTTCTTAATCAGGTTTAGCCCTTATGGTCCCATAGGCAGATTATGTACCACCAGCCAACCCACTCTCAAAGGCTGAGAGTGGAAAACAGGGTTTCCCACCAACAGATCCACATTTGACCTTCCTAAGAGGGTGACAATAGAGGGGACCATGAACCCCAGTCCTGCTGGGGAACAGACACTCTAAAGGGCAGTCAATGCAGCTCTCTACACATCCACGAAGCAATCACAGACAGACATTAGGCCTGGAAATGCTCAGCTATAGAAACATAGAAACATGATGACAGAAAAAGACCACATGGACTATCTAGTCTGTCCTTCCATAACAACAAATACAACAGTCCACTTTTTACCTTTAGAGATCCTTTGTGTTGGTCCCATGCTTTTTTGAATTCAGTTACTGTCCTCATCTCTACCACCTCCACTGGGAGACTATTCCATGGATCCATTACTCTTTTGTAAAGAAATATTTCCGCATATCACTCCTGAATCTATCTCCCTTCACCCTGCGCCCCACCACTATCAGATATTCTCCTGCAGCAAGCCTCCAGCCACTGCACCCTGCAAGGTGTTCCAACAAGACACATAATAGCTGCAGACAATCTGCTAGCTAGTCCATAGTGCATGTTCCTGGAAGATATGTATGCAACCAGAACTAAAAAGTCAGCAAACACACCAAGCAGATGTCAGTGATTGTGCCCCAAAAGAAAACCCATAAAAATCACATGAGAGAAATACTAGGTTGCACTATGGGAGAACCTAGCCATGCCATGGTCACTGCTCAGTCAGGGTGAGAGTGATCTCCCAGCAGGACAATCTGTGGCCGGGTACTACAATGTCCCAGCCATTGCCCTATGCCCTGTGCAGATGCATCCTAGCCAGGCCACCCTGTCTGGGCTATACCCATGGTGCCTTGCTCCTCATTATGCACATTGGCAGGCCAATACTGGCAACAGTGCTGGCAGTGTGGGCTGTGGAGGGTGTTTGCAGCCACCACACACTGGATAGACAGACACACACTCCCACACCTATGCCAGCATTGTACAACTATAGAGGTGTTTGGCAGCCCTGGCCACCGCTCCAGTCCTGGGCACAGTGCAGGCATGGCTATGGTACGCAATACTGTTGGGGTCACTCCCCAGGGTGGTAAACACTGTCAGACACAAGATCTGTAGCACACTCCACAGACATAAGAAAGGTTGCCATGATGCAGCTCAATCAGAAAATTGTACTTAACTTCGGAATTGCTATCTGCCAGTATTTATCGCAACCTTTTGATAGCTGTGTACCGTATTCCCAGCTTTAGGGTGGCATTGCTAAGGTATGCAAGTGCTAGTATTGGGAGATGCACGCAGGGCCCAATGTCCTGCCTCTCCAGGAGGCATTGGATAATGGAGCCTGTGGGTGCGGGTGTGTCTGACCCTGTTGGCTGCTGCTTTACGGCAGAGGTTCCTAACTCCAGTCCTGGTGTGCCAAACACTGTTCGGGTTTTCATGCTTTCCCTAATGAATATGCATGAGATATATCTGCATACCATGGGGGCGGCGCATAGAAATGCAGCACAGGCATCTTTATTAGAGGCAGCATGGAACCTGAATGGTGTTTGGCCCTCTAGGACTGCATTTGGGAGACTCTGCTCTAGGTAATGTACCTGTTTATGGTGTCTGTGCTCTGTAGGGTAAAATGTAGGTGTTTTGGGCATGTTTATGTCATCTGCAATAAAGGTTCTGTCTGTATTAGCACGTTGTAGTAGTGGGTAAAATATGGGGACTGGGTTGGAAGGAACCACAGTTGGGA
This sequence comes from Ichthyophis bannanicus, assembly GCA_033557465.1. NCBI lineage: Eukaryota > Metazoa > Chordata > Amphibia > Gymnophiona > Ichthyophiidae > Ichthyophis > Ichthyophis bannanicus. The sequence goes on from CM066033.1 coordinate 1,001,070,633, forward strand.
CTTGAGCCTGTGACCTTCTGCCTCTGAACACACTGGTTGTGTGCACTGCACCACCATGTTGCCCCAGAGGAAGTGCATTCCCTGGTGATACCATGACTGTTCGTCTGGCAGGGCCTGTCTGTTGCAGTGCATGGCACCCACCTACACAGGGCTAGGCCATGGTCTGCTCTGGGAAGCTGCCACTGCCCCCTTCCACCACCAGTACCCCTCTGCCACCATGCTGACATGCCCTTCCGCTGGTGGTTATGGTGGTGTGCAGTCTCAGGCTATCCAGTGTGCAGGTAGGTGGCTGCCTATGGTGCGTATTCTGGGGTAGGGGTGCCTGCATAGACGTCCACGCTTCCCCCCCCCCAACACCGCCTGCCAATGTCCTGTGCCCTTGGAGGTACCTGCTGGGTACTATCCCCTGTGACACTGTGATAGACACACTCGTGCCCATGTTGGGCCCTCATCAGTTGCTGTCTGGCTGCTGTACAGTTTCAGCATTCCTAAGTGCCACCTAGGCATCTGCCTAGTCCACACTGTGCCCCAGCTGCACCACAGCATGTGCCGCCTACAGCCCTCTGTATCCCATTTTCAAGCATTTGTCCAGTTGGCCATTCCGACATGCCTGCCCTGCTGTTGCCGCATATGTGCATGCCATAGGAAACCTGTCCGATGGAGAGGAAAACCCTGCACAGCGCAATTTCACTGTGGGCTCATTCACCTTGTATGGGGATGGAGCATGGACCCTTCCAGAATTCATATCCTTTTTTTGATGCTTTCTTGGAAGTGTTTTTTGATGTTTCCCATTGAGATCATTATTTCCCAGCTTGGTTATTTTATTTTTCCATTTTCTTCTGTTCATTTTCACTGTTTATTTGCCCTTTTGTTCCGTGCACATGTATCACACTTATCATTTTTTTGTAGGTCTCCCTGGTTTTGCTGTACATTGCTGACAGAAATTGTTTCTCTTCCCTTTAAATCAGCTCTGACGCCACGGTTTCACTGGCGTTAGTTTTCAACCTCGTATTTCACAGCGTTAGTGTGTGGGGAGCCTCTCCCCTCCCACTCTCTACCCATTGACCCCTTCTCTCCGCCTCTGGGGAGCCTTCCTCCACCCTCCGGGAGCCTTTCTCCGCCTTCAGCACTCGTTTGCGCCACTGCGCGTGTTATCACACGCTGAGGTACCTTATCGCGAGATAATGTCACAGAGCGCACATTGAAACGGTTTAGTAAACATACCCCAAAATGTTTGGTGACCAAAAAATGACCTATAATAATGTCAAAAATAAAATTAATGAGACAAAATAAAAAATACTTACTACTGACTACTGATTACTACTGACTACTACTACTGAATATTTGTATAGCACTACAAAGATGTACACAGTGCTGCACAGGCATATGTAAAAGACAGTCCCTGTTCATCAGAGCTTACAGTCTAGTCAAGACAGACAACACAGTAGCTGTAGACATGGGATACAGCTAGGGAGAATGGTAAGGATACACAAAGGAGATCAGATGAGTCAAGATCCGAAAGCGGCAGCAAAGAGTTGAATTTTCAGCCTGGATTTGAAAAGGGTCACAGAATGTGCCTGATGTACAGACTCAAGTAGTTTGTTCTAGGCATAAGGAGCAGCAAGGTGAAAAGTGAAGTCTGGAGTTAGCAATGGATAAGAAGAGAACAGATAGAAGTGATTTGCAGAAGTGCAGAGTTCCCGAGAAGGAATGCAGGGAGAGATAAGAGAGGAAAGGTAGTGGGGAGCTGCAGAGTGAATGCACTTATAAGTCAGCAGGAGAAGTTTGAACTAGATGTGCAAATAGATAGGGAGCCAATGAACTGACTTGAGAAGAGGAGTAATATGAGTATGACGAGGCTGGCAGAAGATTAGCCGTGGGGCAGAGTGTTTAACAGATTGAAGGGGAGAAAGATGATTCAGAGGGAGACCAGCAAGGAGTAGGTTACAATAGTCTAGGTGACTAAGGAATGGATAAGTATCTTAGGGGCATGTTTACTAAACCGTCTTAATGTGCGCTCTGACACGTTATCGCACCATGATACCATGCGATAAGGCACCTTATCGTGCGCTAACGTGCGCAGCGGTGCTCAGCGGCGCTCAGCAGCGCAAACGAGGGCTGAAGGTGGAGTAAAGGCTCCCCAGGGGCGGAGAGAAGGGATCAATGGGTGGAGAGTGGGAGGGGAGAGGCTCCCCACACACTAACGATGTGAGATTCGAGGCTCAAAACTAACGCCAGTGAAACCCTGGCGTTAGAGCTGATTTAAAGGGAAGAGAAACAATTTCTGTCAGCAATGTACAGCAAAACCAGGGAGACCTACAAAAAAGTGATAAGTGTGATACATGTGCACGAAACAAAAGTGCAAATAAACATTGAAAATGACCCCAACAAAATATAAAAAAAACATAACCAAGCTGGGCAATAGTGATATTAATGTGAAACATCAAAAAGCACTCCCGAGAAGGTTCCAAAAAAAATATATGAATTGTGGAAGGGTCTGCGCTCCGTCCCCATACAAGGTGAATGATCCCACAGTTCAATTGCGCTCATCAGGGTTTCCCTCTCCATTGGACAGGTTTCCTATGGGGTGCACATGTTCCACAACAGCAGGGCAGGCATGTCGGAATGGGCAACTGGACAGATGCTGGGAAAGGGGACACAGAGGGCTGCAGACGGCACATGCTGTACTGCAACTGGGCCAAAGGGCGGACTAGAGTGATGCCTAGGTGGCCCATAGGAATGCTGAAACAGTAGAGCAGTCAGACAGCAACTGATGAGGGCCCAGCATGGGCAAGAGTGTGCTTCCCACAGTGTCACAGGGGATAGTACCCAGTAGGGACCTCCAAGGGCACAGAACAGTGGCAGGCGGTGCTGGGGGGAAGCGTGGACACCTATGCAGGCACCCCTACCCCAGAACTCGCACCATAGGCAGCCGCCTACCCGCACAATGGATGGCCTGAGACTGCGCTGCACTAGTACCATGAGCAGAAGGGCATGTCAGCAGGGTGGCAGAGGGGCACTGGTGGTGGAAGGGGGCAGTGGCAGCTGCCCAGAGCAGACCGTGGCCTAGCCCTGTGTAGGTGGGTGCCATACACTGCAACAGACAGGCCCCGTCTGATGAACAGTCATGGTATCCCCAGGGAATGCACCATCTCAGTGGCAACACGGTGGGGCAGTGCACAAATCCAGTGTGTTCAGAAGCAGAAGGTCACAGGTTCAAGTCCCAGATGTGATTCTTGCCAACCCAGCCCCCATTTTTTACCCACTACTAAAACGTGCTAATACAGACAGAACCTTTATTGCAGATGACGTAAACATGCCCAAAACACCTACATTTTACCCTACAGAGCACAGACACCATAAACAGGCACATTACCTAGAGCAGAGTCTCCCAAATGCAGTCCTGGAGGGCCAAACACCATTCAGGTTCCATGCTGCCTCTAATAAAGATGCCTGTGCTGCATATCTATGCACCACCCCCATGGTATGCAGATGTATCTCATGCACATTCATGAGGGACAGCATGAAAACCCGAACAGTGTTTGGCACACCAGGACTGGAGTTGGGAACCTCTGCTGAAAAAGCAGCAGCCAACAGGGGCAGACACGCCCACACCCACAGGCTCCATTAGCCAATGCCTCCTGGAGAGGCAGGACATTGGGCCCTGCGTGCATCTCTCAATACTAGCACTTGCATACCTTAGCAATGCCACCCTAAACCTGGGAATACGGTACACAGCTATCAAAGGGTTGTTATGATTACTGGCAGATATCAATTCCTACGTTAAGCACAGTTTGCTGATTGAGCTCCATCATAGCAACCTTTCTGATGTCTGTGGAGTGTGCTTCAGGTCTGGTGTCTGACAGTGTTTACCACCCTGGGGAGTGACCCCCAACAGTATTGCATACCATATCCATGCCTGCACTGTGCCCAGGACTGGTGTGGTGGCCAGGGCTGCTAAACACCTCTATAGTAGCACAATGCTGGCATAGGTGTGGGAGTGTGTGTCTGTCTATCCAGTGTGTGGTGGCTGCAAACACCCTCCACAGCCCACACTGCCAGCACTGTTGCCAGTATTGGCCTGCCAATGTGCATAATGAGGAGCAAGGTACCATGGGCATAGCCCGGACAGGGTGGCCTGGCCAGGATGCATCTGCACAGGGCATAGGGCACTGGCTGGGACATTGTAGTTCCTGGCCACCACCTGCACAGACAGGGTGGCCACAGCATGTTCTGCTGGGAGATCACTCTCACCCTAACTGAGCAGTGACCATGGCATGGGTAGGTTCCCCCATAGTGCTACATAGGGGCATGTTTACTAAAAACCGCTAATTAGCGCGCTGCAAAATAGCGCACTAAAAATGGTACTTAAGAGCGCTTAAATACCCCACAAACATGCGATGAAGCCCCGCACACTTGCGCGTCACAGTAACGGGTGCCGCACAAGTACGTGCCCGCAAATGTCCGATAGAGGCGTGGAAAGGCTAACGGAGGAAGGCCCCGGAGGGGCGGAGAGAAGGGGTTAATGGGTGGGGAAGGGGAGGGGAGAGGCGCCCCGCACATTATCGGGGCTGAATTTCCAAAAAAAAATAGCGCGAGTGAATCACTCGCGTTAGAATGCATTTAAAGGGAAGAGAAACCATTTCCGTCAGCAATGTACAGCAAAACCGGGGAAACCTGCAAAACGTGAGCAGTGTGATACATGTGCACAGCACAAAAGTGCAATTATAAATAGAAAATGACCACCACAAAAATATGAAAAATAGTAATTCAGTTGCGGAACAGTTATAGTGATGGGCAAAACTAGATAACACACCCAGGAAAGCTCCAAAAAAAAGGAAATGATTTATGGAAAGGTGTACGGAGCGGAGACTCGTCCAAAAAACATTTCCCTTTTTCTGGAGCTGTCCTGGGAGTGTTATCTAGGGTTGCCCATTAATATCACTGTTGCCCAGCTTGGGTATATGTTTTCCCCCTTTGTTCTGTGGTCATTCCCGGGTTTTATTTGCACGTTTGTCACCACACAGGGTGAAGGAGCCCACAGTAAAAATGCATACAGCAGGGTTTGTGACGCCATCCTGCCAAGTTTACTACCTCCAGGGGCTGCACTGTCTCTGTGGCCATAGTGTGGTGCAGAGGACATAGTCATGACCTCTAGAACTAGAAGGCCAGAGGTTCACATCCCAGCTGGGGCACTTGCCAGCCCCGTCCATATATTTTACCCACCACTAAACAAAGATAGAGCAGACACCCCTGTATTGCAGGGAACATAAGCATGGGGGAAACACCCATATGTTACCCAACACCGCACACACTACAACAATGGGCATACCTACAGCCAAGTCCCCCAAATGCAGTCCCGTACTGCCACATTGCAATCAGGTCATCTGCTTTTTCTGAGAGAAGCTCATGCCAGCATGTTGGCGCACGAGTACATGTGGTGCAGGGGGCAGTGTCAGCTAGCCACAGAGAACAGAGACCAAGCCATGTGCAGGCTGGCACAGTCCACTGCAACACACAGGCCCTGCCGGATCCACAGGCATGGACGTTCCAGGGAATCCAGCCAATCTGTGGCTACAAGGTGGTGCAGTGCACACAGACAGTACATACAAGAACAGAAGGTCACAGGCTCAAAGCCCAGCTGGGGCTACCGCCAATCCTTCCCACATATTTTTCCCACAGCTACACAGTGATAGTAAGGACAAACCTTTCGTGGCGAGGCCATATGCAATGGCACTACATCTATCTTTTACCCCACTGAGCACAGACACCATGTACAGGGGCAGTACCTAGAGCAGAATCTCCCAAATGCAGTCCTGGTGGGCCACACACCAGTCAGGGTCCATGCTGCCACTCATACAAATGCCTGTGCTGTATATCTATGCACCACCCCCATGGCATGTAGATGTAGCTCATGCATATTCATGAGGAACAGCAGGTAAACCCGATCAGTGTGATGCACACCTGGACTGGAGTTGGGAATCTCTGCCGTAAAGCAGCAGCCAACAGGGGCAGACACACCCACACCCACACCCACAGGCCCCATTGGCCAATGTCTCCTGGAGAGGCAGAACATTGGACCCTGCGTGCATCTCCCAATACTAGCACCTGCATACCCTAGCAATGGAACCCTACACCTGAGGTATACGGTACACAGCTCTGAGACGCTTGCTAGGAGTACTGGCAGATAGATATCCATACGTTACGCACATACTGCTGGTTGACCCCATCCGAACAATCTGTTTGGTGTTTGCGGTGCGTGCTCCAGCCCTTGCCTCTGATGGTGTTTACCACCCTGGGGAGTGACCCCCAGCAGTACTGCGTAGCATATCCATGCCTTGCCGTGCCCAGCACCGGTTTGGTGGGCAAGGCTAATTACCTCCTCAATAGTAGCACCATGATGGCATAGGTGTGGAATTGTGTGTCTGTCTATACCAGGGGTGGGCAAACTTGGTCCTGGAGGGCCGCAGGCCAGTCAGGGTTTTGGGATATCTCTAATGAATATGCATGAGATATATATGCATTAGAGATATCCTGCCAACCTGACTGGTTTGTGGCCCTCCAGGGCTGGATCTGGAGACCCCTGCCTTACACCTCTGTCATTTAAGATTGTGAGGGGACAAGGTGCAGATGTCCAAGACATCAAAAAGGTTAGATAGAATTTGTCACAGTCCTCCTCACTTCTCACCAACACCAAAAAATTGTCTATTAGACAACTTTTTGGTGGTGGTGAGAATCGAGGAGAAATGTGACACATTCTATATACCCTTTCAATGTCTAGGACATCTGTACCTTGCCCACTCACGATCTTAAATGACAGAGGTGTAAGGCAGGGGTCTCCAAATCCAGCCCTGGAGGGCCACAAACCAGTCAGGTTGGCAGGATATCTCTAATGCATATATATCTCATGCATGTTCATTAGGGATATCCCGAAAACCTGACTGGTCTGCGGCCCTCCAGGACCAAGTTTGCCCACCCCTGGTCTATACAGTGGGTGTTGGCTGCATGCCCCTTCCACAGCCCACACTGCCAACACTGTTGCCAGTATTGGCCTGCCAATGTGCATAATGAGTAGCAAGGGACCATGGGTATATCTCAGACAGAGTGGACTGACCAGGATGCAGCTGCACAGGGCATAGGGCACTGGCAGGGGCATGGTAGTGCCCGGCCACCACCTACACAGACAGGGTGACCTCTGTATTTGCTGCTGGGGGATCACTCTCACCCTGAGTGTGCAGTGACGGCAGCATGGCTAGGCACCCCCATAGTGCTATATTGTGATTCTCCCATGTGATATGTATGGGCCTCTTCATGGACTTATCTGTCTGTGTGTGCTGCCACCCCAGTTGTGGGTGCATGCATGTCCATCAGGACCAGCCAGCAGACTGTTCACAGCTGATATGTGTTGTGATGGAGTGCCTTAAAGGGTACAGTGGCTGATGACTTGCTGCAGGTGAATATCAGATAGTGGTGGGGTGCATCTTTGAATATCCAGGCCTAATGTATGTCTGATATTGTGTTATGGATGTGTGTGGAGCTGCTTGGACTGCCCTGTAGGGTGTCTGTTCCCTAGCAGGACTGGGGTTGATGGTCCACTCTACTGCCATCGGGGTGGGGATCTGTTGAGGGGAAGCCCTGTTTTATCCACCTGGGGGTCCATGGGGTGGGGGTCCCCACTAACTGAGCCAGACAGAGATCTCCAAAATGTTTATGCAGCACCGACCTATTCCACAGGTTATTGCTGCTTTGGAGTTCTGACATGGCCACGTCTGGTGTTGTGGACCTGGTCCTGGGCGCAACATCTCACACTCAGGGTGAGCACAGTAACCGCACAATGTGATGGTGTTTAGCTACTCTTTGCCGTTTGTCCACCCACTCAGGACACCCTACCAGGCCGAGGTGCTGTGTGGGTGCACTCGGACACTTCCCCCTACCAGGCCGGGGAGCTTTAGGGGTGCATTTCCCATCCTGTGTTCAATCGTGGACAGCTGATTTGCATGTGCAGTGCATCATGGGTACGGGTGGTTCACAACAGCAGACTGTCAGTGAGGTGACGTACAGGCTATCTGCAGCCAGCCAGGGGCTGCTTCCAGCTGTAGCCCAATGGTTATATCCCTGCCTGTGCAGCCAGATATCATGGGTTCAAACCCACAGTGGGGTTATGTGATAGGGGTGTCCACAGATTTATTTTAATTTACTGTACATATGTTGCTGCCAGCAATACCACCCTCAGCGTACTGTACCCATAAGGTGCCTCTGAGGGTGCTTTATGGGGCGCCCTATAGGGCACGTTACGGTTGCCAGCCATATAGGGTGCACTATACATTATCCTGTGTCGCAACATACATGCTGCCCTATAGGGGACATTCTAAGGTGCCTTGGCGGTCGGTGCACTGTAACATGTGCCTTATGGGCCGCCTTATATTAATATGCTGTGAGAGTGCGTTTGCTAGTAGTTATCACAAAATAAAATTAGAAAGCCTCCTACAGCACTCCACAACATATAACATACTGCCTCAGCTAGCCTTTTTCACTGGGCATTGTGAAGGATCGAACCCCTGGTCCCTGCACCATTGGTCAGTGTCTTAACCATTGTGCTGTGGCTGTGTTCCTTTGCTTTGGCATCAGCGCGCCGCCTTATGCCCATCAGCGCGCCACCTCCTGCTGCCCACAATTAGTGTGCCGCCTTGTGCCGCCCAAAATGAACAGTGCGCCGCCTTGTGCCGCCCAAAAAGAACAGTGCGCCGCCTTGTGCCGCCCAGATAGTATAGTGTGCCGCCTTATGCCGTACAAAACGAACAGTGTGCCGCCTTATGCCGTCCAAAAGTACTTTGCCTCGTGAACCACTTTTACACATTCAAGGTGTTGCCTTAGCTGGCCTTTTTGTTGCGCACAATGGGGGATTGAACCTGTAGCCCCTGCACCATTGGTTAGTGTGTTCACCGTTGTGCTACAGCTCTGTTCTGATATGTGCTCAGCAGCGCCCCACTTAGCCTTCCCACGCGCTAATGTGGGCCCCGCAAATTAGCGCGACGCGCACACGTACGGTCGGGTTTTTGTCTTCTTTCTGCCTGAACCGCCCACTCCTTATATGGCACACGCACACTACCACGGCCCCGCACGTTAGGAATGTTTAGTAAACATGCCCCATAGTCTTTTCTTCATGTGATGTTTATGGGTTCCCTTTTGGGGCCCAGTCACTGACTTATCTGCTTGTTGTGTATGCTGACATCCCAGTTCTGAGTGCACGCATTTCCACCAGGAACATGCACTATGGACCAGCTAGCAGGCTGTCTGCAGCTGGTATGTATCATGATGGAACACCTTGCAGGGTTCAGCGGCTGAAGGCTTGCTGCAGAAGCATATCAGAGAGTGGTGGGGTGCAGCTTAACATATCCTGGCCTAAAGTCTGTCTGCTATTGCTTTATGGATATGTACAGGGCTATATTGATTGCCCTGTAGGGTATCTGTTCCCCAGCAGGACTGGGGTTGATGGTCCCCTCTACTGCCACCATTGCAGGGAGGTAGAATGTGGATCTGTTGGTGGGAGACCCTGTTTACCACTCTCAGCCCCGGAGAAAGAGGGTGGTGGTACATAATCCTCCTATGGGTCCATAAGGGCTAAACCTGACTGAGAAATACAGATATATCCAAGGTGTGTCTGCAGAAACTACCTTTCTCACATATTATCACTGCTGGGAACCTGCAGTATGGCCTATCTCTGCTGTCGGCCTGGTGCTGGGCACCCCAGCTCACCCTCAGGGTGAGTGCAGTACCTGCACAATGTGACGGTGTGTAGCTACTCTGTGCCAGTACCACACACGGTCAGTTCCCCCTACCAGGCCGAGGTGCTGTGGGGGTGCATACCCCATCTTGTGATCATCTGTAGACTGCTGATTTGCATGTGCAATGCATCATGGGTATGGGTGGATTAACCCTATCCTGGTGACCACAGCAGACTGTGTGTGGTGACATGCAGTCCTTCTGCAGCCAGCCAGGGGCTTGCTAGCAGCTATGGAGCTATAGCCCACTGGTTACTTCACTGCTTGTGGAGCCAGAGATCATGGGTTCAAACCCACACTGGGGTTATTTGATAGGGCTGTCCAAAGCATTGTCTTTTTTTAATGTACATTAGTGTTGCCAGCAAAACACCCTCAGTGTACTGTAACCCTAAGGTGCCTCAGAAGGCACCTTATAGGGCACCCTATAAAGCGCCTTCTGAGGCACCTTATAGTTACAGTCTGTATAAGGTGCCTTATAAGGTGTCCTATGGAGCGCCTTATAGGGTGCCGTGGCAGACAGTGCACTTTATAATGTGCCCTATGGAGTGCCTTATAGGGTGCCTTCTGCGGCACCTTAGGTTACGGCACGTGAGGGTGTGTTTGCTGGCAGCAATTAAAATACACATAAAATGCCTCAGGAAACAATACTTACATGTCAAAGCTGATGCCTCAGCCAGCCTTATGCATTAGGCACACTGAGGGATTAAACTCATGACCTCTGTATCAGCAGTCAGTGCATTAACCATTGTTGTACACTTCTGTTTCTATGTTTAATGTCTGTGCGCCTACATAAGATTACCGCGCGGTAACGCGCTTAGCGGTGCTTTGCACAATAATGTGCGCAGCAGCGCACGTTATCGCGCGCTAATCCCATTTTGCTACTTTACACTGAAACGTCCACTCCTTTTATGGCAGCCTGCACACTATAGCCGGGCGCACATTAAGACGGTTTAGTAAATATACCCCTTAGTAATGTGTTCAGAAAATAATGAGCAAATTTTGTTGATATTATAAAGGAAGAAATGGTAAGTTTTAGCTATCAATTGGATGTGTGTGGAGAGAGAATAGTCAAAGATGACCCCAACGTTGCAAGCTGAGGAAACAGGGAGGAGTAGAAAGTTATCCACAGAGACTGAGAAAGAAGGAAAGGGAGAGGAAGGTTTAGGGGGAAAAATAAGAAGCTCAGTTTTGGCCATTGTCAATTTCAAGCAGCCGTGAGACATCCAAGCAGCAATGTCAGAAAGGCAGGAAGAGATGCTGGCCTGGATTGCCATAGAGATTTCAGGTGTAGAGAGGTAGAACAAAAACATCCTAAATAAAAAAAACAAATTGTAAAACATGATAAAACTTCTCAATCAGACTCAATAAACTGTAAACATCATAGAGGGGAATTTTAGAAGAGACATCCAAGTGCAATCAGGGATGTCTAAGCTAGAATGTCTGTAAGAAAAAGCAGACACATACAAGTGCAGATGTGATTTCACAAACATGGATGTGCCCAATATGGACGTCTGCAGGAGTATCTACATAGACATTCCCAGAACCATGCTCCAGAACCTGGACATCTAGGATAGCCTAATGATTAGAGTAGTGGGCAGGAGGAGGGTGGCCTGCTCTTATTGACATTGTGATGATTACTATGATGGCGTGCTTTCTTCTGTACACCCTCTGGCTGTTTTTTGACTAAAATGAGTACTGTTCCTGCCTGGAACAGGGCTAATGTTAGACGTTTCTGAGATCAGGTGGGGACATCTAGGTCCCTGGGAATGTCTCCGTCATGCCTCTTCCACACCCCAAGTCAGACTTGGACTTCCCCAGAGCCATCTTCTAAAATGGCTCTGGAAACATCTTTGTGCTTTGGACGTCCAAAGCATGAATAGCGCTTCTAAAATGACTTCCATAATAAATATGCATGAGAGAGATCTGCATACAGTTGAAGCACTGAATGCAAATCTCCTGCATATTCATTATGGGGGTTATTCCAAACCACGAATAGCGGGGATGGACGTCCCCGAATAACTGCAGGCCCCAGAATAACTTCCCCGCCGGTTGTGTGGGGAAGTTAGTCGGGGGTGGGGAAGAGGTGGCCAAGGGGCAGAGAGTGGGTGGGCAGTGGGCAGTTGCCAGCCGTAGACGTACAGGGCTGATTATAATGTCAGCCCTCTTCGTCCAGGACCGGCAAATTGGCCAGGGAGGTTATTCCACCCCGGGGTGGAATAACCTCCCTGGATATTTTTTTTTTCGATTTGTTGCACAGAAGGGGCTGGGGGGGGGGGGCGCAAAATTAATCCCCCATAACCCGAGCCTGGCCTTACGAGGCCGGATTGGGGGTCAGGCTGCGGTGAATTAACTTTTTGGGGCAGTGGCCAGCATCGCAGCTTTTAAATGAAGCCTCAGTGCCATGGCAACGGGATGCGGCTCCATTTAAAGGCCATGGCTGAATTAGCCAGGCTAGCTCTGTACGTGCAGGCCGGGACTGAATTGCAGTGCTGTTCGCAATTCTGATCCCGTGGGGCTGGACATGTCCTGCGGGATCAGAATCGCGATCTCCTTTGTATGTCTGGATCAGCCCGGACATACAAAGGAGATCTACATCGTGAATAGAATCGAGCCCTATGGTTATCCTGAAAACCTGACTGGGTGTGTCCCAAGGAATGGGTTGAGAACCCCTGCCTTGTAAAATAATCTAACACAAAGCTGTCTCACAAAATTACATCTGTTCTGAGGCAAGTGTTTATGTGTTTATTTACCATCATAACTGGCACATATTGGCCCACAAAATATACATACAAATTCCAATACTACTCCCACTCCCCCCATTTTGTGCCCTGGGAAGGTCTACATATATACCACATAAAAATAGGCATTATGGGCCTGATATTCAGCAGTAGAGGCTAGTGCTTCTAAAGTGTATAGCTATTGCCGCTGAACCTTAACCTCGAATATTCAATGCTGGCCACTGGCATTGAATATTTGGGTCTGCCGCACGGCACAGAAGCTAACCGGGCAGCGGTGATATTGAGTCGCTGTCTGGTCAGCTCCCATGGATAAAGATAGGCCACTATCCAGTTAGCGACAGGCGCTGCTTTCACTCTGTCCCTGAATGCTCACAATACACCCCGAAGCTACATGGTTAGCATGCGGACGTGTGGCGGCAGAACCTGCTGAATATCCCTCTAAGCAGCATTTACACACTTTACAGGTCTGTAAATCATGTAAATGCCTTTGAATATTGTGCTCTATATTTTTGAGCACCTTCCTATATATGCACAGGGCAATTTAGAAGCTCCTATTGAGCGCTTATATGTTCATATTGCTTCTAAATTACCACCTTTGCGGAGTCAGTGTACTAACCTGTGACATGTCCCATAGGTCAGCCATCCATTTCCAATGAAGGTTTGCTATATATGCAAATTAGCTTCATAGAATTATCATCAGAGAAAGATAATTATGCTTCATTGAGGTTATCTTTTTTTTTTTTTCAAAAGGTGCCAAGCTTTAGGTAGTGATTTTTGCTTGATTCTGAAAGAATGAATGAGTTGGCTTGCATAATATTACATCAATATAGAATTTTTGTGAAATGTACTACATAGGAGAAAGTTTACTAAGCAGTCTTAACGTGCGCTCTACCACGTTATCACGCAATAAGGTACCTTATCGTGAAATAATGGCACTTTATCGGGCGAAAAGTTACCTTAGCGCGTGATAACGCGCGCAGCGGCGCAAATGAGCTCTGAGGGTGGAGATAGGCTCATGGAGGGCGGAGGAAGGCTCCCCAGGGGCGGAGAGAGAGGGTCAATGGGCGGAGAGTGGGAGGGGAGAGGCTCCCCACACACTAACGCTGTGAAATCTAAGGCTCAAAACTAAGACCAGTGAAACCCTGGCGTTAGAGCTGTTTTAAAGGGAAAAGAAACCATTTCCGTCAGCAATGTACAGGAAAACTAGGGAAACCCACAAAAAGTGATACGTGTGATACATGTGCACGGAACAAAAGGGCAAATAAACATTGAAAATGAACAGAAGAAAAGGTAAAAAAAACATAACCAAGCTGGGCAATAGTAATATTAATGGGAAACATCAAAAAACACTCCCAAGAAAGCTAAAAAAAAAAAGATACGAATTTTGGAAGGGTCTATGCTCCGTCCCCATACAAGGTGAATCAGCCCACAGTGAAATTGCGCTGATCAGGGTTTCCCCTCTCCATTGGACAGGTTTCCTATGGCATGCACATGTTCCGCAACAGCAGGGTGGGCATGTCGGAATGGGCAACTGGACAGATGCTGGAAAAGGGGACACAGAGGGCTGCAGGCGAAACATGCTGTGGTGCAGCTGGGCCACAGTGTGGACTAGGGTGATGCCTAGGTGGCCCATAGGAATGCTGAAACAGTAGAGCAGCCAGACAGCAACTTATGAGGCCCAACATGGCACGAGTTTGTTTCCCACAGTGTCACAGGGGATAGTATCAAGCAGGTACCCCCAAGGGCACAGAACATTGGCAGGCAGTGCCACCGTGGACAGCTATGCAGGGACCCCTACCCCAGAACCCGCACCATAGGCAGCCGCCTACCCACACACTGGATGGCCTGAGACTGTGCACCACCAGCAGAAGGGCATGTCAGCATGGTGGCGGAGGGGTACAGGTGGAGGAGGGGGCAGTGGCAGCTGCCCAGAGCAGACCATGGCCTAGCCCTGTGTAGGTTGGTGCCATGCACTGCAACAGACAGGCCCTGTCTGACAAACAGTCATGGTATCACCAGGGAATGCACTGCCACTGGGGAAACATGGTGGTGCAGTGCACACAGCCAGTGTGTTCAGGAACAAAAGGTCACACGTTCAAGCTCCAGCTGTGGTTCCTGCCAGCCCAGTCCCCATACTTTACGCACTGCTAATACAGACAGAATCTTTATTGCAGATGACGTAAACATGCCTAAAACACCTACATTTTACCCTACAGAGCACAGACACCATAAACATGCGCATTACCTAGAGCAAAGTCTCCCAAATGCAGTCCTGCAGGTCCAAACACCATTCAGGATCCATGATGCCTTTAATAAAGATGCCTGTGCTGCATGTCTATGCGCCACCCCCATTGTATGCAGATGTATCTCATGCATATTCATGAGGGACAGCATGAAAACCCGAACAGTGTTTGGCCCACCAGGACTGGAGTTGGGAATCTCTGCCCTAAAGCAGTGGCCAACAGGGGCAGACACACCCAAATCCACAGGCTCCATTATCCAATGCCTCCTGGAGAGGCAGGATGTTGGGCCCTGCATGCATCTCCCAATACTAGCACTTGCATACCTTAGCAATGCCACCCTAAACCTGGGAATACGGTACACATCTATCTAAAGGTTGCTATGATTACTGGCAGATAGCAATTCTGAAGTTAAGTACAATTTTCTATTGAGCTGCATCATAGCAACCTTTCTGATGTCTGTGGAGTGTGCTATAGGTCTTGTGTCCGACAGTGTTTACCACCCTGGGGAGTGACCCAAACAGTATTGCGTACCATAGCCATGCCTGCACTGTGCCCAGGACTGGTGCGGTGGCCAGGGCTGCCAAACACCTCTATAGTTGCACAATGCTGGCATAGGTGTGGGGAGTGTATGTCTGTCTATCCAGTGTGTGGTGGCTGCCAACACCCTCCACAGCCCACACTGCTAGCACTGTTGTCAGTATTGGCCTGCCAATGTGCATAATGAGGAGCAAGGTACTGTGGGAATAGCCTGGATAGGGTGGCCTGGCCTGGATGAATCTGGACAGGGCATAGGGCAATGGCTCGGACATTGTAGTGCCCGGCCACCACCTGCAGGGACAGGGAGGCCACAGCATGTCCTGCTGGGAGGTCACTCTCACCCTGACTGAACAGTGACCACAGCATGGCTAGGTTCCTCCATAGTGCTATTTAGTACTTTTCTCTTGTGTTTTGTATGGGTTTTCTTTTGGGGCCCAATCACTGACTTATCTGCTTGGTGTGTATGCTGACATCCCAGTTCTGGGTACACGCATCACCTCCAGGAACATGTGCTATGGACTAGATAACAGGCTGTCTGCAGCTAGTATGTGTCTTGCTGGAACACTTTGCAGGGTGCAGTGGCTGGAGACTTGCAGCTAGAGAATGTCAGATAGTGGTGGGGGCAGCTGAGAATTTCCAGGTCTACTGTCTGTCTGCTATTGCTTTATGGATGTGTAGAGATCTGCATTGACTGGCCTGTAGGGTGTCTGTTCCCTAGCAGGGCTGGGGTTGATGGTCCCCTCTACTGCCCCCATTGCAGGGAGGTAGAATGTGGATCTGTTGGTGGAAGATCCTGTTTTTCACCCTAAGCCCCAGAGGGTTGGTTGGTGGTATATAAGCCGCCTATGGGTCCAAACCCCTCCCCCTCCCTCCCATCCCCATCCCCCTCCCTCCCCCTTCCCCCTCCCCCTCTTTCCCCTCCCCCCTCCCCCTCTTCCCCCCTCCCCCCCTTGCATGTACATTTGTGCTCCACCCATGTGCTGCCAAAGCTTCTCTACCACACATGCTCACAGTGAAAGTACACACCATCAGTCAATGGAATGTACTTTCAGAAGAATGACTGACTAAACTCCATCCTTAAGTCGTCATTCATGTGCGTAAACCACTAAAATTCCATTATGTAGGCATGCAAACATGCACAGAAATGTAGCCATGCTGTACAGAATTACCCTCTTTATGTGGACAGCTATTTAGAGTGTGGACTAATTATAGCTGCTATACAGGTGGAAGTCAGTTCTACTTGGGGCACATCCGGGCCATCCAGCCACCCAAAAAAAATGTATGTTCCCCAATTGTACATAATTTTGCAACCATGGGAACTGGATCTTTCCACGGTTTCAGAATCAGGCACTTAGATGGCCTGTGCGTGCACCGATTCTGAAGCATGGGATGTCCATTGCCCTGCACGTCCAGGTGGCCCTGTGCTACTGCTGGACTCTCGGTGTCATGGCGTCCTGTTGCCTTGGCACTGGGATGCCAAGCAGGAACACTGAAGGCTCAATGCTGCTCTCAGCTGCATTTCCCCTCCGCCTGACCCTCAATATGGTCTTCCAGGGCCAGGATCGGGTAGAGGGGCACCACCTGCTGCTGCTCACCTCAGTGTGGGGGTCTGCTGGGCCCAATAGCTGTCTTCAGGGGGTCTTATTCCACCTTTGAGGTGAAATAAGTTTCCCTTCTATCTTGGCCTCGCCAGACATACAGGGCTGGGACCAAAATAAGCCTTGTACATCCAGGGTCGTGAGCCAGCCTCCGCTCCGCCCCCTCTTTGCACTAGCACTTTCCCACTCTACCCCCACCTCCAGCGCCCCCCTGCACAAGCCCACTGTGCATGCAGAGAGCCTGGGGTTTAGAATTCGATCTCTGCGAATACCTGAGGTTGGATGTCCAAGCCAAATATCCAATCCCGCTGTTTATATCTCAGAATGACCCCCAGAGTGGTGGCCCTCACCATTCTATGTGAATATTCAGTGCTGGCTGCAATCCACACACCCACACAGAATATTCAGATTTTTTTTTTTGACCGCTGCAGCTAGGGTTTAGAACAAATGCTGACTGCAGACTCTGAATATTGCCCATCACTGCTTAGTGCTTAAGCCTCAAAGTTGCTGATCTGCACCATAAAATAAATCTACTTTTTTTTTTTTTGCAGTGCCAGACATTTTCTGAACCAATATGTTCCTTGTTTCAAACTATTTTGTGCATGTTGCGTTTAGAATCCTTCAGTATGAAATCTGTTCTGCTTACAAAAAGAAGATTTGAAGATTTGATTATTCATGGCATTTTTGTTCAAAATCAATGGTGGTCAGTTCAGGTTAGATTGACTGATTATAAGCCTGTCATAGGAAGACTTTTGACAATTGGAAGTACTGTGAGCTATTTCCACAGCATTGAACTTAATAATGGACTTAGTGCATCCGAGATTGCAAAACAGTGTGTTCCTATGAGTAGTACACTAGGCACATTGAGTGTAATTTTATAAGGGTCACCTAGATTTACACATGAGTTTATGTGCAGAAAGCATAGTACTTCTTTGGTTTCTATTTGTAAATGATTGCTTACGGGCATAATGTAACCAGTTGCTATTCTCTAAGTATACATGTAGGAAATTGGTGCACAATTTTACAGTGGGTGTATCTACAGGGGTGGGGTTTGAGTGGAGCATGAGCAGAGCACAAATTTACATGCATAAGTTATAAAATACTATAACTTATGTGTACTCTTGAAAAATCTAGGCATGGGCATTTACACCGGCCATAGGGCAGGCATAAGTGCTCACGTCGAGTTTAACTCATGTTTTTGACCACTTACACCCCTATTTTATAAATTAAAGCAATGTGTACCTCACTTTATAAAACATGCTTAAAATATATACATGAAAACAAGTGTAAACCCTTATAAAATTTCCCTCCTTGATCATAATAGCCCAGAAGTTAGATAAGAGCTTTTTTTTGTCTTATTTATGAATAGTGCGATAATAATCCCGTTTAAGAAACAGTAGTATTTGATGTCTATTAAAACTTTAATAAGCTTTATCTTTCAGAACTGTCCAATGTAATTTTGTTTGCAAAGGAGTAGAGGAAGAGTGGACTACCTTTAAGGTACCTATAATAAGAGCTACAAATCATTAGATTCTGAAAGTAAATAAAAGGAAAAGGAGATCAGTAAAAGTAGCTAAAAGGTGTTGGGGTTTTTCTGGGCTTCTCTTAAGATTATTTGGGGATTTTCTATTTTTTGTTTGGCTGCTTGTGTTCAACCCCAACATACATACAGGACCTTAAACAAATTGCTTGTGCCACCATACAAGCATGTACAAAGTTGTATGTATCTTATCAGGTCTGTAACATCACAAGCTCTACTTTTGATTTATAAGGTACGAATTTCAATATCAGTCCATAGCATCAATACATCTATATCAAGCAGAGCACTTGATTTAAGTGAAAAAAGGTCCTGGGACAGAGAGAGCCTTACTCCAGTGAGTTCAGCTACCGTCTGTCTATTTATCAACATTTCTCTCTCATATTTATATTCATTTTCAGGCTCAAATTTGCTGATACATAGATTTCCTTTCTGTTTCTTCCTCCCCATTTTCTTAAGCAAATCTGCTTCTTGACCTTTAAACCTTTTTCTCTGTGTTCTCTGTAGCATCCTGTCTCATCATTCTCACTTGCCTTCTGTGAGTCATGTTTCCTGCAGATAAACTGTAGATACTGATGTTCGTCTTCTTTGTTTACGTTCTCCTTTGTTAATCCAAGAGGCCTTTTCATTAGCTGTAGACTCTCATTGTGTAAGCTCTCTGGGACAGGATATTAGCTCATTTCATAGCTCAATCTTTGCTGATTTTGCTGAATTTGCAGTTTCAGTGTGAAAAAGTCAGAGCAAGCTGTTTCTTAGGCCTGAGCTATAGACGTTAGCACAAGATGGATTCAACCTGTTACAAAGGTACCTGAAGGGGATTCATTTTTTTCCCCACAAAGGTTAAGGACAAAAAATTGTATTCATAAGGAATATCAGAAAGAGGAGGATGGGGAGAATATCTGGAAATCTGACAGGAGTAATGAATGCAATTCAGATAGGAAAGATGCAAACTGGGAGGGGCAAGGTGGTGACCTGTGGTGTAGACATACCTTTCTGAGCTCCAGGATGAATCAACCCACAGACACTGATATGGAAAGGTATAAGGGGAAGATGCATTTGTCTACAAACACTCATCAAACACCTCAGTTTGGTCAGAAGATCATTGAGAAGCAATTCTGGCTCAATTGACTAGCTCATCTGATAATACCTCTGGAGAGACGATTAGAATGAAATATCTGAGTCCCAATGTTTTAGGACCAAAGCCATGTTCATCTCCAGAGACCCCTCCTTTGTTCCCCAGAAGAAATCATAATAAACAGCATAGCCCTTGCAACAAAACCAAAAATTAAATACCTCAGAGTCACCTTGGACCAACAACTGAACATGCAGGCCCACATAAAGAATGCACATCCTCAGCTTACTACAGGATGAAGACACCTTCACCTGCTCCTGGATCTCAATCACTTCCACACTGTATGTCAAGCTATTATCACTCCACAACTTGACTACAGCAATTCCATCCTTCAAGGCCTTCCAAAACAGGCCCTCCATCCACTTCAGCTGACACAAAACACCACAGTCAGGCTGATAGCAGCAACACCAAGACACAAACACATCACCCCAGTTCTCAAAAAACTTCACTGGCTCCCTACACAGATACGAATCAAATACAAAGCAATTATGATCATTCACAAATCCATCTACAACCATGCCCCAGGCTGCTTCTGCAACCTTCTTTAGAAATCCCCAGACACAAGCGCAAGAAGACAACAAAAACAGAACTTGCTAAGCATCCCAGCACACAAGACAACAAGCACCCAAGCAACGTGCCAGAGATCCTTCTCTATATACGGTCCCATATTTTGGAACTCCCTCCCAAGTACCCTAAGAGATACCAAAGACTGTGGAGACTTCCGTAAAAAAGCTAGAGACCTATTTATTCCAAGAATAGTTTGGATCTGACACCTAGCACTCAACACCCCTCTCCCCTCATGGCCCATTCCCCAAAGTAACCCATAACCACACCAATCACACTCACTCACTGAGTGTAATGATATTTCTTTGTATATAGTTCAAACCCCATTTCCCCATCTCGTCTACCAGTACAACTGTTCAAGTATACCCAAACTTGTAACCTTAGTTTCTTGAATTACAGTTCAATCTATACCTAAATTGTATGTTCTATATAGTAAACCACCTTGATAATCTGAAAGGCTGTATAAAAGAAACATTAAATAAATAATGAGCCTACAGTCCCCTCCGCTCCTGTATGAAGTTCCCCCATTTTGGCAGGGCCATTGCCAACAAACCCAGAAGCAGAGGGGAGGAGTGGCTCAGTGGTTGGGACAGGTTATCTCAGGCTGGAGGGCCAGGGATTCAGTTCCCATGTAGGGACAAGTAACCTCAGGCCAGAGGGACTGGGGGTCTCTAGCCCCACAGCCACTCATTGGGCAAGCCACTTAACCCTCCATTGCCTCAGGTACACTTAGATTGTGAGCCCTTTGGGGATGAGGGAATAAAAAGTGCCTGTTAGCATATATACACCTTGATATCATGAAAGGCGGTATATAAGAAATGTTAAATAAATAAATAAATCTGTAAACCACTTTGACCTGGTGAAAAGCAGTATATAAGCGCAGCTAAATAAATTAACAGTCAAGTTAGCAGAAGAGAGATCTCACAGTTCAGGAGGAGAGCTTGAGAGGGCACATAACTCAACAAGGTACCCTAATTTTTGGCAGCATCCAGGCAGGAAGAACCACAGCATGTTCAGATAAGTGGAAGTTCTAATATGGAACTGTGTGCCAAGGCACTGCTAAACAAAAGGAAAAGAATAGTGAAATATTTTACATCTAGCAACATCTGAGTGTGAGAGTCTGACAACAGCCTACAGGTGACACTAGTCCTTTGAGGACTTCAAGAGTTTTGCACCTAGTTAGTCTGTTCGATCTTACCAAATCTATTGTTTTCACATCTTCTTAGGAGTCATCTTGTTCCTATTGGATATGTAAATGTACATAGTCCTTGCTTGTCTTCCTTTCCAGAATTTGCAAAACTACATATACAATTTCATAGCTGTGTTACTGCTACACTTGGCATTCAGTTTTCCTCCTGTGTTTCTGCCATTCTTAATATCTAGTTTCTTGTCATGTTCTTGTATTCTGTACTATGCCCTAAGGCAGGGATAGCCAACTCCAGTCCTAATGCACCACGATCCAGCCTAGTTTTCAGGATGTCTCTAATGAATATCCATGTGGTATATTTGCATCCACTGCCTCTCATTGTATGCAAATATATCTCATGAATATGCATTAGTGGAGTGGAAGTGTTATGGGCAGGCCTGCATGAAGATGTGGATACCCCATTTCATAGGGGAATCCACCCTATTGCAAATAGCAGGCATGTCCAACAGGTAGATCACGATCGACCTGTAGATCACGGAGGGGTCAGAGGTAGATCTCCAGCCCCATCTCTCCAGCCGCTCGCTCCATCGCTAGGACAGAGCTCGTGCCGGCAGGTCGTCTGCCGAGGGCTTGCCATTGCTGCTGATCCTTTGCCTGTCTTTTTTTCCTGCCTGCAGGAATCTTGCCTGCGGGTGTATTGGGGGTGCTTGTTGTTTTTGAGCCAATAGTTTGTGGGTACCCCAGGGGGCTGCCGCCTGTGCCCCGTAATGAGACGCCACAGGCCCAATGTCATACCTAGTCTCCTGCCCCTCAGAATCACCCATTCCTGCCCCCGCTCCAACACCCCTTAGAAGTGTGTTATATACCGGGAGATATCCATTCGCCTGGGCTTTACCTGAATACACTTACCGTATTAGTTGTGTCATGTGCTGGTCGTTGGTCATTTTATAGCTTGCTTTCATTAAACGTTTTCGGGCAGACACAACAAAGTGTCAAGAATTTGGTGATTTTGGTGGGCTTTTCCAATTTTGTTCTAACTTGCCTATGCCTTGCCTTCAAATTGGTTCAAACCACTGTGACTTTTGCTTGCCTCTGCAATTTTATTTATTGCGTTGATTCTACACTGCAATTTTATTTTGCCTTGCCTTTGCGTTAATTCTACACTGTGTGCAGAATTTATTAAATCACGTGTAGTGGTATTTGAACTTGTTTGGCGGTATTTGATTTTATCTGGTTTGCTGGAGATGTGTTTGAGTTTTTTTGATGATTGTTTGGTGGTATTTGATTATTGGTGCCAGTATGATGAATTCTTATTTTTACTTTTAGAACTGCATGTGTGGTTTTGGCATCTCCAGTCCTTGTATTGCACATCATCCAGAGGTCTTCAGTTCCTGTTGATCTTTAATATTTTGGGACAGTGACAGTTTTGGACCAGATTCAGCCAGTGTTTATACTAACTTAGCAGATTTGGCCTTCTTACATACAGCCACCCCAGTATAATGAAGATGAGTGTTCCAAAGAAGAGCAAAACCTACCACTTTCATGATGAATGGGAAATGGACTACTTCTTCATCATGGTGTAAGACAAATGTTGTTGTCTAATTTGTAACGCCCCCGTATCCTTGCCCAAAAAGGGTAATCTGGAACATCATTATAAGGCTCTGCATAACAATAAGTTTGATGCTGATTTTCCACCCAAAAGTGAAATTCGTAAACTGAAGCTCAAAGAACTTAAATCAAAATTGGCTACTCTGCAACAGTTGATGGCAAAGCCAAGGTCACATTCGGTCAATGCAACCATAGCATCCTTCAAGGTCAGCAACCTGATTGCAAAGAAATGCAAACCTTTCACTGAAGGGGAATTTGTAAAAGATTGTTTTCTTGAAGCAGCTGACAAACTTTTTGAAGGATTTCAAAATAAGAAAGAGATCATAGCTGCTATTCAAGATGTACAATTTTCAAGAAACACCATTGTGCGGCAAATAGAAAAGATGTGTGGAAACACAACTGAACAATTCAATTGTTGGAGGATGTTTCAAATTGTGTTGCTTTCTCACTCCAACTGGATGAATCTGCAGACATAAAAGACATAGCCCAGTTACTAGTCTTTATCCGGATGGTTTTTGAAGACTTCAGTGTTAAAGAAGAACTACTTGGAATAATTTCTTTAAAAGGGAGAACTACCGGTTCATATTCAGTTCTTTCCATTCTTTTGTGACAAAGTGTAATCTTCCATTGCATAGCCTTGTTTCCATCACTACTGATGGAGCAAGAGCAATGACAGGTGAGATTAATGGTTTCATAGCCCTCTGTAGACAGCATGACGACTTTCCAGATTTCCTTTCTTACCACTGCATCATTCACAAGCAAGTTTTGGCAAGCAAGAGACAATACAAAGATTGTCATGGACGTCACTTTCAAAATTGTAAATTCAGTTTGTGGAAGATTTATTTATTTATTTATTTATTTTTATTTTTAATATCTTTTATATACTGTGCTCTTTAAAATCAGTGTGGTTTACAGGCAAACAAAAATCTGTATAGTGCGGTAGAAACTTGCACTGTACATTACAATGAACAAGTGGTGTAGTTTGGGACTAACATGGGTAACTATATACAGACTGGGCACTCAGGTCACAAACAGTACTGATCAGAGTTGCTTAGTAACTATTACAAGAATAGATATCTATATACATGTTGTTATTTACAGGTTATACAGTTGTGCTAGTGGCGTTGCATCAGTGTGTCCTGGTGTGTGCATGGGCTCTGTCCAGGTGCTTGGGTATGTCTGATTGTGGTTCATCACTAGTCTGGGGGTAGTGTAGGAGGAAGAGGTGGTATTTCAGTGCCTTCCTAAACTGGGCAAGGTCCGTAATGGACCGGATGGAAGTTGAAAGGTTGTTCCAGCTGTGGGTGCATAGAACACAAAGGCTCTGTTCCTTGTTACTTGCATGCATTTTGTGATTGCATTTGGGATTATCAGTATGTTGGCAACGGATGACCTTCTGGATCTGTTGGGGGGAGTGGGGTGGACGAGATCCATGAGTGATGCGGAGGAGCAATTGTTGATGGCCTTGAAGGTTAGTAACAGTATTTTGAAGGATAGTCGGCAGTGGATAGGCAGCCAGTAAAGGTGCTTCAAGATTGGAGTTATGTGATCCCTCCTCGAGGCTCTATGTAGTATTCTGGCAGCGGCGTTCATTGCAAGCTGAAGTGGATTCAGCGTGTTCTTCGGGAGTCCATGTAGAATTAAGTTGGCATAGTCGAAGTGGGGGATTATGAGTGCTTGATAAATTGTTCTGAAGTTGTCAGGCTCCAGCAGGGGTCACAGATGCTGGATTGCCCGTATCTTGTGGTAGACTGCCTTGACCATGTTATTTATATGGGCTTTCATGTCTAGATGTTGGTCTAATGTGATCGCTAGGTAGTGGACAGTGGATTTGCTTAGGAGCTCGGCATCTCTTGCTTTTAATGAGGCGGGGGGAGTAAATGTCTGGTTTCTGGTCATGAATAGGGCGTACGTTTTGTTGAAGTTTATTCTGAGGTTTTGGGAGTGGAGCCAGTCAGTGACAGCATTGAAGCAGGTTGTTAGTGGTGAAAAGTCTGACTGGTCAGTTGAGAACGGCATGTAAAGCAGTACATCGTCAGTGTATACCAGGCAGGCGACATTGAAGGAGAGGATGAGTGAGCAGATGAGATGCATGTAAATATTGAACAGCAGGGCCAAGAGCGAGGATCCCTGTGGTACACCTTGTTTTTGTTGGAAAGGTTCTGAGGACATGGAGCCGGTTCGTACCTGTTGCCATCTGTCTGTCAGGTATGACTTATACCAATTTAGAGCTATGGCATGGATACCCTTTTCCATGAGGCGTCCTATGAGCAGATCGTAATTAACAGAGTCAAATGCTGAAGCAATGTCCATGAAAATTAGAGCAAAACCTTGTCTGATGTTGTCCATTCCGGTGATTAGGGTACTGAAGAGGGTGATCAGGAGAGTCTCGGCGCCATGCCATGTCTCGGCGCCATGCGATGGTCTCGATGTGGTGTTGTATTTGGCGTTGGACAACCTTTTCAATTATTTTGGCCAGAAGTGGGATGCTTGAGATTGGTCTGTATGATTCCACCTTCTGGGGGTTTAGTTTGTGGTTCTTTAGAAGTGGCCTGATGGCTGTTTGTTTCAGGCTCCTTGGGGATGTCCCTGTTGAGAAGGAAAGGTCCATGAGTTTGGATAGGAAAGAGCTGAATTCTGAGCGCAGTGACTTTACCCAGAATGCTGGGCAAGGGTCATTTGGAGCTGTGGTGGTGTTGATGGCGGTGATGATTTCCTCGGTGCCTTTCTCTGATGAGGTTGAGAAGGCAGTCAGTGGTGTTGGATGGTGAGTCTCGTTCGAAGGAGTGGGGCTTGTGCTTAAGTTGGTCTGGCTTGTTTTGGATTGTAGGTAGTCTGAGAATTTCGGAAGATCACTTCAAAGACGGCTTTTCAAACTTACTCTTGATGAAGGGGCAGTGGAAATCAATTTGCACACAGATGTAAGGTGACTAAGTAGGCACAAATTTCTACAAAGATTTTGTGATTTGCTGAATGAAATAAGATGTTTTTTGAAGGAGAGGGGAGATGACCAAGCAGAGTTGGAAAATGAGGAGTGGTTATGTGATCTGGCATTTCTCGCTGACATTACAGGCGAACTAAGTGATATGAACCTTGAATTACAAGATAAAAACAAATGCATTGGCGAGATGATGAGTACAGTTTCATCCTACAAGAGCAAATTTGAGCTAATGATGACTGACCTTGCAAACAACACTTTTGATCATTTTCCTAATACGCAGGAACATCTGGGACAATATCCAAATTTTATTTTTCAGAATGAGAAGTATGTGACAGAAATCTGTTCTTTTATCCAGGAATTCAAAAATAGATTCTGTGACTTCCAAAAGATTGAAACAGTTGTGGAGTACTTGTCATACCCATTCAAAGTAGATGTGGACATTAAAGAAGCTGCAGCTGCTATCAGTAAAAATTACTCATTGAACAAGCGATCTCTGGAAAACAAAATATTAACCCTTAAAAATGACATTTTTCTCAAGAATCGTTTTGGAAGCTAGTGCCTAGAGACAAATTTCCCAACTTGAGAAGATGAATTAAAGCTGTACACTCCTGTTTCGGTTCAACTTATTTGTGTGAATCTGCATTTTCACATTTGAAAATAACAAAGAGTACACAACATTCCAACATGACAGATGAACCTCTCCAGGATTCCCTGAGACTGGCCCTCAAGCAATATTCACCCAACTTCAAAAAGCTGGATGAAATGCAGACTCAGATGTCTCACTAATGAGCAAGAGCGAAATATTAAAGATTGTGCAAGATCAGCCTGGATCAATACTCAACCTAAATTTAACACAAATTACTCAATAAAAGTTAAAGAAAGTTATTAAGACAGTTAAAGAAAGTTATTACTCAATAAAACTTTAAGAAAAATGTACTTTCCATTTCCACCCGCAGTTCTTACTGGATCTTCGTCTCTCTGTTTTGTTTTTGCTTCATTTGCTTAACAGCTGATCACATCCAAGTAAATGACAGAAGGTTCATTAAAAATGGGGGGGGGGGGATCCTCCAACTTTATTGGGTTAAAATTTAATTTTAAACTAATTTGAAACTTAATTTTCATGGTGGTAGATCACCGGCACTTTTGGACGGAAAAAGTAGATCACAACCTGTTCGAAGTTGGACATGCCTGGCATATAGAGTTGACAATGGGAGCAGGAGTGGTGCCCACTCATTCCAGTTCAGCCCGCGATGGGATCCAAAATGGCACCAATGAACCCTAGTGGTAAACTTGCAAAGCACCACAAGTTTACCACTAGGGGCCATTCACACCACTTTAGATCCCACCATATACTCTGCAGGAGTTAGTGGGTATTGTTTCTGTTCTCACTGACTACTAATGACCTCCCCAGTAAGCCTGGTGTTGGGATCAAGGGGTGGGAGATAGGTGGTCTGTGAGGGATTCCTTTAGTGGGATATCATATCAGACTTTCTACTGGGGGAGGCTAACTGGTTCTTCTGCAGGGGGGAAGATGTCAGATCAGGTCTTCTGTGGAGGAGGGAGTTCTATACCAATGTGCTGTGTGAGGTAGGGGAGGAATTGTGTCCAGGTCTGCATGGGAGTGGGAAACTGAGGTTGTGGCACTGATTGGGGGTGATGTGAAGAATTGGGTATGCTTTCCTCACAGGAGCAGTATTTTTAAGAAGCTGCTCCCATGTATTTGTGAGAGGGATTTCCATGGTTTTCTTTCCCACTGTGCAGCTTATTATATTGCTGCTCCTGCCAGATATGGAGAGGCATACCCATATGGTCCTGAACCTATTTTACAAGGGGCTGTGCATTTGGTACAACCTCTTGTAAAATACTGCCATATTTCTCAATGTCCTGAGATGGATGTGAGAATTTCCCTCTTCGCACCCTTTCTAAAATGTGCCTTTAAATCACCACTGGCGCTACGGTTAGTGACAATACTCTGATGTTAGCCGAATTGGCAAGAAGTTTAAGTTAGGACAGCCTTTTTAACTGGCCTAATTTAATCTACATAGCCATATAGATAGCAGCTGAATATCGCCAACTATCCGTAGAATTAAGTGGAATGCCCAAGTTCTATCCTTGCTCCGCTTCCGTCTGCGGAGCACTGGAAATTCATGGCTAGGGGCCTTATCCAGATGACAGTTGTTACTATCCCAATAAGGGCTTTTGAATACTGATCAAAATATTGTTATGGGAAAACATAAAAATAAAGAAAAAAGGGAACAGACAATTAATAAGAGCCTACCTTCAAGACTGACCATCCTCATTTACATAAAAAAGCAGAAATGCGCTTCATCCCTTCAAACCTAATTTCCATAACAGGATGCTCTAGACCAGAAGTTTCCAACTCCAGTCCTGGAGGGCCAAACACCATTCAGGTTTTCAGGCTGTTCCTAACGAATATGCATGAGATGCATTTGAATACAATGGGGGGCAGTGCATGCAAATGCATCTCATGCATATTTATTAGAGACTGCCTGAAAACCTGAATGGTGTTTAGCCCTCCAGGACTGGAGTTGGAAACCTCTGCTCTAGACTGGCAATAGCCTTGAATAACTTCTACACACCCATAATTTTCGTCAGAATGCAGGCTGCCCTTTCTAACAGCAGTTCCTCTATCAGAATAATACTGAATGTAATAAGATCAGTTTCAAAGCACAAATCAGCTGGGAATTAATCAAAAATACCTACACAGCATGAGCAAGCATTCAATCAACCAAGCAAATTGCAGCTCTTCTCTGGTACTGAATAAAGAAAATGAATGTACAGTACAGTAGTTACAAGTGAAGAATGCTGATTGATTCATATTGGGCCTTTTAGTTATATCATCTCCCTCTAGGGTCTGAACATCTTACCAAGAAAAGTACTCTTGACAAAACTATGTCAAGGGCATCAGAATATTGGTTAAAATGCTCAGCAGAAATACTTTTATTATTTAGATCTAATTAATAAGGGAACATTCCATCCCAGGCAAGTTTGATGATGTGGAGGCCAATTCAGATGAGGACATCGATGTCCGTAAAAAACGCACAAGATGTGAACATGCACCACTGAGATAGTATTCCATATGCATGTGAATCTATGTACATACAAACACAGAATATGTGATAAAACAACATGCATGTACAAACAAGCAAGACGTGCACCATGTGTTCATATGGCATGTCCACATGGATTTTTTTTTTTTTTATACCGCGCTCTTTAGAATCAGTGTGATTTACATGTATACTAACAGGTACTTTTTATTCCCTTGTCCCCGAAGGGCTCACAATCTAAGTGTACCTGAGGCAATGGATGTCTGGAAATGTCCAGCCCTGCATTGTGGCCCATGTGCAACAGGAAAAAGGATGAAGTAATGTCCCCCTCCCCTTGCAGGCAAGCACGTAGCAGAGTTTGGAAAATAGCCACATGGCTCCCAGACTTTTCAGAGGCAGAGACACTCCTGCTCTGCAGGATAGTCCTGGAGGAGGAGGTAGTCCTGCTCTCCATGAGGCACAAAAGGACAGCCCATGTTAGTGCAGTAAGTAGGGAAGACCGAAAGATGGCAGACATGCAAACAATAGAGAGAGTACAGAAAAAAGGGGAGTGGACAAGAGGCTGGGCAAGGGCAGGAACATGAACAGTGCACAGAGTCAGGGGAGCAAGTGACTGAGGGTGTGGAGGACCCAGACAGTGCACACATACATTGTGCCTCAGAGAATAGTATGTAGGCAAATGCAGGTACCAGGGGCAGATGAGCCAATAGAGAAACATATAAACACACACACACACACACACACACACACACACACACACACACACACACACACACACACACACACACACACACACACACACACACACACACAATGTTCCTGTGGAATGTGCAATGCTGAGGATGAAATACTACCATGAGGCAGAGAACTGAATAAACCATAAAGAAAGAACATTGTGAAGCACACCAATCATCTCACACATACAGCCCCAGATCATGCCAGCTCAAGCTGTGCAAAAGGAAAATGGTAAAGCACAACCAAGAATGGCAACAGGAATGTACCACAGGCAGTGAAGTATGAAATGAAAGGTCTGCACAAAACAAGCAGCACAGGTTGGGCTTGAACCAATGGCCCCCAGCATCCTGACCAAATCACTAGACCAGAGCCTCATTCCATCCCCCAAAAGAGAGGCTGCAGTGTCCAGTCACAAGCACAGGGCAAAATGCAGCGAGAGCACAAAGCAGCCACAAACCCCTAATTCCCCTGATACTCTGCTGTGTCCAAAGAAAGGTATGCAGACCCATTGTAGTGTTCAGCAGCAGCAGTAAAGCAGAGATGTGAGGATCAGACATAACATACCCTTGTGCAGAAGTGACAGTCATGACTGTAATGATTGCTGCAAACCTAAACCATGTGGAGACAGTGCCCCGAAAAAGCCATAGGGACACATGAAAACCCAGAACAAGTGTGAGTGGCACACCAGCGACACAGCACACCTAAAACAAGCAAAGCAGGTGGGGATCAAACTCCAGCACCCAGGACAGTGGCCATACCACTAGGCTAGAGCCCCACCTCGTCAGGAGCCAGGATGTATACATGCAAAATGACAGTAGTGATGGGCCCAGCACAGTCAGGCAGACACAGATATGCATAGGAAAGGTGCAGTGCAATGCCACAATGTTCCCCTCAGCACATAAACTATGGTGTTGTTCATAGGTGACAGGTAACAATGACAAGCCTGAGAACAGCATCCAAAGACCACAATGGGCACCTCCATCGGGCCGCATATAGCGCAGGTCCCACAGGGAACAGGTCTGGTGGTCCATGGCCCAGCCAGTATGTTCTGCAGGCACACATGAATAAGGAAGCCTGGGGGTGCAGAGCTAGCTGCATTCCAGGGAGAGTTAGTATATGAGATGTCAGCACAATGGGTCTGGCTCCAGCATATGCAGGTGAGGGGAGAACACATACACAGTGGTAGAGACAGACCTGTGAGGAATGAAACACAGACACTCATGTAGCACTCCACTGTTTGTGTCTACAGATGCTTCCACATCATGAGGGACACAAAAGCGTACAATCTGCGCTTCAGGACTGTCCAGCACATATGACTCCGCTTACTCAACCATATCTGCCAGCAGCTGCAGCGGAACAGGGTGAGTATGCAGGTAGCGTGACAGCACAGGTGCCATGCCACCTTACCCACCCCAGCACAAATCAACCTGCCCACTGCAGGGATGACTTCAGACAGATCATGTAGCAGTGGCCTGTCATGCACCCCCAAGTATTACCACTAATGCATGCCCCCTTATATCCCCCACAGCCATCCAGGTGGAGGACTCCCCGCCCACTGCACCAGAGGAGGTCAATGAAAAGAATGTGGAGGACAATGGAGATAAGGCAGCAGAGGAGATGCATGGAGAGATGCCAGGGCAGCTGCAGACATGGGAAGGCAGGGGTAATGGCCCCACACCGAGCAACCCAAGCACTGAATCCACCGGGCCCAACACAGTGACAGGCACAAACAGCACCATAGTGCTATCCAGCTCCCC
This sequence comes from Ichthyophis bannanicus, assembly GCA_033557465.1. Lineage (NCBI taxonomy): Eukaryota > Metazoa > Chordata > Amphibia > Gymnophiona > Ichthyophiidae > Ichthyophis > Ichthyophis bannanicus. The sequence goes on from CM066033.1 coordinate 1,001,102,020, forward strand.
CCTCAGGGTAGAGGGGAGAGTGGAGAGGAAGATGGGGTCACTCTGACACTTACAGTGGTGCCCAGCTCCCCTGAGGTAGAGAGGCAAGATAGCACAGTGGGAGACATGGAGAGCATCACACTGTGGCAGGCCCTGTGCCAGGCCAGTGAATCAGCATGGGCTGTGGGCCATGAGCTGGAACATGACTGGGGGGGGGGGTTCCAAGAGGTAGAAGGGGCTTAGGAGACAGACTCCCTTGAGGAGGGTGAACTCTGCGATACGCCACCTAGTGCTGGTCTGTAGCAGGAGGCGGAGGGGGCCAGAGTGGGGCTTTCTTGGGGTGTATGCATAGATGGGAATGTGCAGGGTGTAGAGGAAGTGAACTGAGGTGAACAGGGGGTGTGGGAGAGGATGGGAGCATGCAGGCGGAGGTTGAAGGGGATGGCAGTATGCAGGTGGAGAAGCATGGGAATGTGAGTGACCAGGGGGACAATGGAGGGCTGAGGAGTGAGCAGGGGTGGAAGGGGGCTGGGTCTAAGCAGGGGCGAGGGCGTGAGGGAGGGGGTGGGCATGGGGCAGAGGATGGGGAAGTGAGCATCCTGTGTGCCAAGTGCCATGGCCTGGCTCTGTGCAATGAGCCACAGATTGCCAAGGCATAATGTAGAACTCTGAAGCACACCGCAGACATGGAGGGGATCGAGGACCAGGACCATGCTGTCCATGTTGGGCTCCTGGAACTCATTGTGCAGCACCTGCAGGGCATCCATTTTGACCTCCTGGCCCTGTCCAAGATGATGCATGGCTCACGGAGGCCCTCATATCCCCACCTGACCCCCAGGGCTGTTAGTGTGGTACCCTGTAGGCAACAATGGACATACAGGCCTTGCAGCAGCCAGACAGTTCTATCTCGAGGCTGGTACAGCCTCATGTATGAGGCAGGGGCAACCCTTGAGTGAAAATAAAGCATTGTTCATCCAACCTCTGGTCTCCTTGTCTATCCTTATTGTTGGCCCCAGTGGGTGAATCAATATGTAGGGGGCATTGCTCTGGTCATGCAGGCACAGGTGCACAGTGCAACCTCACCATGTATGGTACACCTGTGTGTGGGAGTGTGCGATACTTGCTAACTTCAGCGCCCTCGGCTCCTGAACCCCCGGGTGAGGCCTGGCGTGTCAACCTGCTGCAGTGGGGGGGGGGGGGTAGAGGGGGCAGGGGGGTACAGATGCACCCTGGCACTGTATGGGCTGTGGAATTTGCCAGGGCTGGACACTGTGGCTATGGGGCCTGCAAGTGCAGAATGTGCATGGGTGGTGGGAGGGGGGGCAACATGACTGTGTGGGTAGGAGGTAGGGCCCTGATCCCAAAGGGACAGGTAGGTGCAGGCATGGGTTATGGTGCACCCTTGGCAGTGGCACATGGATGGTGGGTTGCAAGGGAGTTATGGACAGATGGGTGTGATGGCCATGGTGGGGGGGGGGGGAGGGTGTCAGACAGCACAGCAGGTGGTGGCTGCAGGAATGGTGCCAGGATGAGCAGACAGTGGGGTGCACACATGGGATGTGGCAGGTCCAGGGGTCTGTGTGTGTGTCATGTGTATTGGGAAGATACAGTGCCCTCCCATCCCAAGCCTCAGCATCTGGTGATCCTAGAGGCACAGGCAAGTATGTGAAAGCCCTGGAGGATTGGTCAGTGCCCATCCTAGTTCACAGTGCCATGGTGCAGAGGCACATGTGGCACAGTTGCATGTCACCTCTGCAGGTGAGTGCACACACCTGTGTCTTGGCAGGGCCATGTCAGATTTCTGCCTCCAACACCCTGTGATGGTCATGTGGGTCTGTGTCCCCAGGGCCTGGACTGTAACAGCCACCTGCCACAGATGCATGTACCAAACAACCCCTGCCCATCCCCTTTGCATGCCCACCCAGCACCCCCGGCACCACGATCACCCCAGCAGGGAAGGCCTACCTCACATGAAGTGTGTCTGCAGAAGATCCTGCCATACCCCTCCGGTATGCGACATCATGTGCTTGCAGTGATGCCATGTCATCATCATCTTCCTCACCTTCTGGTACGGCCTCTGCCACATCAGGTGCTGGCTGCCTCTGATGAAGGGCATAATTATGCAGCAGCAGCAGGCTAGGAACATCCTGTACACCTTAGGCGGCTCATAGAGCAGATCACCACCAGATCTGTCGAGGCATCGGAACCGGCTCTTCAGCAGGCCAAAAATCTGCTTGATGATGGAGTGTGCCCTCCGGTGCACTCAGTCGTACCTCTGTTCCTCAGGTGTGAGTGGTCTAATGAATGGTATTATTAGCCAGTCCCGAAGTGGGTATCCTTTGTTACTTGCAGTGTTGGAGGGGGAAAGTACAAACAGGGTCAGGCCATATCAAGTGGAGCAGGGTTCCATGCTTGTCTCCCCAAACCTGGATGAGACCTTGTGTGGATGTCCCCCAGGGCTCTAAATGACGCCATGACAAATAAATCAGCGGGGACACATTTGATGGGAGAACTAGAGACAGCTGAATAAGGTCATCATCGAGGTACTGCAGTCAACACAACATACAATGGCCATTTTGTCCAGGCACTGCAGCCCTACCAAACTCTTCTGGGGCCTGCATCTTTGTGAGATGGTACAATGCCTGGTGCTACATTCCTCTGAAAAATATGGGAATGGATGCAAGCATACCTCCCTTTTTATGGGCCTGCAAGATATGTGCCAAGGTTGCCATTGGAAGTATATGCCCTACTGTCTCCTCATTGCCCCGACCTGTACGGAACACCATATGTCAAAACTGGACCAGTAGACATAGCCCATGACTACAGCTAGGATTTGCCATAATAGGCTTTGTGGCTAACTGGAAGCAGGGATATAAGTACAGACTGACATGCTGTCACTGTGCAGTACAAATGGCAAGCACTGATTAGGTGCAATTAGCTCACCTATGCTGTCTCCAAGATATGAATACCTCATGTCATCTGAAGGGGCGCCCCTCTTGCTACAGCGGTTACCCAGTCTCAATTTTGACCTGGACCTGCTTTGATCAGATGTACGGCTCCAATGGGATGTTACATTTGCATGCGGATATGTGCAATGTTACAGAGAGCCACCCTTGGTAACCCATTGTGCAACATGTAGATGAGTTAGAGATATAGAATCCAACAATGCATCTGAGCCTGTTGTGCCTCTCGTGCCCCTAGATAAATGACACATTTGGTGTGAACACACCTTGATAGATATAGCCGCAAAGTGGATGGTCAGTCACACTTTGTTGGGTAGTGCAAACATACCTAAACATGCTAACATATCTCATGTATGGGAACAGTGAGTATGTCAGGTTGAACCAGCATGTTGGTGGCGTGTGGAAGCAGCCTATGACACCAGTGTGTCTTTCATGGTACAGTGGCTGCCTTGCCAGACAAGTACTGGTCTGTTCAACTGTGTGGACTATCGTGCTGTAGCAACAACATTGTAGTGGCCATTTCCCATCTATGCCTTTCAGGACAATATTTTTTCGCTATTGTCCTATCTGGATTTCACTTGGGCTTCCCCTCCCCCAGGCTGTCACCCATTATGGGCTCCCACTCTATTCCTCTAGTACCAACCCTTTGTTACCTGGGCGTCACCCTAGACCCTTCCCTTTCTTTTCACGAACATATTTCCTCTGTTATTCGTACTTCCTTTTTCCATCTACGTCGTATTAAGGCCGTTCGTTCCATTCTTCCCCTCCCTTTTGTTGCTACTCTTGTCCTGTCCTTAGTAATTTCTCGTCTGGACTATTGTAATCTTATCTATGCAGGTCTCCCGTCTTCTCAGCTCCGCCATCTCCAACTTGTCCAGAACGCCGCCGCTCGCCTTGTCACCTCATCCCCTGCTCGCTCTCATATGTCTCCATGTCTCCTCTCTTTGCACTGGCTCCCGATCAAGTTCAGGTTTGTCTTCAAATTGTTCATCATCGCTCACAGGGTTCTTCACACCGACACCCCCCAGTACCTGGCTAACACTATCCATCTCCAGCCCTCTCCCCGCCTTCTTTGTTCATCTCATGGTAATCGTCTCTTCCTCCCTTCTCCTGCTCAGGCCCATCTGGAATCTACCCGCCGTTCTGCTTTCTTCTTCCTAGAACCTGCCCTTTGGAACTCCCTTCCCCTTCCTCTCCGCACTGAGCTGTCCTACACTCGCTTCAAAGCCCTCCTCAAAACTCATCTTTTCTGTCAGGCTTTTGACCTCCCTCCCCCCGCCGATGGTGTCCCATCCCCCAGTAGCACCCTCCATCCCCCGTGATTCTTTCCTCTTCCCCTCTCCCTCCTCTCCTCCCCTCTCCTCTCTCCCTCTTCCCCTCTTCCTACCCCTCTTTGGGGCTTTCCTGTCCTCTACCTTATTTTACTGTCTCTCTCTGTCCTATCGTTTACTGGCGTTCCTCTCTATCTTTTGTTTCCAGCAGCTGACATTTTATTTGTTATTGTACACCGCCCTGATGCTCCGGCCTGGGCGGTCTATCAAGTGCTCGAATAAAGATAAAGATAAAGACGTATGATCAGTTGTTGTGGTCATACAGTTTCCCCTCGATTCACCTCATGTATCTCCTTTCACAGGTACCCTTAGATGTTCCTTCCTTATGTTCATGTGGAGAGAAACCACACAGTAGGCCCCTGTAGTATTGTGTCATATCAGTGTTATGCATGCTACAACCCATCAGGTTGTGTTTATGGACAACGTAGTCTGAGGGCCAGCAAGGGGCTCTCCTCTGGTGAACCTGAAGTAGGGTGGGGGTGAACTGGACCTTCTGGTATGCCGGTGGAATCCAGGAGTAGTCCCTACCATACAGCTGTAGGTCTGTCCAGAGCAGGTTCTCTGGCGAGGTACTGCTGTACCCCCAGCAGGGAGCAGAGGCTCAGCAGTATCAAAGGTCTGCAATCATATTTGCGGAGCTGACAGTGGCCCAGCCACAACTGAGCAGTGCAAGGGATGTTACATAAGGCAGAAATGCAAACACATGAATGACTACGTAATGCAAATATGTCACAGCAAATAGTATCATAGACTAGAAGTCTAGTCCACAAGCTTAGCAGCAGTGTATAATATCACATCTTGGGCCCATTTACAGTATATATTAAATGCTGGTGTGCCAAAGATGGTTCTCCTCAACATAGTGCATCTCCACATGTGAATGCTGCATCTCCTAGTGTCTATGATTCACAGCGATGGAAATCTGGGCCCATGCTGAGCCAGGCTGATGTTTTCAGCAGTTCATATGATCTTGCACCTGAAATAATAAGACACCATAAGGAACTATACACTATGCTGGAGATTTGCACTAAACAGTGATGTCAGATTGTCAGGTTATAATATCAAAATTATTCAAAGTTGTTAAAATCCAAGAAGATTGTGAAAAATTTCAAGAGGACCTTGAAAAATTGGAAGACTGGACATTCAAATGGCAGATGAAAATTTAATGTGGACAAGTGCAAAGTTCTGCACCTTGGAAAGAACAACCCAAACTATGATCATACGATCCAAGGTTCTACATTAGGAAATAAAACCCAGGAAACATCACGTTCAAACCATGGTATTTTCAATAACATCATATGGATGAGAAAGCTGTACAGTGAAAAAAATAGACATGAAGAAACTGGATGCCTTTGAATTATGGTGCTGGTGGCAAATACTGCGTATACCATGGACTGCCAAAAGAACAAACTAGTCAGTACTAGTGGAGATCAAACCTAGCTTTCTTTAGATGCTCAGATTACTTTATTTATTTATTTAACATTTTTTATTACATAGTAACATAGTAAGTGACAGCAGATAAAGACCAGCATGGTCCATCCAGTCTGCCCAGCAAGATGGCAAGAGTAGGTGCACCTGTTGCTCTGTGCAGGCCACCCCTCCCCATGTTTTTGTTTCTGTTTAGGGGTGAACCCACCACTCCATGTAGGACACCCTTATTTGTTCAGATGCTAGATAGTTCAGAAGTTAGATGGTACCGTTTATTTTGCTTTTATCCTTCCCACTTGTTTTTGATGTGTGGTTTAAGAGTGTGGCTGTTTCTGATGTCGTTCTGCTTTTGCAGGGGGTGACATGCAGATGTTGACCTTCCACATCCGTCACCCCCTTTTCCTAGTTTAAATGCATATCCACATACTGCCTGAATTTTTCACTTAGGTTTCTTTTCCCTGCGACAGAGAGATGTAGTCCATCAGCACAGTATAGTCTCTTGTTGGTCCATCTGTTGCCCCAGTTGCCAATAAATCTGAATCCTTCTTGTTTGCAACAGGTCTGGAGCCATGTATTAAAGTTGTTAATGAGATGCAGCCTTTTTGTCCCCTTACCAAGAACAGGTAGAACTTCTGAGAATGCAACAGTGTTAACAATGGGCTTGAGTTTCTCTCCCAGAGATTGGAAGTCCTTTTGGGCTGTAGAGGCACTGTTTCTAGCCAGGTCATTTGTGCCCAAGTGGATAATAACATCTGGTTTGGAGTGCTCACTTTTTGCGCTAAGTATTTCAACAACTTGGTTTGTATTCCTGCTTATTTATTTAACATTTTTTATATACCATCTTTCTGCAAATCAAGACGGTTTACATTGAACATATCATGGCAGTATATTTCAGCTGTTTACATGGAACAATATAACAAGGATACATAGGTATAACTGTGAAACCTTTTACAATGAACAACTAATTGCATAGGTATTTACAAGTTACAGCATGGCTGCAGGAGTGAGTTTGAGAGGGCAGGCGTGAAGGGTTGAAGACAGAGGACTGAGGACTATGGTGGTAGTGAAAAATGTTCCAGGAAGAGATGAGTTTTTAGCTTCATGACTTTGACTTTCATACTTTGGACACCGTGCGAAGAGAGAGATCATTAGAGAAAGACATCATGCTTGGCAAGATAGAAGGTCAACGTAAAAGAGGAAGGCCAGCAATGAGATGTATCGATACAATAACAGCAGCTACAGGTACCAGTCTATCAACAATGAGCCACCTGACTGAAGAACGAACACAATTTAGGACAACTATCCAGAGGGTTGCCATGAGTCAACACCAACTCAATGGCACTTAACAACAACATTGAAATCTTCCACCCAGTGTACAGCAGTGTCCAAGAAAGCAAATAGAATGTTAGGAATCATAAGGAAAGGAATGGAGAATACAATTGAGGATATTATAATGCCATTCCATGGTGTGACCATACCTTGGATATTATGTGCAGTTCTGGTCACTGTATCTTAAAAAGGATATAATGGAATTAGAAAAAGTACAGAGAAGAGGCATCAAAATGGTAAAGGGGATGGAAGAATACACCTATGAGGAAATGCTTAAAAGGTTAGGGCTCTTCAACTTGGAAAAGAGACGGCTGAGGGGAGATATGATAGAGGTCTATAAATTAATGAATGAAGTGGAACGTGAAAAATAGATCAGTTGTTTATGCCATCAAAAAGTAGAAAAAATAGGGGACAAGCAATGAAGTTGCAATGTAACTCATTTAAGACTAATAAGAGAAAATATTTTTTTCACTCAACGCATAACTAAACTCTGGAATTTGTTACTGGATGATGTAGTAAAAGCTGTTAGTGTAGCTAAGTTTAAAAAAATGGTTTGGACAAGTTCCTGGAGGAAAGGTCCATAAGTCATTATTAAAGAGAACCTGGGAAATCCACTGCTTGCCCCAGGACAAGCATTGTGGAACCTGTATGTCTTTTTGGGAACCTTCTAGGTACTTGTGACCTGGATTGGCCACTGATGGAAACAGGATACTGGGCTTGATGGACCTTGGTCTGACTCAGTATGGCATACCTTATGTTCCTGTGAATGCATATATACCAAGGTTGCCAAATAAACCTACTGTACAAACAGCAGCAACCATTTAACTTGGTATTTAAAAAGATAATAGTTTCAACCCAGTCCTTGGGACACACTATCCATTTGAGTTTTCAGGATGTCCACAATAAGGATGAATGAAATCAATTTGCATTAGGAACATGCAATTTTGTACAACTAATTGCAAAACATGACAAATCATGGCATTTTTGGTTAGTTTTGGGGTATAATAACCAAATTCACATTTGCTCAATTTTCAGAAATTGCAATTTGCATACTATGTACACATATATGGACAGACAGACTGGAGCTTCTCAGAGAGGGGAAAAAGGGGAGGGAAAGGTGACCAGCAAATAACATGAGGCAATTTGGCAAATCATTTTGGAAATTCTTGACAAGCAGTCAAAGAAATGCATCCCTCTTGAGTTTTGTAGATTCCATGGGTCATGATCTGGGGTGCCCCAAGGGGGGTGTGGGGCCATTTGCGGGGACTCTTTGTGGGGCCTCATTTGCATAAATATTTGCATAATGTTAACGCGTGCTAACTTTTAGTAAACACACCTTTTAATGAGTGTCTGGATAAAGAAAGACTACCAGATTTCTACATTCCTAGACTCCAGTGCCAATCACCAGGCACATTAGGAGGTACTATAAACCCTGCCATTTAGAACCCATAGCAAACCCACCATATCATATCAGTACTACTAGGACTCACAAAGCACCAAACCCTACCTATCTGAAAGGCAACATTGCAAATATTAAACCAATACATCTCAGAGAATACCAATACATCTGCTACTGGGGAAAGAAAACAAGAGGGACTATCACTTAGAAACTGCATGAACAGAATACCTCAGCTCGGTTACACATGCTGAACATAGACCGTCACCAAACAAAGAACAAGGGATCACAATTTAAAAATATGAAAACAATGATTAAACTGGGAACCCCAAAAGCAAAACTTGGAATATACAACAACACTGGAGAAATAAAACTATAAATTAATTTCTTCTTGTACTAAACAAAAACACAAAGACGTTAGCAATGCACATTTCCCAGAGCTGACATATTCCAGTTAATAAGATCAAAATAAAAAAAAAGTATTTTTCTACATTTTGTTGTTTGGGCATTTTATTTTACAGTTGCAATTGCTCCAATCACTTTCTTCTGGTTTCTTTGTTTCTTCGGCTAACTCTCCATTGTCTGCTTTCTATTTGTCCTTCACTCTTCTAGCTATTTTTCCACTACTTCTGCTTTAATATACTGATCTTCCCCTTTTGCTCTTTCCTCCATTTCTTTCTTTTTTTTTTTTTTTTAAATTCTTTATTTTCGTTTTACAACAACAAAGGAAGGAAGACATACAACTAAAAGACAATACATACATGGAATGTGATACATACACCAAAGTAAACCCCTACCACCCCCCTCCCCCCTGCTTCTTCTCTAGAAAACTAAATCATTCTCGAAGCGGGCGTATACTGACATCATTGAGCTACAAAACCTAACGGCGATCTGAAACATGATGAATGTACATTAAACAGACATGTCGAAGCAATAAACAGATTGTACATGATCATTGAGCATCTGCCATTTAGACAAGCGAGAATGAATTTGGGCATGGAAAATAGCCCTCCAAAAGATCTGCTCATATTTACTACATAAGCAGACAAGGTTCCACTATTCATTGACAGTAAGTCGAGAGCTATCCTTCCAAGTCCTCGGGATTAAACATATGGCTATACCCAGCATGAAATCAGGAGAGCGCGACCCTTCTTAGGAAGAGAGGGGACCTCCGCCACTAAGCGGAGTCCCACAGTCTTCCAAGGAAGAGGCTCGTGAAGGTATAAGATAAATGAAATACGACCCCAGACCCGCCCCCAAAACCTGTAATTAAGAACATTCATAAAGAACATGAGCAAGGGTTCCCACATCAGTATGGCAAGACCTACACTGGTCCCTGGCAGTTGTGTTCCATTTGGCTATTTGCCTGGAATATAAGAACAGCTATGTGCAAAAAGACAAGCGTTGAGTTTGGGTAACTGAGGCAGATCGGGAAACCCGCACTATTTTGCTCCAGAAAACGCTCCCATGCACAGGGATTAAAGTGGTTTGCGGTTAGCGATCCCAGGCTTGTTGGACTCTACAAGTGGCAGTATCTGTACCCTGACATAATAGTATGTAAAAGTTAGAGGCTATCCCATGTGTATTACTAATAGAGTGAATTAGTTCTAATAGCCCATCTTTAGTAAGGACAGAAGGCGGCATGATTGGAGCACTTTTGAGGCAGCATGGAAACTACATCAATTGAAAGTAATGTTGCGCTAGTAACGCAAATTCCCTATATAAATCAGAAAAGATTTTCCAACGAGCTGCAGGGAAGAGCTGTTGGGGTGTCCAGGTCCCCCTGGAGTACCAGGGTCTGGAAGTAATCATGTATGGCTGCTCAAATTTCTAACCGGAACTCTGGCTGAGTTAATAGGGCTCTATCAAAGAACCAGGCCCCCGGATTCCCTTGAAATGCAGTAGGGTGGTATTGAGAAGAAATAGCAGCATGATCTGAAATATGCTGGGAGTGAATCTTTACAACGTCCACCTGAGGAACTAACAGTGTTGAGATTAGAAAGGAATCTATGCGAAACTGGGATTTGTGAGGGGAAGAGAAGAAGGTAAAGTCAAGCTCATTGGGGTGTAGTAACCTCCATAGATCGACTAGAACAATATCTTTAATCACTGAGGTAAGCGCGCTGTGACTCTTGGGGGGACCACATGTCCTAGGCGGCTAATTGCCTATCAGGGGATCAAGAACTAAATTGAAATCCCCCCCAATATCAAGGAAGTATTAGCAGAGGCTTGCGTAACCTGAGCAATAATAGCAAAAGGGCAGGGTCATCCACATTAGAAGCATGAAGGCATATACATGTAACTTTAAAGTTACCTATCTTGAGGTGAACTCTGGGCCATCTACCCGCTGTATCTGAGCAAGTCGCAACAATAGTAGCATGCAGAGATTTCCTATCCAATATGGCAACCCCACATTTCCTAGAAACGGCTGGGGAATAGGCGGACACCATGTAAGGTTTAATATTGAGGTTGAGAGTTTCTTTCGAATTGAAATGTATTTCTTGGAGGAAAATCAGGTCCGCAGCTTCATGACTTAGATAGCATTAGGAGTTTCCTCCGTTTTATCGGATTATTGATTCCTTGTACGTTCAATGAGAAAATCTGACATGGTGCCATCAATCGATAATAGACATTTTAGGTAAGAGCGTTTGAAAACTTACAACATAATCAGAATCTGTACAATAATGACATAAACACCAGGTATGCTAGCCAATACACCCATATTGAAAAGTATGTACCAAAGTAACTTAGAGAAGAAGCAAAACCCCCAATGAATATGGCGACCAGATGTCTGCGGGAGGAGGCCCTAGAGAGGAAGATATTAACAGAATAAAAGAAAAGAAACACCAGAGTCCATAAGAAACACTGTCTCTGATACTCGTCGAGGCTGCTATGGGTAGATGGAGTCGGGTCCCAAATATCATCAAAATAAGGCAACAAACCGCCCTCGACAGACTCTTCACTGCGCTGCGGAAAATCCAATATGGCAGGTACAGCGGATGTGAGAGTACTGGCAGGAATATTCTGGAAGTCAGCGCATCAAGTCGGCTTCTTTAGAGTCCAAAAACTCCGCTAGTAGATCAGGGTCCTCAAATGTTCTTGTCTGATTGTGAAGCGTGACTCGGAGCTTGGCCGGGTACATCAGGCCATAGCGTGCTTGTAGTTGTTGGAGCCTCGGCCGAAATTCCAGAAAGCGCTTTCGGCGGTCGACCGTGGGTTTAGCCAAGTCAGGATAGAAGGAGACCTTATGGCTCTCAAACTCCATATGGCCCTTTGCCCGGGAGGCACTGAGAATTTGTTCCACATGTTGATATCTCAAAAGTCGAAAGATGATAGGCCGCGGGGTCTTCCTGTTGAGCGTTATGTTTGTGGGTACACGATGAGCGCGATCGATCTCCAATTCTTTGGTAAAGGTGATTTGGAGCAGGGAAGGGAGGATTTTACTTAAAAACTCCTTCATGTCTCCCAATTCCGCTCCCTCCGGTATGCCTACGAGTCGTAGGTTGTTGCGGCGCGCTCTATTATTGCCATCTTCCACTTCTTTCTGCAAGGCCCGCACCTGACGTTCAACTTTGTCGAGTTTGGACAGCCGGACCGCATGGGAGTCTAATATACTCTCCATTTTGTCCTGACGCGAAGAGAGCCCCTCTAGCCTGCCTTGCAGTACACCAAGATCTTCCCTCAGCGCTCGAAGTGCTTCACCGTTTGACTGCACGAGGTCCTTAACCCCTCTAATTTCTGCGAGGATTTCCTGCTGCATTTCGGGGCCCTCGCGGAAAGCCAGCCCCTTCTGCGGGGATGGGGGTTCAGTTTTGGAGCGTTTACCGTGAGAAGCCGCTGGAGATCCAAATTCCAGGCGCGTGGGTTTGGTCCCCGCCATCTCACCAATATGCCCCGGCAAGATCAGAGCAGAAATTCAAGTTTGTCCGGTGTTAATTCAGGATTCTGAGTAGGCCTCTCGGGAGCCTCAGCGTTATGCGACCATCCCGCTGGACATCGGGCTCCGCCCTCACCATTTCTTTCTTTATTTCTTTTTCACCCACTCAAATTTCACCCTTCCATCCTCATTCCTCACTTACTCTCCCAAAACCCAGCCAATTGTAGAGTTTTCTTCCCTCACAAACAAAATATCTTTTCCCCTTTCTATCCTAACTTCCCCTGCCCCATCCCTTTCTAGTCCTTCCCTGCATCAGCTCCCTTCTAATTCCAGTCCCACCCAGCATCCGCTCCCTTCTAGTCCCATTCTCCCATCCCCCTGAATTAGCCTATTTCCAGTCCTAGCAGCCTACTTAAGCACATTTCAATTCTTAGCCTCCCCCATCATTTGATTTCCATTCCTAGCCCCACCATCAGCCATTTCCAGTCCATCTGCCGACCAGACTTGATGTCCAGAGAGGTATGCTGTCTGCCTGGTGCCAAAATCCAAGATGTTACGGAGAGTTTTCCGAGACTCATCAAGCCCACTGATTATTACCCAATGTTGCTAATCCATGTTGGAACAAATGATACTGCCAGGTATACCTCGAAATGTATCAAAAGTGACTTCATGGCTCTGGGACAGAGGGTGAAGCAGTTAGGTGCACAGGTGGTGTTCTCTTCAATCCTCCCTGTTGAGGGTAAAGGCCAAGACAGAGAGGCTCTCATCCTGGAGATGAATGCATGGCTGCGTGGATGGTGTCATTGAGAGCGTTTTGGTTTCCTAGACCATGGGATGTTGTTCCAAGGGTTGCAGAGCAGAGATGGCATCCATCTGTCCAAGAAAGGTCAACGCATCTTCAGAAGTAGACTGGCTAATCTACTGAAGAGGGCTTTAAACTAGATTTGTTGGGGATAGGTGAAGAAAGCCCCCAGGTAAGTGAAAGCCCCCAGGAAGGTGATACATTAAATACCTTTATGGAAATGGGTAACAGGGGTAACATATGGAAAGCAGTGTGTATAAATACCCGTAGCATGGGAAATAAGATCCTTGATGTTGAAGCTTTGGTGGGAGTGGCTGACTTGGATTTAGTGGCAGTTACAGAAACATGGTTCACAGAAAACCATGACTGGGATGTAACTATACCTGGCTATACTTTATTCAGAAACTACAGGGTAGGAAGAAGGGGAGGAGGAGTGGCACTATATGTAAAAACTACTATTAAAGCTTTGGAATTACAGAGCTTAAAAGGTAGAGAGGAGACATTGTGGGTTAAACTAGAAAGAGGGAAAGAGAAATCTATTTGCATTGGTGTGATATACAGACCTCCCTCACAAGAGGAAGAGGTGGACAGAGAGTTAATTGAAGACATACGCAGCATTGCTAGGAAAGGGGAAGTGCTACTGATAGGAGATTTCAATATGCCAGATGTTGATTGGCACATTCCTGCTGCAGTATCATCTAGAAGTAAGGAGATCCTGGATTCTCTACAGGGAGAACTATTCAGGCAATTGGTAACAGACCCCACATGTGAAGGGGCCATACTGGACTTGGTACTTACCAATGGTGAAAGTGTTTCTGATGTTGTAGTGGGAGATCATTTTGCATCCAGTGATCACCAGATGGTGTGGTTCAGTATTAGGACTAGGGCTGTTAGAATCCATTCCAAGGTGAAGATCTTAGACTTTAGGAAGACTAACTTTGCAAAGATGGGCCAATACCTCAGGGAGTCGTTAGTGGGATGGGAACAGCAGGGGGATGTAGAAAAACAGTGGGCAAAACTGAAAGGGGATATTTTAAGGGCAACCAACCTTTTTGTTAAAATGGTAAATAAAGGCAAAAGGAAAAGGAGACCGCTATGGTTTACTAAGGAAGTAGCTGAAAAAGTGAAGAAAAAGAGGGAGGCCTTTATGAAATACAAGAGATCACAGAGAGAGGAAGACAGGCATCTGTATTTGGAAAAACTTAGAGAAGCTAGCAAAGTAGTCAAGAAGGCAAAGATTCAAAAGGAGGAGAAAATAGCCAATGTAATAAAATGGGGGGATAAGACATTTTTCAGATATATTAGTGAGAAGAGGAAGGGCAAAAGTGGTATTGTCAGACTCAAGGGTGCAGGGGGGGAATATGTAGAAGCTGATAAGGATAAAGCGGAATTGCTTAACAAATATTTTTGTTCTGTGCTCACAGATGAAGAACCAGGAGCAGGACCTCAGAAAACACCCACAAATAGGAACAGAAGCGAGGGACATCTTGAACAATTTTCAGAAGACTGTGTTCGTGAGAAACTAGCTCAACTTAAAGTAGACAAAGTGATGTGACCGGATGGGATACACCCTAGAATACTGAGGGAACTTGGGGACGTTCTAGCAACTCCACTGATTGACCTTTTTAATGTCTCGTTGGAGTCGGGAGTGGTGCCAAAGGACTGGAGAGAGGCTCATGTGGTGCCTTTACACAAAAGCGGAAGTAAGGATGTGGTTGAAAACTACAGGCCGGTTAGTTTAACTTCGGTGGTGAGTAAATTGTTGGAAACGCTGCTGAAAGAGAAAATAGTGAGGTTTCTGGAGTCTAGCGGATTACAGGATCCGAGGCAGCATGGATTCACCAGAGGCAGGTCTTGTCAGACAAATCTGATTGATTTCTTTGACTGGGTGACCAGGGAGTTGGACCGAGGGAGAGCTCTAGATGTGGTGTATTTAGATTTCAGTAAAGCCTTTGACACTGTTCCTCACAGGCGACTTATAAACAAACTGTGCACCCTAGGGATGGACCCTAAAGTTACTGCTTGGGTTAGAAATTGGTTGGGTTGGAGGCGACAAAGAGTACAAGTAAATGGAGCTCACTCTGAGGAGAAGGATGTTACCAGTGGTGTGCCCCAGGGATCTGTCCTTGGTCCGATTCTTTTTAACATCTTTGTTAGTGGTATAGCAGAAGGACTGTCGGGTAAGGTTTGCCTCTTTGCGGATGATACCAAAATCTGCAATAGAGTAGACACCCAGGAAGGTGTAGATAACATGAGGAGGGATCCTGCTAAGCTTGAAGAATGGTCTAGAATTTGGCAGCTGGGATTTAATGTTAAAAAATGTAAGGTCATGCATTTGGGCTGCAGCAATCCAAGGGAGCAATACAGTATAGGAGGTGAAGTACTTTTGTCCACTAAAGAAGAGCGGGACCTAGGCGTGGCTGTGTCTGATGATCTTAAAGTAGCTAAACAGGTAGAAAAGGCGACGGCAAAAGCTAGAAGGATGCTTGGGTGCATACGGAGAGGAATGGCTAGCAGAAAAAAGGAGGTGATAATGCCTCTGTATAAGTCTTTGGTGCGACCTCATTTGGAGTATAGTGTGCAATTCTGGAGACCGCACCTTCAAAAGGATGTGAACAGGATGGAGTCGGTGCAGAGGGTGGCTACTAAAATGATTAGTGGGCTTCATTATAAAGCATATGAGGACAGACTTAAGGATCTTAATATGTACACCTTAGAGGAAAGGCGGGATAGAGGTGATATGATTGAGATGTTTAAATACCTCCGTGGCATAAATGTTCAGGGAGAGAGCCTCTTTCAATTGAAAGCAAGTTCTGCTACGAGGGGACATGGGATGAGGGTGAAGGGAGATAGATTCAGGAGTGATATGCGGAAATATTTCTTTACGGAAAGAGTAGTGGATCCATGGTATAGTCTCCCAGTGGAGGTGGTAGAGATGAGGACAGTAACTGAATTCAAAAAAGCATGGGACCAACACAGAGGATCTCTAAAGGTAAAAAGTGGACTGTTGTAGTTGATGATATGGAAGGACAGACTAGATAGGCCATGTGGTCTTTTTCTGTCATCATGTTTCTATGTTTCTATCCTAGCCCCCCATAAGCCATTTCCAGTCCTATCCCAGACCCTATCAGCCCATTTCCAGTTCAAGCTCCCCATCAGCCATTTCCAGTCCTATCCCAGCCTCCCATCAGCCCATTTCCATTTCTAATCCCCCATCAGCCATTTCCAGTCCTATCCTAGCCCCCCATCAGCCCATTTCCATTCCAAGTTCCCTATCAGACATTTCCAGTCCGATCCCAGCCCCCCATCAGCCCATTTCCAGTCCAAGCCCCCCATCAGCCATCTCCAGTCCTATCCCCGCCCCCATCAGCCCATTTCCATTCTAGCCTCCCCATCAGCCATTTCCAGTCCTATCCTAGCCCCTCATCAGCCTATTTCCATTCCAAGTTCCCTATCAGTCATTTCCAGACCTATCACAGCTTCCCATTAGCTCATTTCCAGTCCAAGCCCCGCATCAGCGCATTTCCAGTTCTATCCTAGCCCCTCATCAGCCTATTTCCATTCCAAGTTCCCTATCAGTAATTTCCAGACCTATCCCAGCTTCCCATTAGCCCATTTACAGTCCAAGCACCGCATCAGCCCATTTCCAGTCCTATCCTTGCCCCCATCAATCCATTTCCATTCTTAGCCCCCCCCCCCCTAATTAGCTATTTCTAGTCCTATCCTAGCCTCCATCCCAAAGAGCCCCATGCATGTCTGAGTGGCTTACGAAGAGCCGAGGATGCCAGAGGGCCCAGCTCACCTCTGCACAGTGCTGGAGTGAAGAGCAGTGTGCTCCTTCTCTCGCACTGTGTTCATCGTGAATCCTGCTGAGTGCCAGGAAAGATTAAAGGTCCCCAACTCCCTCTGAAGCCCGCTCGGCGAACCCTGAGGAATGAAGTTCATGCAGGGCCCTGTACAAACAACATTCTTGCTCAATGGACGGGCTGGCCCTGGTCATGATGTCAAAGCAGGTTCTGGAAGATAAATCCTTGCAAAGTTTGAGAGGATCATTTTATCTGTGACTTTGAAGGAGTAACTAAGGGGTGTAGGGGCTGAGGCTTAAAACTTAAAAGCAGAAAGGGTTGAAAAAGAAAGGAAAAAAATCTGATAGAGTCTCTCCTTTTTTTTTAACCTTAGTTTGAGAATTTTGCAGGGCTGCCTGTACTCACAGTGTACTCACAGGTGATCAGCAAAGTAAGAGAGGCTAAAAAAAGATATGTTTTAGCAGTTTACTTTCTTATATTGTGAGCATTCATAGAAGGTGTGTAAACTACAGACAGAGTAAGAACATAAGATCATAAGATATGCCATACTGGGTCAGACCAAGGTCCATTAAGCCCAATATCCTGTTTCCAACAGTGGCCAATCTAGGTCACAAGAACCTAGCAGTTTCCCCAAAAGACACACGTTCCACAATGCTTGTATTGGGTCAAGCAGTGGATATTCTGGGTCTACTTTAACAATGGTTTATGGACCTTTCCTCCAGAAACTTGTCCAAACCTTTTTTAAACCCGGCTACACTAACAGCTTTAACTACATCCTCCGGTAGCAAATTCCAGAGTTTGATTACACATTGAGTGAAAAAATATTTTCTCTTATGAGTCTTAAATAGGTTACCCTGTAGCTTCATTGCATGTCACCTAGTCTTTCTATATTTTGATGGCATAAACAATTGATCTATGTTTACCCGTTCCACTCCATTCATTAATTTATAGACCTCTATCATATCTCCCCTCACCTGTCTCTTTTCCAGGTCTAATAATGCTTTATCTTTTTTAAGATATGGTGACCAGAACTGCACATAATATTCAAGTTGTGGTCATACCATGGAATGATACAGAGACATTATAATATCCTCAGTTTTATTCAAGGTGTGGTCGCAAAATAGAACGATACAGAGGCATTATAATATACTTTGTTTTATTCTCCATTCTTTCCCTTATGATATCTAGCATTCTATTTGCTCTCTTGGCCGCCACTGCCCACTGTGCTGAGGGTTTTAACATGTTATCCACGATGATGCCTACATTTTTTTGCTGGGTGGTGGCTCCTAATGTGGAACCTTGCATCATGTAACCATAGTTTGGGTTGTTCTTTCCTAGGTGCATAACTTTGCATTTGTCCACATTAAATTTCATCTGCCATTTGGATGCCCTGTCTTGCAATTTATAAAGATCCTCTTGTAATTTTCCACAATCCTCGTGGATTTTAACAACTTTGAATAGTTTTATGTCATCTGCAAATTTGATAACCTCACTCATTATTCCCATTTCCAGGTCATTAATGAATATGTTAAAAAGCAGCGGACCCAGCACAGATCCCTGGGGTATACCACTATTCACCTTTCTCCATTGGGAGCATTGGTCATTTAGCCCTACCCTCTGCTTTCTATCTTTTAACCAGTTCCTAATCCAAACTAGTACACTGTCTCCTATCCCATGACTTTTTAATTTTGCCAAAGGTCTCTCATGAGGGACCTTGTCAAAGGCTTTCTGAAAGTCCAGATACACTATATCAAATGACTCACCTTTGTCTACCTGTTTATTCACACCTTAAAAAAAACATAACAGATTAGTAAGACAAGACCGTCCTTGGCTAAAGCCATGTTGGCGGTCTCCCATTAAACCATGACTATCTACATGTTCAGTAATGTTCTTTATGATGGTTTCTACCATTTTTCACAGTACTGACTTCAGGCTCACTGGTCTGGAGGTTCCCAGATCACCCCTGGAACCCTTTTTAAAAATTGGCCTTACATTGACTATACTCCAATCTTCAGGTATTACAGATGATTTTAATGATAGTTCTCAGATTATTAATAATAGGTCTGCAATCTCATATTTCAGTTCTTTCAACACCCTTGGATGTATACCATCCAGTCCAGGTGATTTTATACTCTTCAATTTATGAAATAGTTGAAATACATCTTCCCGGTGTATCGATATTTCTTTCAATTCTTCTGAAGCATCTCTTTTAAATACTATTTCAGTAATGGGTAACATTCCTACATCTTCCTTAGTAAAGTTTGAAACAAAGAATTCATTCAGTCTCTCTGCTATGGTCTTGTCCCCTCTAGTGCCCCTTTTACACCTCTATCATCTAATGGTCCAACTGACTCTCTCTTTTTTGCTATGAATGTACTTGAAAAAGTCTTTATTATGCATTTTTGCTTCCACAGCATGCTTTTTCTCAAATTCTCTCTTTGTCTGTTTTATCAATGCCTTGCATTTAACCTGCCACTGCTTATGTTGTTTCCAGTTTTCATCATTTTGCTCCTTTTTTCCATTTCCTGAAAGATGCTTTTTTGGCAACAGCCTCTCTGACCTCATCTTAAAACCATGCTGGCAGTTTTTTTAATTTCCTTCCACTTTTCTTAAAGCGTGGAATTCAGCTTCCAAGATAGCATTTTTAAACAACACCCTAGCTTGATGTAAATCTTTAACCTTTGCAACTGCTTTTTTTAGTTTTTCTTAACTATTTTCATCATTTTATCATAGTCTCCCTTTGAAAGTTAAAAGGTAGTACTGTGGATTTCCTTACCCTCCCTCCTCCATTTATTAAATCAAACGTGATCATGCTATGATCACTATTGCTAAGTGGCCCCCAACACCCTTATCTTTTGTACCAGATCCTGTGCTCCACTAAGGACTAGGTCCAAAATGGCTTCCCTTCTAGTTGGTTCATGAAACAGCTGCTCCAAGAACAGTCATTTATTTCACCTAGAAACTTTATCTCCCTAACACGTTCTGCTGTGACACTGACCCAGTCGATACCGGTGTAATTGAAATCACCCATTATTATTACTGTGCTGTAACTTTTGTTAGCTTCCCTGATTTCTTTGAGCATTTCATCATCCATTTGTTCATTCTGGCCAGGCGGTCGATCCTTGGTCCCAGACTCTGGAATTAACCCCCCCCCCCCCCGCTTCATCTAGAACCCTCCTTTAATTCTTTTAAAGCTAAACTGAAAACTCACCTCTTCTGCTCTGCTTTTGACCTCCCTCCCCCACCTTCACCCCTCCCCCTACCTCCTTGCTAAGATACAGCCCTCCTTCCCCCTCCCCTCTCCGTATTCCCCTGTCCACCTCCCCTCACTAATGTATGTTGTCTGTCCATTTGCCTACCCCTTCTCCTTATTTCTGTATGTACCTTTTGACTTTATTTCTGCTGTCCTTATTCTTTTCTGTCCCTTTTAAAGATTTTATGGTGTTCCTTTCCATTCCTTTTCACAGCTTTTTAATTTTTGCTTGTAAACCGCCCAGATGCTTCTGTTTATGGGCAGTATATAAAGTTTTCAATAAACATAAACATATACCCCTACTATCATCGCCTTCCCCTTCCACTTTTTACATGGAATTTCAATCCATAGAGATTCTACAGTGAATTGTGTTTCCTGCAAAACTTTAATCCTTTATGACTCAATGCCCTCTCTAACATAGAGTGCAACCCCTCTACCAATTTGATCTGCTCTATCATTAGGATATACTGGTAGTTTGTACCCAAGTATCACCGTGTCCTCCTTCCACCATTTTTCTGAGATACCAATCATATCTAACCTCTCATTTAGTGCTATATATTCTAACTCTCCCATCTTAGGGGTATGTTTACTAAAACGCCGCTAATGTGTGGGCCGCGCTAGTGTGCGGGTGCCATATAAGGAGTGGGTGTTTCTTTCTGAAAAAGCAAAACTGGGATTTAAATATGCGCTAAGGAGCGCGGCGCCCATGTGCGCCCCGCACATTAGCGCATGAGAAAGCTGCGCGGGAAGCATAAGTGGCGCGCTGATGCACAAGCACAGGAGCAGAGCCACAGCACAATGGTTAAGACACTTACCAATGGTGCAGGAATCAGGGGTTCAATCCCACATGGTGCCCAATGAATAAGGCTGGCTGAGGCATTACCTATTATGAGGAAGATTGCTTTAGGAGGCATTTTATTTATATTTTAAATACTTCTACTAGCAAACGCATTCTCAAAGCGTGTTAACATAAGGCACCCCATAAGGCACATTTTAAAGTGCAGTGTCCGCCAAGGCACCTTAGAATGTTGCTTATAGGGCGCTTTATAGGGTGCCGTATGAGGTACCGCAAGCTCAGAGTACTGTTTTTGATGGCAGCACTGTGCAGTATAAGGAATGAAAAGCATAAGTAGGTGCGCTGACATGCAAGGAGGAGCAGCAGTGGAGCACAATGGTTAAGGCACTGACTGCTGATACAGGGGTCATAAGTTTGTTCCCCAGTGTGCCTAATACGTAAGGCTGGCTGAGGCATCAGCTTTGCAACGTACATTTTGTTTCTTGCAGCACTTTATTTTTATTTTATTAATTGCTGCCAGCAAACACGCCCTCATGTGCCGTAATTGAAGGTGCCGTATAAGGCACCCTATAAGGCACTCCATAGGGCACATTATAAAGTGCACTGTACGCCATGGCACCCTAAAATGTTCCCTACAGGGCACCCTATAAAGGGCCCTCAGAGGCACCTTATGGGTATAGTACGCTGAGGGTGTTTTTGATGGCAGCAAAAATGTACATTAAAAAGAGATAATACTTTGGCCAGCCCTATCAAAGAACCCCACTGTGGGCTTGAACCCATAACCTCTGGCTTCACAGACAGTGAAGTAACCATTGGGCTACAGCTACCAGCATTCCCGGGCTGGCTGCAGAGAGCCTGCATGTCACCACACAGACAGTCTGCTGTGGTCACCAGGATAGGGTTAGCCCACCCGTACCCATGATGCACTGCACATGCAAATCAGCTGTCCACAGATAAACACAAGATGGGGTATGCACCCCCACAGCACCTCAGCCTGGTAGGGGGAACTGACCATGTGCACCCCCACAGCACCTCGGCCTGGTAGGGGGTAGAGACCATGTGTTTTACTGGCACAGAGTAGCTAAACACCATCACATTGTGCGGGTACTGTGCTCACCCTGAGGGTGCAGTGAGGTGCCCAGCACCTTCCATGGCTGAAAGAAGCCATGATGCAGGTACAAAGCAGCATTAATGTGTGAGATAGGTAGTTTCTGCAGAAACATCTTGGGTATATCTGTCTGTCTGTCTCAGTCAGGTGTTGCTCCTATGGAACCCTGGGAGGATTACCACTCTCCTTCTCCAGGGCTGAGGGTGATAAACAGGGTCTACCCATCAACAGATCCACATTTTACCTCCCTGCAATGGTGGCTGTAGAGGGGACCATCAACCCCAGTCCTGCTGGGGAAAAGACACCCTTCAGGGCAGTCAATGCAGCTCTGTACATAACCATAACACAATAGCAGACAGACATTAGGCCTGCATATGTTAAGCTGCACCCCACCACTATCTGATATTCTCCTGCAGCAAGCCTTCAGCTGCTGCACCCTGCAAGGCACTCCATCAAGACACATACCAGCTGCAAAAAGTCTGCTAGTTAGTCCATAGTGCATGTTCCCAGTGGAAATGCATGCACCCAGAACTGGGATGGCAGAACACACAAGCAGATAAGTCAGTGACTGGGCCCCAAAAGGAAACCCATAAATATCACATGAAAAAAATACTATATAGCACTATGGGGGTGCCTAGCCATGCTGTCGCCACTGCACAGTCAGGGTGAGAGTGATCTTCCAGCAGGACATACTGAGGTCACCCTGTCTGTGTAGGTGGTGGCCGGGCACTAAAATGTCCCAGTCAGTGCCCTATGCCCTGTGCAGATGCACCCTGGCCAGGCCACCCTGTCCGGGCTAAACCCATGCACCACCACCCCCCCTCCTCCAGGGCTGAGGGTGGTAAACAGGGTCCCCTATCAATAGATCCACATTCCACCTCCCTGCAAAGGTGGCAGTAGAGGGGACCATCAACCTGGGTCCTGCTGAGGAACAGACACCCCACAGGGCAGTCAATGCAGCTCTATACACATCCATACCACAATAGCAGACAGACATTAGGCCTGTATATGTTAAGCTGCACCCCACCACTATCTGATATTCTCCTGCAGCAAGTCATCAGCCACTGCACCCCACAAGCTGCTCCATCAAGACACATACCAGCTGCAAATAGTGTGCTAGTTAGTACACAGTGCATGTTCCCAGTGGAGATGCATGCACCCACAACTGGGATGTCAGCATACACAGCAAGCAGTTACATCAGTGACTGGGCCCCAAAAAGAAACCCATATCTATCACATGAGAAAAAAACTATATAGCACTATGGGGGTGCCTAGCCATGCTGTGGTCACTGCACAGTCAGGGTGAGAGTGATCTCTCAGCAGGACATACTGAGGTCACCCTGTCTGTGTAGGTGGTGGCCGGGCACTAATATGTCCCAGTCAGTGCCCTATGCCCTGTGCAGATGCACCCTGGCCAGGCCACCCTGTCCGGGATAAACCCATGGTACCTTGCTCCTCATTATGCACATTGGCAGGCCAATACTGGCAACAGTGCTGCCAGTGTGGGCTGTGAAAGGTGTTTGCAGCCACCACACACTGTATAGACAGACAAACACTCCGACACCTATGCCAGCATTGTGCTACTATAGAGGAGTTCAGCAGCCATGCCCACCACACCAGTCCTGGGCACAGTACAGGCATGGATATGGTACGCAATACTGTTGGGGGTCACTCCCCAGGGTGGTAAACACTGTCAGAGACCAGACCTGAAGCACACATCGCAGACATCAGAATGATTGTTATGATGGAGCTCAATCAGCAAACTGTGCTTAACGTAGGAATTTCTATCTGCCAGTACTCATAGCAAACGTTTGAGAGCTGTGTACCGTATACCCAGGTGTAGGGTTGCATTGCTAAGGTATGCAAGTGCTAATATTGGGAGATGCATGCAGGACCCAATGTCCTGCCTCTCCAGGAGGCATTGGCCAATGGGGCCTGTGGGTGTGGGTGTGGGTGTGTCTGCCCCTGTTGGCTGCTGCTTTACGGCAGAGGTTCCCAACTCCAGTCCTGGTGTGCCAAACACTGTTCGGGTTTTCATGCTGTCCCTCATGAATATGCATGAGCTAATCTGCATACCATGGGGGTGGTGCATAGATATGCAGCACAGGCATCTTTATTAGAGGCAGCATGGAACCTGAATGGTGTGTGGCCCTCCAGGACTGCATTTGGGAGACTCTGCGCTAGGTAATGCACCTGTTTATAGTGTCTGTGCTCGGTGGGGTAAAATATAGGCGTATTAACCATGCGTATGTTCTCAGCAATAAAGGTTTGTCCTTACTATCACAGTTTAGTTGTGGGAAAAATATGTGGACTGGATTGGCAGTAGCCCCAGCTGGGCTTTGAACCTGTGACTTTCTGTTCTTGCACACACTGTCTGTGTGCACTGCACCACTGTGTTGCCACAGGTAAGCTGCATTCCCTGGGGAGTCCATGACTGCACATCCGACAGAGCCTGTCTGTTGCAGTGGACGGTGCCAGCCTGCACAGGGCTAGGCCACTGTCTGCTGTGGCTAGCAGCCACTGCTCCCTCCACCACCTGTACCCTTCCGCCAACATGCTGACATGTCCTTATCTTGGAAACAACATATGACCTGATTGAGTTGTGGCACTCCAGGACTGCATTTGGGGGACTCGGCTGTAGGTAATGCCCATTGTTATGGTGTGTATGCAGTGTAGGGTAAAATATAGGTGTTTGAACCATGCTTATGTTCTCTGCAATAAAGGAGTGTCTTTACTATCTCTGTTTAGTGGTGGGTAAAATATGGGGACTGGGTTGGCAGGAGCCCCAGCTGGGATTTGAACCTGTGACCCTCTGGTCTTACAGGCACTGGTTGTGTCCACTGCACCACACTGTGGCCACAGAAGCAGTGCAGTCCCTGGAGTTAAGAAACCTGGCCGAATGGGTCAGAAACTCTGCTTTGCACAATTTTACTGTGGGCTCATTCGCCTTGTATGGAGACAAAAGGGCAAATAAACCTCAAAAATGACCTCGAAAAAAGGGGCAAAAACATAAGCAAACTGGGCAACAGTGATATCAATGGGCAACATTAAAAAACACTCCCAGGAAAGCTCCAAAAAAAAGAAATGATTTTTGGAAGGGTCTACGGAGCGTAGACCCTTCCAAAAATCATTTCTTTTTTTTGGAGCTTTCCAGGGAGTGTTTTTTATTATTGCCCATTGATATCACTGTTGCCCAGCTGGATTATTATTATTATTTTTTTTAATTTATTTATGCAATTTTACAATACACCAAGAAAGGCAACAACGCACTCTCTTGAAGAAACAGGTTATTCATTTGAAAACAAAGCCATAGTAAAAAGAAAAAAAATTTCTCATTAGTAAGAAATAGGAAAAAGAAAATGAATAGCCAAACTAGTCCACAAGAAAGGGGGACAATCCAAGAATTAATACACAATACCAAACTTTAAGAAGAAAAAAAAACAGCACTCCAGTTCAGAATCTATATAACAGAGTACATTTAGGAGGAAACAATAGAGGGTACTGCTCGTCGAGCACTAATAAAGGCCAGCAGCTGGGAGGGCTCAAAAAACACATAAGAAACTGCCTGGTATTTCACCAAGCATTTACAAGGATGTTTGAGAAAAAAGAGTCCCCCCAGCTGCAAGACCCCAGAACGTAACAAAAGAAACTCTCTACGGCGTTTCTGCATCTCCCTCGACAAGTCAGGATAAATACGGACCGCAAACCCATGAAAAAGCAATTTCCGTTTACGGAAAAAGAGCTTCAACAGCCATTCTCGGTCTGATAATAAGGCAAATGTTACCAAAAGAGTAGAAGGTTCAAAAGAGTCAGAACCAGTATTTTCCAAAATATCAGTAACATTCAATACATCCCCATGCAACAAGCCACCCTCTTGTACTTTTTCAGAAGTAACAGACTTTGATTTAGGTAAATAGAAAACTTTCACTAAAGGGGGCATCAAGTCAGGTGTTACCCCTAAAACATCTGATAGATAATCTTTAAACATATCTTTTGCACAAATGGAGGGTGACCTGGGAAAATTAACTATTCTCAAGTTATTAGCTCTTGAAAGATTCTCTAACTGCTCCAGCTTCATATGTAACGTCATAGAGTCTTTTTGAGAAATAGCAAACTGATCTTCCAAACTGGAAAGTCTATTTCGAGAGTCCTCTCCACTCACACCAATATCAGACATCTTCTTCTCCAAGACAGAAACCGCTCCCATAGTAGTCGTAACCTTAGTAGCTAAAGAGGACATTCTAGGAAGTAAAGCTTCACCTAACGAGGCAATGGCAGACCAAATAGACTCTAACGTGAAATTTGCAGGACGCTGCAGAGAGAAAGTCGACTCCACATCCAACGCCGAATCAAGCAGTTCCATGTGCGGCAATGAATCAACCCACGGAGGAGAGGAGACCTGCTCCGCACACCCACCTCCTACTAGCACCGGTGTTAGCATACCCGGGAGCTTGCTCCTAGCTCCACTGTTCAATTCAAACGACACGCCACTTCCTGGCTCCTCCGAGGCTCCTACTACCCCCGACAGTGCAGGGGAGGGAACCTCCAGGAAGCCCTCAGGTAAGACGTGTGTGCAAAGAACCTTCGGTGCCGGACTCATAGCCGGGGAAAGTGATGTCACCGAGGCAGTAGCCGAGCTATCCATCTCCGGCATAACCGCCAATCGGGCTTCTCTCCCGGTCGTGTCTGAACTCCGTGTAGGCCACTGTAAGTAAAGGTCCAAATTGCCAGAAACTGTAGAAACGAGCGTCGAGGCAGCAGAGGGCTGGGAGGGCAGCGGCCCCGACTTGCCTTTTCGCTTCCTTCCCATCCAAGAAGCGAGCTCACACAGAGAGGAGTGTTGCAGCCATATTGGAAATGGCCCCGCCTGCCCATCTGGATTATAATTTTTTAGAATTTTGTTGGGGTCATTTTTAATTTTTATTTGCTATTTTATTCTGTGCACATGTATCACACTGCTCACGTTTTGTAGGTTTCCCCGGTTTTGCTGTACATTGCTGACGTAAATGGTTTCTCTTCACTTTAAATCGGCTCTAATGCGAGGTTTTCACTCGCGGTATTTTTTAGCTTGATTTTAAGCCCCGCTCCTGTGCGGGGTGCCTCTCCCCTCCCACTCTCCACCCATTGACCCCGTCCCTCCGCCCCTCGGGAGCCTTCCTTCGCCCTCGGAATGCCTTTCCAGGCCTCTGTCGCACTTCAGCGCGCCGCGCACTTGTGCGGGCCCGTTAGTGCTGCGCGCACGTGTGCGGGGCACAAAAATGCACTATTAGCATGCGCTAAGGTACCTTAGCGCACGCTCAAGTGCGCCCCGCATAATTGCGCGGTTTAGTAAACATACCCCTTATTTTTTAGACTTCTAGCATTTGCATACAAGCATTTTAGAGGCTGTATTTTATTCATATTAATTTGGGTATCGGTAGGCAGGGGTAATTTGGAATCTTTAAGCTCTGTCTGCTCTGTACTCAAGGGCATTTGGGCTACTTTTGTCTTTATTGGAACCTCTCTACTGATATGCTCTAACTTCAATCTTTTGCTAGTATCCTTCAAGGATACATTGTTCCGAACCATGCACTCTTGTGCAACAGCTAGACTAGGCAGGTACAGGAAATTGCAGCTGTGAGGGAAGGGGGGTTAGTGTTTCTATTCCATCCCACAATCCACCCATTGGCTGTATAGAAAAGTCTCACCATGGACAAGCAGGATAAAGTCTCACTGATGGGTGACATCACTGATAGAGCCCCATGCGGGAACCTTCTAAGCCCCTTTCAAAAAGCTTTTAGAAAACTCTTCTGACATGCATGCCCATTCTCACCTGCTACTGCTGTGCCTGAATCTCTCAGTCTCCTTTTTTCCGTGTAACTGACCACATGGTTTTATAGTACCAGAGGCGTCACTGTCATTTCGTTTAACAAATGTTTGTCTTTTCTCATGTGTACATAGTACATTTTATGTCTATTCTTCCTTGCCTGCTGTCATTTTTCATCATCTTTCTATTAAAAATTTAACTATCCAGTGATCCACCAGGTGGTTAAAAAAACAAATAGAAACCAGGTTTTTGGGCCATTTTCTAGATCTTCTTTGTTTTTCCTTTGGCGCCCTTAAGTATGAGGTACACCCAGAAGAATTCATGCTTTTTCCTTCACTAGTACTCTCAAATTTGAGCCATTTGATTTTGCTGTAGCTAATTTTCCATCTGATATGTCCTAGAAACTTGCTGGCAGGTTTATGAAGTGTACCTAGTACTGCAGGATCATCTTCATCATGGACACTCATAAATGGTACTTGCAGTGACCATAACCCCTCTTTATGTCATTTGCATTTACAAATGACAAAATGAGGGTTGAAGAGTCACAAGGAGAAGTGAAGTCTACTTTTTCACACTGAGAAAACTGGCCCATCAGCTTCATCATTCACAGATGCATCAGATACTGGCAGTGCATCAACATCGAGGGACTCAAGCTCATTCTGAGCCAAGAACAAGTAGGGCGTCTTGGGATCAATCATCTGCTGTTTCCACTTGAAAAAAGAGGAAGGATTCATCCTTGACTTCCAAAGAATTTAAAACTTCCAATGTCAAGCATCATGTGGAAGCTTCACTGCATCAGCACAGCAATTCATCAGAGTGTGATCCAGGAGCATCGGGGGATCAGGAAATGCCTGAACCTTGAAACAGCCTTCATATCAGGGCAGATAATCCTCTGGCCCATTAGAGGGACTCCGTCAGACTCCATGATCAGCCTGTTGATACTCCTCTACTGATTTTGGAAACATTGGCCAAAACTGCTGAGGCTCCCATTTCTTTACTCATGGCAGTCCTTGAGGATCGCTTGGCAAAGAGAAAGGAGGAGAAACTCCATTCTGTGGGATTTGGCAGCTTCAATAGCTCCAAAGCAGCTCAACGTGAGTTACAATGAACATAAATATTTCAAAAACATAAATCTACATAATGATGTAACAATGTTTTCAAAGGGACCAGAGAGGTGGGGGATCAAGATTTCTTCATGACACATCTGGCAATGAGGAAGAAGGAGACGGCTTTGAGAAAGGGATTTGTGTTCTACTGTGCTGAGGCAGCAATGAGGCTCTTACATAAGTGATCAGCCTGACCCTTCCCCCAAGCCATGAGGCTCTTACACAAGTAATCAGCCTGACCCTTCCCCCAAGCCATGAGGCCCTTACATAAAGTAATCAGCCTGCTATTTCAGTAGACACCCTTCCCCCACTCCAGGTCTGAGCACAATATCCCCTAGCCCAGAAATCAACAGACCAGAGCACACCAGTTTGGACAGGTCACCCAGGTACCTTCCCCAGGAGCTGCTGATTGGTGGACAGGAAATACCTGTGGCAAATGGGATTATAGAATGAGTTTAAAACTGTACTGTATATAAGGCATTGTAGGACGTCCCTCGGGGCTCAGATTTTTGTGGAGGGTACCGGCTCTCTGTCTGAACCTGTGTGCACATTAAAGATCCTGTTTGCATACCAGCCTGTCTGTGAGTTTTCCTTCTGTGGGTGAGTGAGAGAATTAGAGCTTTTTCAGCAGCTATGCTGCAACATTCTGGCGACCACGAAGGGACCTGCAATTAAATTAAATTAAATTAAAAGAAAAGCCTCTCTCTCATCACACCCACGGTGGGAAGACTACTGCTTTTTGCAGGATCAGGGCCTCCACTGGTCAGGGACCGACCCCTCCAGGTGATTAACGATCCTTGGCGCCACGGGGCCCCTTTGTGCTCCGAAGGACTCTTTGACTTGTGTGGTCAGTCGGTCCCTGCGGCTGACCCCCCCGATTGAAAACCGGCTGGATAGACTGGCATCCAAACTCTTTCTGATCAGAGGTCTGGTAAGTACTGCCTTACTGTTTTGGGTAGTAAATTCTGTGAACCTGTAGCGGCCCGATCACCCGCAATGAGCGGTCCTAGTAGGGACCCCAGGGGGGGGTTTCTGAAGCCACCGTTCGTCCAGTTTTGAGTAGAAATCAGAGGAAAAAAAAGGGGGGGGGGGCGCTTCACTGCCACCCCGAGTCCCTTAAGAATCTTTTAAAAGCGCTGCCGAAAACTTCTAAAAGTAACCAAAATATAGCACTTGATAAGCTACTTATTAATAATTGGGCTGATCGCAATTCTACACTAATCGGGGCGATTTGAGCTTACACAAGCTGTCTAAAAGGAAACATACCTGAGATAAAGAATAGATCGCTGCTTCTCTTCTTTCCTTTCTGCTTGTGGGGAGTTTTCTGAAGCGTGACTGCAAGGAGAGAGTTCTCTAACGTGCTGCCCCGATGCTGACGCTGTGCTCCCAATGTTATGTTAACTGTACTGCCCCATGCTTCTGCTGTGCTCCCGCTGCTAATTTGTGCTGCCCCGATGCTTCCGCTGCTAATTTGTGCTGCCCCGATGCTGCCGCTGTGCTCCCGATGTTATGTTAACTGTACTGCCCCATGCTTCCACTGTGTTCCCACTGCTAATTTGTGCTGCCCCATGCTGCCGCTGTGTTCCCGCTCCTAATTTGTACTGCCCCGATGCTTCCGCTGCTAATTTGTGCTGCCCCGATGCTTCCGCTGTGCTCCCGCTGCTAATTTGTACTGCCCCATGCTGCCGCTGTGTTCCCGCTGCTAATTTGTACTGCCCCATGCTGCCGCTGTGCTCCCGCTGCCAATTTGTACTGCCCCATGCTGCCGCTGTGCTCCCGCTGCTAATTTGTACTGCCCCATGCTGCCGCTGTGTTCCCGCTGCTAATTTGTACTGCCCCATGCTGCCGCTGTGCTCCCGCTGCTGATTTGTGCTGCCCCATGCTGCCGCTGTGTTCCCGCTCCTAATTTGTACTGCCCCGATTCTTCTGCTGCTAATTTGTGCTGCCCTGATGCTTCCGCTGTGCTCCCGCTGCTAATTTGTACTGCCCCATGCTGCCGCTGTGTTCCCGCTGCTAATTTGTACTGCCCCATGCTGCCGCTGTGCTCCCGCTGATAATTTGTACTGCCCCATGCTGCCGCTGTGCTCCCGCTGCTAATTTGTACTGCCCCATGCTGCCGCTGTGTTCCCGCTGCTAATTTGTACTGCCCCATGCTGACGCTGTGTTCCCGCTGCTAATTTGTACTGCCCCATGCTGCCGCTGTGCTCCCGCTGCTGATTTGTGCTGCCCCATGCTGCCGCTGTGTTCCCACTGCTAATTTGTACTGCCCCATGCTGCCGCTGTGTTCCCGCTGCTAATTTGTACTGCCCCATGCTGCCGCTGTGCTCCCGCTGCTGATTTGTGCTGCCCCGATGCCTATCCCTGTTTTTCCCTTTAAGCCCAGAATCAGCAAAAACAGAGTCATTAAAGGAGAAGCCTGGATGTCCATCACTTTCCTTCTTTCCTCATTTGTGAGTGGAGAGTGAGCCGGTGTGGAGAGCACGAGGAGGTAGCAGCCATCTTGGGAACACCACGTG
Organism: Ichthyophis bannanicus; assembly: GCA_033557465.1. NCBI lineage: Eukaryota > Metazoa > Chordata > Amphibia > Gymnophiona > Ichthyophiidae > Ichthyophis > Ichthyophis bannanicus. The sequence continues at coordinate 1,001,133,513 of CM066033.1, forward strand.
TAAGAAATCCTCTGCACCGAGGTATTAAATGGAAGAAACAGCACTCAAAAGCAATCCTGGAGCTCCATCTACTGGACACTTAAAGAATAGCTAGCTGTAGTCTCTCATTGCAAAACTGGAGCTCCATCTAGTGGACACTTAAAGAATAGCTATCTGTATTCTCTCATTGCAAAACTGGAGCTCCATCTAGTGGACATTTTTTAAAATAGCTAGCTACATTTTTATATTACTATTGTATACTGCCTTTCTTTAAATTGAGATTAGATAAGAAGATCTATATGTACAATTTTGCTTTTTTTTCCCCCCAGAATTGAGATTAGATCAGCAGATCCATATTGTACATTGCAATTCCAGAAGTAAGAATAGATTAGAAGACCCACATTGTATACGGCATTTAGTCATTGAACTAGAATTAAAGCATGGGGTCGGGGAAGTCAAAAGTGCAAACGCCCCTACAGTGCATGCTTCGCAATTTTAAATCTGGGTTTAGAGAGGATTACGGGGTACCCCTCTCCGCCTCCAGATTATCTTTTCTGTGTGAGAGGGAATGGCCAGCCTTAGTTAAGCTATGGCCTCCCCAGGGGTCCACTGACCTGGCCACTGTGTCTTTGGTCCATCAAATTGTAGCAAAAGAGTGCCCTGACCAGTTCCCCTATATTGATTCATGGTTGGCCGTATGCCAGCTTAGGCCGAAGTGGCTCCAACGCTGTCACGAGGATCAGTGTAGAATAATGGTGGCGGCCAGTGGTCGCCAAAAGGGATGGACACCCGCCTCTATCTACCAGGGGCGGGACTCTCCAGATATTCCTCCACACCCTCTCCCTCTGCTTCAGCCTCATGTCCCATCTGCACCACTGCAGGGTCTGCCCCTAGCTGAAGAGTCAGGAAGACCTCCTCTTGGGGTGGGTGATGCCAGATTTAGGGAAGATTCTGTGGATTCCAGCCCCTCATCTTCAAACTCCCCTCCCACATCCTCCACCCCTCCCACTCCTGGTACCACCTCTAGTGCCACCATCTCCTCCCCTGAGAGCACACAGGCTGAGCTTGAATCGTCCACCCCGGTGGCCCACCGCCTGTGGTCGCATGATCTCCAAATGCCACTACGACAAGTACAGGGGCTCCCGTACCTTGATGCTGCTGGGCGTGTGACACTGGGACCATCCAGCCTGATTTATGTCCCTTTCTCCACCACGGACCTGTTGAACTGGAAACCCACTATGCTTCCTATACTGAAAAGCCCAAAGAACTGACAGATCTTATGACCAGTAGTATGCAAACACACCAGCCTGCCTGGTCGAACACTAGACAACTGCTTTCTACTTTGTTCAGCACAGAAGAACGAGGGCGAGGCCACGGATACGGGGGGCCGAGGTTTTCCCTAGCCCCCAATCAATGTGCCTACTGCAAAGAGGAGGGACATTGGAAGAATGAATGTCCAAATCGTAACACAAGACGAGGGAGATACCCATCCACAAGGGGCGCGAGAGCACCTGTACGTACTACACGGGAGCAAAAACCAGTATGATGCTTTCCCGCCTCCACCGGAACCAGCCACTGAAGGCCTTGTAACCATGGAACATTATGACTCAGATGACTACTAGGCCAGACCAGGCACCAAGTTTCTGTTGGGTCCCCAGGAGCTTATGGTCAACATGAATTTAGGGGGCCGGAGAATGCAATTCATGGCCGATACCGGAGCAACGGGGGAGAGGACCCAGAGACCTTTTTCTGCAAAACCGCATGTGCCAGTTGGGGGGGGGGGGGGACCATCACTCACCAGTTCCTGTATATGCCTGAATGTCCTATACCCCTCCTGGGTCGGGATGTTCTGGCAAAACTCCAGGCCCAAATCTCATTTGGGCCTGAGGGCCAGGCTGAGCTCGAAATACCCAGCCTGGGCCCAACAGTTTTGGTACTGTCCGTCCCCCGAGAAGAAGAAGAATGGCGGTTGTATGAGAACAGGCCCAAATCTGATGTGGCTACCCTGGATACGTGGGAATCAGTGCCCCCTGGAGTATGGGCTGCAGGAAACCCCCCCGGAATGGCCATCAACATCCCTCCCGTATGCATTGGAATGAAGCCGGGAGCTTCCCCGGTACATGTGCGACAATACCCGCTGCCGCGGGCAGCTGTGGAAGGAATTCATCATCATCTGGTGCAGCTACTACAGCATGGTATCTTGCGGCCCTGCCAATCGGCATGGAACACTCCTTTGCTGCCAGTCTGAAAACCTGGAACCACCGACTACCGACCTGTTCAGGACCTCCGTCGTGTCAATGAGGCCACTGTGACTCTGCATCCAGTAGTACCAAATCCTTATACACTGTTGGGCCTCATCCCGGCGACTGCTTCTCACTTCTCAGTACTGGACCTAAAAGATGCCTTCTTTTGTATACGCCTGGCTACTGCAAGCCAGCACCTGTTTGCTTTCGAGAAAGAGGACCCTGCTACTGACCGAAAGTCTCAAGTTACCTGGACTCGCTTACCACAGGGATTCAAGAACTCCCCTACCATTTTCAGCACAGCATTGGCCCAAGATCTCGCTAGTTTCCCCCCGGGGGAGTCTGGCAGACGAGTACTTCTGCAGTACGTCGATGACCTGCTAATCACTGCTGACTCTGAGGCTGAATGTATACTGGCAACCACAGAGCTTCTCCAACTTCTGTATGATGCGGGTTACCGAGTCTCCAGAAAAAAGGCTCAGTTATGTCAGTCGGAAGTGAAGTATCTGGGATTCCATCTGTCAAAAGGAAGCCGACGGTTGGGGAGCGAGAGGAAGGAAGCAGTGTGCCGGATCCCAGTGCCAACAACCCGCAAACAAGTATGTGCCTTTCTCGGGGTCGCTGGGTACTGTCGTATCTGGATTCTCAATTTCGCAAAGATCGCAAAGCCCCTCTATGAGTCTACAAAGGGCCCAGAAAAGAGCCCCCTTGAGTGGGGTCGTGACCAACAGGAGGCCTTCGAACATTTGAAAAGGGCATTACTGTCATCACCAGCCCTAGGCCTTCCGGATGTCACCAAGCCTTTCACCCTCTATGTACACGAAGCAGCAGGAACAGCTTTGGGGGTCTTGACCCAACAACTGGGGTTTTGGCCGCGGCCAGTCGCCTACCTGTGTAAACTGCTGGATCCAGTGGCCAAGGGATGGCCACCTTGCCTGAGAGCAATAGCAGCAACAGCCTTGTTGGTGGAAGAATCTGATAAACTGTCCATGGGCCAAGGCCTTCTAGTCACCGTCCCACACTCAGTCCAAACATTGCTAGAGCATAAAGGAAGTCACTGGTTCACCAGCTCCCGGATGTTGAAATACCAGAGCATGTTATGGGGAAATCCCAGAGTGCAAATAACTACCAGCCAAGCCTTAAACCCTGCTACATTCCTGCCTGTTGGCCCAGGACCACCTGATCACGACTGCCTGGAAGTGATGGATACAGTCTTCTCCAGTCGCCCTGATCTAACAGATGTGCCGTTAAGCAATCCGGATGAGACCTACTTCGGAGATGGAAGCAGTCTGGTGTTGGAGGGCCGCAGGTTTGCGGGATACGCGGTGGTGACGATAGAAGAGATAGTCGAAGCTCAGCCTTTACCCCCCTGGAACATCCGCACAGAAGGCGGAACTCATTGCCCTTACCCGTGCCTTAACCCTTGGGACTAACCATCATGTGAATATATACACAGACTCCCGGTATGCCTTTGCCACTCTCCATGCCCACGGGGCCCAGTACAGGGAAAGAGGGTTAGTTACTGCAGCTGGCTCTGAGATAAAGAACGGCCCCCAGATATTGGTGCCCTCTACCGCCTCTAGCGGTTGAGGTCTCACTTAAAAAGGGGGGAGTGAGGCAGCCATGAGGCTCTTACATAAGTGATCAGCCTGACCCTTCCCCCAAGCCATGAGGCTCTTACACAAGTAATCAGCCTGACCCTTCCCCAAGCCATGAGGCCCTTACATAAAGTAATCAGCCTGCTATTTTAGTAGACACCCTTCCCCCACTCCAGGTCTGAGCACAATATCCCCTAGCCCAGAAATCAACAGACCAGAGCACACCGGTTTGGACAGGTCACCCAGGTACCTTCCCCAGGGGCTGCTGATTGGTGGACAGGAAATACCTGTGGCAAATGGGATTATAGAATGAGTTTAAAACTGTACTGTATATAAGGCATTGTAGGACGTCCCTCGGGGCTCAGATTTTTGTGGAGGGTACCGGCTCTCTGTCTGAACCTGTGTGCACATTAAAGATCCTGTTTGCATACCAGCCTGTCTGTGAGTTTTCCTTCTGTGGGTGAGTGAGAGAATTAGAGCTTTTTCAGCAGCTATGCTGCAACAGTGCGACATGGAGCAAGTTTGTCTAAAGAGGAAGAAAGCACCAAGGACCAAATGTGAATTTGGAAATCAAGAGATGCAGAAGTAGGAGTGAAAGATGCATCAGCAGTGCATTGAGAGAGCACCTCAATTTTAGCTGGTGTAAGAGAGTGGTAGAGAATACAAGAAGGTGCTGTACAGGGAAGGGCCTGGTCATTCCCTCCAGTTGCAGCAACTTCCATGTGAGATCCTTCAACTGACAGAGGAACCTCTGAGGGCTCTCTTATCTGGAGTCACCCTCTTCTGAATCACTGGTGGTAGGCCTCTAGGGTACAGCCGGCCCATTCCAGCATGGCAGCCTTAACAGCTGCATATGTAAAGGCACCAAAGGAAAAACAAAGGAAACCTAGAAAATGGCTCAAAAACCTGCTTTCTATTAGTTTTCTTTAATCCCCTGGTGAGTCACTGGATGGTTAAAATATTAATAGAAAGATGTTGAAACATGGCAGCAGGCAAGGAAGAGTAGCCATAAAATCTAGGTTGGTGTCCTGGAATGCAGTCTGACCACTGCCTTCTTCAGACTTCTCAAATAGGTAGTCCATGTCACCTCTGCCACCCAGCCAGGAGGGTGGTTCGTTCAAAGTTCACCAGGAAGTGGTCTGGTTTGTCTTCTGCCGTCATTTTAAGAAACGCTTGCACTGGAAGGTGGAGTTGTGTTCTCTGCAGAACCTGAGTCAACTGAGCTAGGGAACTCTTCTGTAGCTCTTCTACACTCAGATAGGATCCTGCATCTGCAGTCATTGTTTTTGCTGCCCTTCCAGCAGGACGTGTTGAAACTACTGCTGACATTGTTGCTTTTGCTGCCGGTACTGTTGCTGTTGCTGCTGACCTTCTAACAGAAGCTGGAGGAGATGCTCCATCCTGGCTTGTCACTGTTCACTTGCAACACCACCACAGCTTCCTCTTCTGCATCTGAGCTAATCCTGCAGTATTCCAGTCCCAACAAATTTTTAGAGGCCTCTAGTGGCCAAAACAAAGCCTGCCTGTATGACATTGAATAACCCTTCTGAAAACTCCTTAACGAGGTTGAGGCTAGCCCTCTTAGCCCACACAAACAAATAAAAAAACCCTGACCTGTTGTAGAGGCCCAGCCCTAGAGGAATGTGGATTTGTTCAAGTTGACCCCATATGTAGTAGTGTAGTATGCGGTGGGAAGGGGTTTTCTGTTCAAACACCAAACAGACAGCAGCTCATGGAAAGCAAAACTTACTTTTATTCAGACTCAGTTTCTTGCAGGTTCACAAAACTGTGAGAGACGCCGAGCTCCCAAGCAGACCCACCATCCGCTACCTGGGCATCACAGTAGACCAGCACCTCGAGACGAAAGCGCACATAAACAACACCATGAAGGCAATCTACCACAAGATGCAAACAATTCGGCATCTCTGATCCTTGCTGCAGCCAGATGACTTCTGAACAATTTTCCAAACACTTGTAACCCCCCACTTTGACTACGCCAATGCTATCCTGCACGGACTCCCCAAGAACCCACTGAACCCACTACAGCTAGCAATGAATGCTGCTGCCCGCTTCCTACATGGGGCCTCCAGAAGAGACCACATAACTCCAATCTTAAAAGACCTACACTGGTTGCCGATCAACTGCTGGCTCACCTACAAAGTAGTACTGCTGACCTTCAAAGCCATCAACAAAAGATCCTCCTCCTTCCTAATGGACCTTCTTCACCCCACTCCTCCAAACAGATCCAGAAGGACTTTTGCTACCAACACACTGGTAATTCCCAACAAAATAACAAAATGCTCTCAGGCAACAAAGAACAGAGCCTTTGTATTCTACGCACCTACTTGCTGGAATGATCTCCCAATTATTATCCGAGCGATCACTGACCTCACCCAATTCAGGAAGGCATTAAAGCACCATATTTTTCTTCTACATTACTCACATCCTAATGATACAACTCCATCCACCATACCCCCACCCACCTTGACAACTCCACCAGCACACCCAAATTAGGTTGAGGCAACCGCACTCATCAGCCAACTATCTAAATTGTAAATAACTGACATTCCTGTACATAGTTATTAGAGAACATCATGTCGCTACAACAGCTCAGTGACACATGGCTCAGTTTGTATATAGTTACCCCAGTTCTAAATCCTAGTTGCAATACCTGTTCAATGTAAGTACAAAGCAGGTTACTTCCTGCTTTGTACAAATAAATGTTACTTGTAAACCGCACTGATTTTAAATAGCGCGGTATAGAAAAGCTTTAAATAAAATAAAAATAAATGCTTGTTGTGAAATGCCAGCATGCTTACACGTGTAGGTTGCTGGATTTCCCTGTTGATGTTCCTTTGTGTATGTTTTTTGAAATCACTTCTCTCACAGCCTGTGGATGTATATTTTAGAACCATCAAGTTTAGCAAGGCTGTTTTTAAAATAACAGTACAACTGTAAATGTGGTGATCAGGGCCGGCCCAACCACTAAGCAAACTAGGCAGTTACCTAGGGCAGCAACTTCTGGAGGGCAGCAAAAGCAGGCAATTCAAAGCTAAATAATAGATTTTGACAGCCAGAGGGAGTGTAAAGCTTGAGGTTCACCTAGGGCTCCAACACTTTGTACCAACTCTAGGGCCAGCCCTGGTGGTAGTTGGATATTTCAATTCTGAGCCCCACACTATCTAAAATGTGCCTTTAAACCAACGGTCTTACAATTTTTCAGGCCATAACAATTTTTAAAGACAAACCATGCTGCATTAATTTAAAAATGCTCATTTCCATGAATGTTTGTAATTTTGTAGTAACCGATGTGTGTTCGGTGAAAGTATGTTGATTTATTTTCTTTAGGCAGTCCAAGCTCACTTAAATTACATGAAATTAGCCATCTGTTTGGCATTCACCTTGAAATATCTACCAGCTGCCAAGCTGTTTATATTCAATTCATTAGTTAATCCATATCAACCTTGCTAAAAACTTTCTTGCATTTGAGATTGGTTGATCAATGCAAGCTAAGCAGAAATTAATTTCAAGCAACTTTGCATTGTAATTATAGTCAGCTTAAGTTGCAGTAAACTATAACCACAATATAAGAATGTGCAGATTTTCTATGAAGTGTGTATTCAGGTTTTTATTAGCTAATTTGTTAATATGTAAGAAAATATTCTTATGATATGTACAATATTAGTTCTTCAAATGTGGCAAGCATAAATAGTCAGACTTAATGCTGTCATTGAGAATGTCCATAGCCATGGTTTTCTGTCTGTTTAGTACAGCTTAATAACATCCAATGTGATTTGTCTTTTCAATCCTAATAGGTATAAATACATTTAAAAAAGAAAAGAGATGATAACTTTGGTTTGTTCTGCCTGTCTTAGCATACTGTAAGCTCTGTGGATAAGGGACTGTTACAAGACAGTTCATTTGTACAACGCTACGCATGCCAAGTTGCACTATATACGATGGTAAGTAATAGAAGTAGAAGTAGTACTTTTTATTACCGCAGAGGTGCACAGCCAAAGAGCAGGTGCCCAGACTACGGTGACTTCGGTGACTCCAGTGACTCCAGCAACTTGCCTTCATCTCCCTCTTCATTGGACCTTTATCGTTTTGCTGCCTTGCGTAAGTTCCCTGCAGCACGAGCCCCATCATCGCTCCTGCTTTTTGCTGCTCATCTTTGCTCTGGCTATGAACACTATTCCTTCTCACTGGTCTTTCTGGCTCCCAAAAGCTATACCCCAGTTTCCAACTTGTGACTCCAGCAACCTCATCTTCTGCCCTTTGGTCTTGACTCGATCTTCTCCTCAGCCCTTCTATTCACCTACCCCCCCACCCCACCCCCTTATCCCTTCAATGCAGCCTTCTATAATCCAGATCTCTATGCGCTAAGACAGCTCTCCTTCACGACCATCTCCTATAATGTTCCCTGGATCTCTTATTCCTCACTGATGCCTGGCTCAAACCAGATGAAGACACCATCTTGAACCGCTGCCTCCCAACCAACTTCTCTCCATTCTCCACTCCACGAGTCTCCCAGACTGATGGTGGGGTTGCAGTACTCTATTGGTCTTCATTAAACATCTCTGAAACACTATCCTGAATCTTTACTGTTGCATCTTTCTACCTTTTTAGCAACCTATTTTTTCCTGGTATATTTCCCCCCACATTTTCCCCCTCCCTTTGAGATTCCCTTCTTCTCACAATATCTAAAGTGTCTCTCTACCACCCTAATGTAAATAGTTTGGGCAACTTTAACAGCCATATAGATGCCCCCTCTAAACCCCTGGACAAGCTATTCCTTACATATCTCTTGGATCTACACCTCACTCAGCATATTATACTTCCCACTCACTCTGCTGATCACATCATCGATTTGATCATCACCTCATCCTCCTTTTCTTCCTCTCCGGGACAGATCTCTACTTTGCATCATCCTTAGACAGATCACTTTCTCATTTTCTTTCATTGCTCCCACAACATGCTGCCCTGCCCTGACATCCAGTCCTATCAGATATTCCTATAGAATCACTGCTGCTACAGTAGCGGCCTTCCCTCCTACTGAGGCCATCTTCCCTTCCAATTTCAATACCTTCCCTGTTGACGAACAGGCCCATCAATGGAATGCTTTTCTTTCCTCAGCCCTTGACACTCTTGCTCCCATCCACCCAGTTCATACCAGGTCACGACACAATCACACCTGGTACTACCCAGGTCTACGTCTGGCTCGCACACATCTTCATTGTGCTGAATGCCGATGGAGGCACAGCCATTCACCCACTGCTCTAACTTGTTTTTGCAAATGTCACTGCACCTACCACCATATGATTAATACTGTTAGGAAGAATTATTATTCTACACTCATTGCTAATGCTTCTTCTCAATCCAAACAATTGCACTCCATTCTCACCAAACTGTCCCGATCTCTACAGTGCCCTGTAGTTGCTTCCAAACAACCTTCCCCCATAAGCTTCCACGACAAGACCACCCACACACAAGAAGAATTTCTCCTCACTCATCCTGTCACAGGTCCAGTTCTTCTTTCCACCCTCACCCCCATGTCTCTTACACTGCCCCTCTATCCCCTGTCTGGGCATCTTTTAAAACGGTTTATACAGCGGCTCTATCTAAACTTGTTTCTTCCACTCATAAAACTAGTTGTGCCCTGGACCCCATTTCATCCACATGGCTCCCTAACCCCTTTTTGGCTCTTCTCCCAATTGCTATTTCCATCATTAACAACAGTCTTTCCTCAGGTATGTTTCCATCCTCCTGGAAGTCAGCCATTGTTCACCTCCTGTTTAAGAATTCCTTCTTAGATAAATCAATCCCATCCATTATCGAACTGTTTCCAACTCACCGTTCCTTTCCAAACTCCTTTAAAAATCTGTCTTCACTCAATTATCCACTCACCTTGAAACCTCCAACTCCCTTCATCCCCGTCAATCTGGATTTTGCCACAGTCATAGTAAAGGCTCTATTCTTTGATCTCTACTTAGTGAAGTCCACCACTTCCTAGATCATGGGACTGTCATTATTACTGTTTCTCTGGACCTCTCTTCTGCCTTTGATCTTATCAATCACGATCTCCTTCTCTCTCATCTTCATGATATTGGGCTTTGTGGTACTGTCCTTCATTGGTTTAGGTCCTTTCTTTCTCATCACTCATTTAGTGTCACCATGGACAACACTTCCAGGGCTATGTGTCTATGCTTCTTATCCCCAAGGCTAATGAGTGGCTTTCCCCATGTCTTCTTTAATAATAGTTATGAATTTTTCCTCCATGATTTTTTCCAAATCTTTTTTAAAGCCAACTGTACTAACTGCTTTTATCACATCCCCTAACAATGATTTCCAAAGCTTAAATATGCATTGAGAAAAAAATGCTCATATTTGTTTTACATGTACTGCTTTTTTAACTTCATGGTGTGTCTTTTAAGGGCATGTTTATTAAGCAGGTCTGGTAGCATGTGCTTGAAAAAGAGCTATCCAGCACATACAGACTCATGCTTACAGTTAGCGCTGGCACTAAACAAGAGCATGAGATTATTTCCACCCTGTCTGCTTAGTGTGACACAGGATGGGGTCAGGGTAGAGAGTGGTTGTATCAGCCAGTGACAGCGAGCACGTGGGATACATTATGTAAATATGTTATTTATTGTGGCAAAGTCAACCATTTTGAGCATTAGGGAGGTGAACAGCATAAGGAATTCACCTTAATCAAGGGGCCTCTGTTAGGTGTGCAGGGTCAAAAGGCCAGAGCCACAGTTCAAAGGCAGAAAAAACCCAGCTGGAACAAGTTCCAGGAAATGCTTGACAGTGTAAGAGGGACAGATTGCAAGCACGAGGACAAAAACCTTCACTCTAGCAACTGCACTGATTAATCTGATGTCAGAAGGCAGGGGGATTACAAACACCTGGGACAGAAAGAGGTGGGGTTGGATCCCAATGAGTATAAACCTTGGTTAAATTATGGAGAGAGAAGTAGGAGTGGAAGGAGGAGTGGATGGAGAAGGAGCAGAGGAAGCAGCAGAGGACAGTCTTCAGAGCAGCAAGGACGATGGAATGCTGGAGAAGCCAGAGCAGGTGCTAACTTCTGGAGACAGGCTGAGCTACCCATTGCTGAAAAAGGTGATTTCCCTGAATCATGTTTGCAACAAAGGTGGGAGCCAGGAAGGAGAGAAGCTTTCAGACCACCAGAGAGGTTGTCAGCAGGGCACGCTGATCAAGTGGGTGAGCCAGAGCCTATGCAATTGGGAGAACCAATGTCAGAGCTAGAAGAAGATATGTTGATGGATTGTTCTTTATGCCAAGCTCTAGACTTAAAGTGTCTGAAGAAAGGCCAGCCTTGAAAGAACTGTTCCTCTTGCTGAAGTAACCTCAGAGCTAAGCAGTGAGAAAGTAAATTCCTGGGTGTTTTGAAAAGAGGAATTTACTGCAGCATAAGCTAGTGAAGTAAGGCTGTGATTCATGCTTCTGTGTCAGCTGTGTTGAAACTCCACAACAGAGAGAAAGTTAATTGGCTGCTAGAAGTGTTTGTGCTTTGCTCCTGTCTTATATGAAAAAGTCTGCTATAAGAGTTTGTGCTTTGCTCTTGTCTTATAAGAAAAAGCCTGCTGTAAGAGTTTGTGCTTTGCTCCTGTCTTATAAGAAAAAGCCTGCTATAAGAGTTTGTGCTTTGCTCCTGTCTTATAAGAAAAAGCCTGCTATAAGAGTTTGTGCGTTGCTCCTGTTTATAAGAAAAGCCTGCTATAAGAGTCTTGAGGACACTCTGAATGCTTATTTCATAACCTAAGTTTGGTTCTTCACCTGGAAGTGCAGCCTAGAGAGAATCATGGCTGAGTGAAGATAAATTTTGCCATAGAAGAAGTAAAGTTTGTTTTTCTATTGCTCTGATTGACAAAGGACAGTAAGAAAAGTGGCATCTGGTTATATGTGAAAAGGCTAGCTTCTGCAGTGAAGAGGACTTTAAAAGCCAATATTGAGTTCTGTTTGTTTTGCCACAAACTTGCTGAACCTTAAGCAAAAATCCTATAATTTGAAATTCTGTAAATGGTACCAGGAACCTGATCTGTTCTTTTGTGTTCAAAATAAATTATTTTTCTGTCATAAGCCTTACCCTTGGTTTAACACAACTATAATCCTTCTACTTAAAGCATAAACATAACAGCTGATAGAAGAAGGTTCTCAACCACCACGCCCTCAACAACTAGAAGACTAGTGGTTTTGGCTTTGTGCTTGTTACATTATTTACTTATGGTGGAAAAGTCCTGTAACAACTGCATATTAGGTCTAGAAAAGTAAATATCATATATATACAGTAGCTCAATGTTTTTCCTATTTTTTGTGACACATGTTTTGATCAAATGTCATGCTAAACATGTGCATTCCCTTCCCAGTGCTGCACACATAACACATTACAATGAAAGACAAAATCTCAAAATTCTTTATATTCTTTCCATAGGAACATGTTGGAAAGACTCATGCATAAAGATTTGAGAATATTTGTTTGTGTCTCTGTGTGCGGGCAAAATAGCTATTGGAAAATTTACAGTATGAGGCCAAATTTGGCATGGGGTAAACTTGTAAAAGATACATTAAGTTTCAAAATGGGCCAGTTTGAACCAAGGGCTCCAGAGAAATAAGCTTCCCAAAACATGGCCCATCAAATTTCTATGGGAAAAACAACTCCAGCTTCTGTACCGTAGAAGCTTTGATATAGTATAAAACATAAGAACATAACATAAGAAATGCCATACTGGGTCAGACCAAGGTCCATCAAGCCCAATATCCTGTTTCCAACAGTGGCCAATACAGGTCACAAGTACCTGGCAGGTTCCCAAAAAGGCACACAGTTTCCGCAATGCTCATCCCGGGATAAGCAGGGGATTTCCTGGGTCCTCTTTAATAATGGTTTATGGACCTTTCCTCCAGGAACTTGTCCAAACATATTTTAAACCCAGCTACACTAACAGCTTTTACTACATCCTCCGGTAACGAATTCCAGATTTTGATTACGCGTTGAGTGAAAAAATACTTTATCTTATTAGTCTTAAATGGGTTATATTATAGCTTAATTGCATGTCCCCTAGTCTTTTTACTTGTTGATGGTGTAAACAATTGATCTACGTTTACCTGTTCCATTCCATCCCCTTTATCATTTTGGTAGCTCTTCTCTGTACCTTTACTAATTCTGCTATATCCTTTTAAAGATATGGTGACCAGAACTGCACACATTATTCAGGGTGAGGTCGCCGAGGCATTATATTGTCTTTGGTTTTATTTTTCAATCCTTTCCTTATAATTCCTAGCATTTTATTTGCTTTCTTGGCTGCTGCTGCACACTGGGTGGATGGTTTCAACATGATGACATCTAAATCGGTGGTGGTTACTAATTTGGAACATTGCATTGTGTAACCACAGTTTGGGTTGCTCTTTTCTAGGTGCATAAGTTTGCACTTGTCAACATTAAATTCCATCTGCCATTTGAATGTAGCTCCTTCTCCACATCCTCCAGACATTTGCTTGAGAAAAAGAACACTTTTCAGAGGCCTGTTTATACATGGAGCAGGTATAACCTTATGCGAGACCTGGGCTATCTAGAACATTTCTGAGATCTAGTGGAGATATTCAGCCACTGCCAAGTTACCCTAACCGGCTAAAGTTAGGACAGCTGAATGGCTGAGTCCCTCCCACCCTAACGTTACCACAAGGAGATTTTCCCCAAATCCAAACAATTCTCTCAACCCCAGACCCTCCCCAAAAGAAGATCACCAAGCTCTCCCAAAGACCCCCACCTCCATGTAGACGATCTCCCCCAGGTCTACCTGATGAAATCCCCTGTGATCTAGCATCAGTTGATTAGAATCAGTCCTCGGTTGCTCCTCCCTCTTCCAATGCCAACTTCAAAATGGTGCCAATTGACCCCTTATGGTCTTCTCCTGGTATTTATTTATTTATTTTATTTATTTACATTCTCTTATATACCGCACTATTCTGCATCAGTGCGGTTTACATTGAAGAAACTGAAATTACATTGAACAGGTACTACTACTATGAGTCAGACTTCCATATAAGGGCATTTGGCCCCTATATGGCAACTTGACTGATAGGTGTCAGTCAATGTTGTTTTTAACCCTGTGCCAGAAAGTGTAGGAGTGACTAGGGATGGCTTCTGCTTGCTAACTCTAGACCATTGGTAATTTCATTAGAGAGGCTTGGAAGCCTTCTTTAGAGAGGAGGATTAGGGGTAGGGAGATTTTTTTGGGGGGGTAGGGAAGAGGTTCCTTGGTGTGGGGAAGAGGTTCCTTGGGATGACTTCAGGGAGTGGGAGGACTTGAATGGAATTTGAAGGGCTTCTTCAAGGGTGAGGTCTTGACTGCAGGAGGAGGTGGTCTACACATTCTGCAGGCACTGGCCCTTTTAAAATTGCTCCCTGGGATAATCAGACTGCATAATAGAAACATAGAAACATGACGCAGAAAAAGACCACATGGCCTATCTAGTCTGCCCTTTTATATCAACTTCAATAGTCCATTTTTTCCTTTTGAGGTCTTCTGTGTTTGTCCCATGTTTTTTTAAATTTGAATAGGGGGTCATTCTGAACCACAAATAGCGGGGATGGACGTCCCATTGGGATGTCCATCCTCGCTATTTGTGGCCTTTCCTGGCCCCGTCCTCCTTCCCCGTACACTGTACGGGGAAGTTAGAGGGGTGGGAAAGGGAAGGATTGGGGTGGGGTCTGGGGCTGGCGACTTGAACAAGGAAGTTATTCCACCACCAAGGTGGAATAACATCCCAGATTCAGCAGGATCAGCAGGACTGGGGCTGGAAATGGATGGCAAAGGGCAATCACTGCAGCCCAAACCTGGCCCTGGGAAGCCAGATCAGGGGTCGGGATGTAGGGAAAGAAATCTGGAGGCCAGAGGCAGGGATCGCAGCTTTTAATTGGAGCGGAGGTGCCATGGCAACCAGATTCCATGGCACTGAGGCTCCATTTAAAAGCCCTGACCGAGTTAGTCGGGGAAGGCCTTTAAATGCAGGCTGGACACAATTGAGGTCCGGGCCTGCACTTACAAGCCTGTTTGCAATTTTGATTCTGTGGGGCTAGATGTGCGCTGCAGGATCAGAATCATGAGCCCATCTGTGTCTCCGGATCTCGCTGGGCGCACAGAGGGCTTCTACGTCTGGGATGGAATCGGGCTCATACTGTCCTCATCTCTACTACCTCAACTTGGAGACTATTCCACAAATCTACAAGTTTTTTATAAAGAAATATTTCTGCATATTTACTCCTGAGTCTAACCCCTTTCACCCTCATCGTATGTCCCTCATAGCAGAACTTGCTTTCAATCAAAAGCAAACAGAGGGAGGAGTGGCCTAGTGGTTGGGGCAAGGTACTTCAGGCCAGAAAGTTGGGAGTTCAAATCCCCCTAGAGGACAGCAACCTTGGGCTGGAAGGACTGGGGTTTCTAGTCCCACAGGTGCTCCTTCTGGTCTTGGGCAAGCCACTTAACCCTCCATAGCCCATGTTCCCTGTAAAATAGTTATCTCCAAGTTATAATGCCCTGTTCAATGTAATTTCAGTTTGCTCAATATAAACTGCCTTGATATCATGAAAGGTGGTATATAAGAAATGTTAAATAAATAAAAAGAGGCTCTCCTCTTGTGCATTTATGTCATGTAGGTACATAAGAGCATAAGAAATGCTGTACTGGGTCAGATCAATGTCCATCAAGCCCAGTATCCTGTTTCCAACAGTGGCCGTTCCAGGTCACAAGTACCTGGCAGTTTCCAAAAAGACACAGGTTCCACAATGCTTGTATTGGGGCAAGCAATGGATTTCCCGGGTCCTCCTTCATAATGCTTTATGAACCTTTCCTCCAGGAACTTGTGCAAACCTTTTTTAAATCCAGATACACTAACAAATTTTACTACATCCTCTGGTAACAAATTCCAGAGTTTGATTATGCGTTGAGTGAAAAAAATATTTTCTCTTAGGGGTATGTTTACTAAACCTTCTTAACGTGCGCGCTGTGCAATTAGCACGCGCTAAGGTACCTTAGCGCGTGCTAATGACGCTTTACGGGGCAAAAATGCGCTTTAGTGCGCGCTCACGCGCACAGCGGCACAAACAAGCGCTGAAGGCGTGGAAAGGCTCCCGGAGGGCAGAGGAAGGCTCCCCAGGGGCGGAGAGAAGGGGTCAATGGGTGGAGAGTGGGAGGGGAGAGGCTCCCCGCACACTAACAATGTGAAATTCGAGGCCAAAAATAACGCAAGTGAAAACCTCGCGTTAGAGCTGATTTAAAGGGAAAAGAAACCATTTCTGTCAGCAATGTACAGCAAAACCAGGGAAACCTACAAAAAAAGTGATAAGTGTGATACATGTGCACGGAAAAAAAGTGCAAATAAACACTGAAAATGACCCCAACAAATTTTTAAAAAAAATCATAATCAAGCTGGGCAATAGTGATAGAAATGGAAAACATCAAAAAACACTCCCAAGAAAGCCCCAAAAAATAAATATGAATTTTGGAAGGGTCTACGCTCCGTCCCCATACAAGGTGAATGATCCCACAGTAAAATAGCACTGATCAGGGTTTCCCTCTCCATTGGACAGGTTACCTATGGCATGCACATGTTCCACAACAGCAGGGCGGGCATGTCGGAATGGGCAACTGGACAGATGCTGGGAAAGGGGATACAGAGGGCTGCAGGCGGCACATGCTGTGGTGCAGCTGGGGCACAGTGCGGACTAGGCAGATGCCTAGGTGGCACTTAGGAATGATGAAACTGAACAGCAGCCAGACAGCAACTGATGAGGGCCCAACATGGGCACGAGAGAGTTTATCAGAGTGTCACAGGGGATAGTACCCAAGGGCACAGAACATTGGCAGGCGGTGTTGGGGGGAAGCGTGGACGTCTATGCAGGCACCCCTACCCCAGAACATGCACCATAGGCAGCCGCCTACCTGCACACTGGATGGCTTGAGACTGCACACCACCAGCACCACCAGCAGAAGGGCATGTCAGCATGGTGGCAGAGGGATACTGGTGGTGAAGGGGGGCAGTTTCAGCTGCCCAGAGCAGACCATGGCCTAGCCCTGTGTAGGTGGGTGCCATGCACTGCAACAGATAGGCTCTGTCTGACAAACAACCATGGTATCTCCAGGGACTGCAGTGTCTCTGTGAGCACAGTGTGGTGTGGTGAACACAGCCAGTGTGTTCAGGAGCAGAAGGTCACAAGTTCAAGTCCCAGCAGGGCCTATTGCCAATCCAGTCCCCATATTTTACCCGCTACTAAACCGTGATAGTAAGGACAAACCTTTATTGCAGAGAACATACGCATATTTTACCCCACCGAGCACAGACACCAGAAACATGCACATTTCCTAGAGCAGAGTCCCCAAAATGCAGTCCTGGAGGGCCACAAATCATTCAGGTTTTATGCTGTCTCCAATATAAGGCCATGTCAGCATGGTGGCGGAGGGGTACTGGTGGTGGAGGGGGCAGTGGCAGCTGCCCAGAGCAGACCATGGCCTAGCCCTGTGTAGGTGGGTGCCATGCACTGCAACAGACAAGCCCTGCCAGACAAACAGTCATGGTATCACCAGGGAATGTACTGTCTCTGTGGCAACACGGTGGTGCAGTGCACACAACCAGTGTGTTTGGAGGCAAGAAGGTCACAGGTTCAAGTCCCAGCTATGGTGCCTGCCAACCCAGTCCCCATATTTTACCCACTACTACAACGTGCTAATACAGACAGAACGTTTATTGCAGATGACGTAAATATGCCCAAAACACCTACATTTTACCCTACAGAGCAAAGACACCATAAACAGGCGCATTACCTAGAGCAGAGTCTCCCAAATGCAGTCCTGGAGGGCCAAACACCATTTAGGTTCCATGCTGCCTCTAATAAAGATGCCTGTGCTGCATATCTATGCACCACCCCCATGGTATGCAGATGTGTCTCATGCATATTCATGAGGGACAGCATGAAAACCCAAACAGTGTTTGGCACACCAGGACTGGAGTTGGGAACCTCTGCCGTAAAGCAGCAGCCAACAGGGGCAGACACACCCACACCCACAGGCTCCATTAGCCAATGCCTCCTGGAGAGGCAGGACATTGGGCCCTGCGTGCATCTCCCAATACTAGCACTTGCATACCTTAGCAATGCCACCCAACTCCTGGGAATACAGTACACAGCTATCAAAAGTTTGCTATGATTACTGGCAGATAGCAATTCCTACGTTAAGCACAGTTTGCTGATTGAGGTCCATCATAGCAACCTTTCTGATGTCTGTGGAGTGTGCTTCAGGTCTGGTCTCTGACAGTGTTTGCCACCCTGGGGAGTGACCCCCAACAGTATTGCGTACCATATCCATGCCTGCACTGTGCCCAGGACTGGTGTGGTGGCCAGGGCTGCTAAACTCCTCTATAGTAGCACAATGCTGGCATAGGTGTGGGAGTGTGTGTCTGTCTATCCAGTGTGTGGTGGCTGCAAACACCCACCACAGCCCACACTGCCAGCACTGTTGCCAGTATTGGCCTGCCAATGTGCATAATGAGGAGCAAGGTACCATGGGTATAGCCCGGACAGGGTGGCCTGGCCAGGATGCATCTGCACAGGGCATAGGGCACTGGCTGGGACATTGTAGTGCCCGGCCACCACCTGTACAGACTGGGTGGCCATAGCATGTCCTGCTGGGAGATCACTCTCACCCTGACTGTGCAGTAACCACAGCATGGCTAGGCTCCCCCATAGTGCTATATGGTATTTTTCTCATGTGATATTTATGGGTTTTCTTTTGGGGCCCAGTCACTGAATTATCTGCTTGTTGTGTATGCTGACATCCCAGTTCTGGGTGCATGCATTTCCACCAGGAACATGCACTATAGACTAGCTAGCAGGCTGTCTGCAGCTGGTATGTGTCTCGATGGAGCGCCTTGCAGGGTGCAGCGGCTGAAGACTTGCTGCAGGAGAATATCAGATAGTGGTGGGGTGCAGCTTAGCATATCCAGGCCTAATGTCTGTCTGCTATTGCGTTATGGATGTGTACAGAGCTGCATTGACTGCCCTGTAGGGTGTCTGTTCCCCAGCAGGACTGGGGTTGATGGTCCCCTCTACTGCCACCATTGCAGGTAGGTAGAATGTGGATCTGTTGGTGGGAAACCCTGTTTACCACCCTCAGCCCTGGAAGAAGAGGAGGAAGAGGAGGAGAGTGGTGGTACATAATCCTCCTAGGGGTCCATAGGGGCTACACCTGACTGAGACATACAGATATATCCAAGGTGTGTCTGCAGAAACTACCTATCTCATACATTAGCACTGCTGGGGACCTGCAGCATGGTCTAGCTCTGCTGTGGACCTGGTGCTGGGCGCCCAACCTCACCGTCAGGGTGAGTGTAATACCTGCACAATGTGACGGTGTGTAGCTACTCTTTGCCAGTACCACACACGGTCAGTTCCCCCTACCAGTCCGAGGTGCTGTGGGGGTGCATACCCCATCTTGTGATCATCTGTAGACTGCTGATTTGCATGTGCAGTGCATCATGGGTATGGGTGGGTTAACCCTATCCTGGTGACCACAGCAGACTGTTTTTGTGGTGACTTGCAGTCCTTCTTCAGCCAGCCAGAGGTTTGCTAGCAGCTATAGAGCTGTAGCCCACTGGTTACTTCACTGCCAGTAGAGCCAGAGGTCATGGGTTAAAAAACACAGTGGGGTTATTTGATAGGGCTGTCCAAAGCATTATCTATTTTTAATGTACATTAGTGCTGCCAGCAAAAACACCCTCAGCGTACTGTACCCATAAGGTGCCTCAGAGGGCGCTTTATAGGGCGCCCTATAGGGCACCTTATGGTTACCGTCCATATAAGGTGCACTATACAGTATCCTATGGAGCGACTGATAGGGTGCCCTATAGGGTGCCGTGGCAGATAGTGCACTTTATAATGTGCCCTATGGAGTGCCTTATAGGGTGCCTTATGCGGCACCTTAGGTTACGGCACATGAGTGTGTGTTTGCTGGCAGCAATTAATAAAATACAAATAAAGTGCTGCAGGAAACAATACTTACCTGTCAAAGCTGATGCCTCAGCCAGCCTTATGTATTAGGCACACTGGGGCTTGAACTCATGACCCCTGTATCATTAGTCAGTGCCTTAACCATTGTGCTACACTGCTGTTCCTCCTTGCATGTCAGTGCACCTACTTAAGATTTCCATGCGTTTAAATGCCCAGTGCTGCCATCAAAAACAGTGCTATGACCTTGCTGTGCCTCATAGGGCACCCTATATAGCGCCCTATAGGCCACCCTTTAAGCAACATTGTAGGGTGCCGTGGCGGACAGTGCACTTTAAAATGTGCCCTCTGGGGTACCTTATGGGGTGCCTTATGCAGCACCTTATGTTACAGCGCTTTGAGAGTGCGTTTGCTAGTAGCAGTAATTAAAATAAAATTAAAAAGCCTCATAATGCAATATTACAAATAAATGGTAGTGCCTCAGCCAGCCTTATTCATTGGGTACAGTGGGGCATTGAACCCATGACCCTTGCACCATCTGTCAGTGTCTTTACCATTGTATGGCAGCCCTGTTCCTCTGTTTATACATCAGCGTGCCTGCTTATGCTTCCTGCGCGCGTTACTCGTGCGCTAATGTGCGCAGCACACAGGAGCGCGCAGCGCACGCTAATCCCGTTTTGCTATTTTTGACCGGACTGCCCACTCCTTTTATGGCATCCTGCAGACTAACGCGCCGCGCACGTTAGGAGGGTTTAGTAAACATACCCCTTAGTCTTAAACAAGTTACACTGTAGCTTCATTACATGTTCCCTAGTCTTTCTACTTTTTGATGGCATAAACAATTGATCTACATTTTCCTGTTCTAGACCTATATCATATCTCCCCTCAGTCATCTTTTTCCAGTTTGAGGAGACGAAACCTTTTAAGCCTCTCTTCATGGCGTATCCTTCCATCCCATTTACCATTTTGGTGGCTCTACTCTCTATCTTTTTGAATTTCGCAAATCTTTTTTAGATACATCTTTATCATATCTCCTCTATCCCCCCCTTTCCTCTAATGTATACATATTAAGTCTGTCCTCATATTCTTTATAACAAAGACCACTAACTATTATAGTGGCCACCTTCTGCATCGACTCCATGCTGTTTATATCCTTTTGAAGGTGTGGTCTCTAGAATTGCACACAATACTCCAAATGAGGTTGCACTAGAGGCTTATACAGAGGCACTATCACCTCTATTTTTCTGTTGTCCATTTCTCTCCCTATGCTCCTAAGCATCCTTCTGGCTTTCACAATCACTGTTTCAACCTGCTTAGCCACTTTAAGATCATCAGAAACAATCATGCCCAGGTCCCACTCTTCTTTCTTTCTTTATTTACATTCTCTTATATACCACGCTATTCTGCATCAGTGCAGTTTACATTGAACAGACTGAAATTACATTGAACAGGGCATTAGAACTTGGAGATAACTATTTTACAGGGAAACATGGGCTATGGAGGGGTAAGTGGCTTGCCCAAGACCACAAGGAGCACCTATGGGACTAGAAACCCCAGTCCTTCCGGCCCAAGGTTGCTGTCCTCTAGTGGGATTTGAACCCCTGACCTTCCAGCCTGAAGTACCTTGCCCCAACCACTAGGCCACTCCTCCACTCCAGGCACAGAAATACTTTGCCCCCTAAACTGTACCACTCCCTTGGATTTTTACTAAAATCCCTGCATTTTTTAGCATTAAATCTCAGCTGCCAAATTCTCAACCATTCTTCAAGCTTAGCTAGATCCCTCCTCATGTTATCTACTCCTTCCTGGGTGTCTACTCTATTGCAGATTTTGGTATCATCCACAAAGAGGCAAACCTTACCCAACAGCCCTTCCACAATATCACAAACAAAGATGTTTATTTATTTAACAGGTTCTTTATACCGCTTTATCATTTCAGTCAAAGTGGTTTACATTTTAACTTAAATTTGGTAATGCACATTAAACAGGAACATTGATAACTTGGGTTTTCTGAGGCAATAGATGGTTAAGTGACTTTCCAAAGGCCTCATGGGAATCAAATCCTTGTGTCCTGGTTCCCAAGCCAGTGCTCTAACCTTTAGACTAAAAAGAATTAATAAATCCTTCTTCTCAGAGTGAGCACCATTTACTTGTACCCTTTGTCACCTCCAACTCAACCAATTTCTAACCCAGTCAGTCACTTTAGGGTCCATTCCTAGGGTGCTCAGTTTGTTTATAAGTTACCTGTGTGGAACGGTGTCAAAGGCTTTTCTGAAATCTAAGTACACCACATCCAGGGTTCTTTTTTGGTCCAACTCCCTGGTCATCCAGTCAAAGAAATCAATCAGATTTGTCTGAAAAGATCTGCCTCTGGTAAACCCATGCTGCCTCAGATCCTGCAATCTACTGAACTCCAGACACATCACTATTCTCTCTTTTAACAGCATTTCCTATAATTTACTCACCACAGAGGTAAGACTATCTGGCCTGTAATTTGCAACCTCAACCTTACTTCCATTTTTTTTTGTGTAAAGGGTTCAAATGTGCCTTTCTTCAGTCCTATGGGACCACTCCCGACTCCAAAGAAGCATTGAAAAGTTCAGAGAGTGGAGCCACTAGAATGTCTCATAGTTTCTTCAATATTCTCAGATGTATCCCTTCCGGGCCATCACTTTGTCTACTTTTAGTTTAGCTAGTTCCTCATGAACACAGTCTTCTGAAAATTGTTCAAGATCCCTGCCACTTCTGTTCCTATATGTGGGTGTTTTCCTACTCCTGGCCCTTCATCTGTGAACACAGAACAAAAATATTTGTTAAGCAATTCTGCTTTATCCTCATCAGCTTCTACATATTCCTCCCCTTCACCCTTGAGTCTGACAACACCACTTTTACCCTTCCTCCTCTCACTAACATATCTGAAAAACACTTATCCCCCCATTTTATTGCATTGGCTATTTCTTCCTCTTTTTGTATCTTTGCTTTCCTGACTACTTTGTTAGCTTCTCTGCGTTTTTCCAAATATAGATATTTGTCTTCCTCTCTCTGTGATTCTTGTATTTTATGAAGGCCTCCCTCTTTTTCTTCACCTTTTCTGCTTCTTCTTTCGAGAACCCATAGAGGCCTCCTTTTCCTTTTACATTTATTTACCTTTCTAACAAAAAGGTTTGTTGCCCTTAAAATATCCCTTTTAGGTTTTGCCCATTGTTTTTCCATATCCTCCAGCTGTTCCCATTCCACTAACGACTCTGTGGAGTATTGTCCCATCTTGGCAAAGATGGTGTTCCTAAACTAGTAGCCCAATTCTCCTGTGGAACAGAATAATACAGCTTGAAAGCTTCATCGCTAGTTGTGACTAACCTGCAGTGCTGAATTACTGTTAATTACTGACTTCTACAGTAAAGGATGATAAAGTAGCATGCAAAATTTTACCACAGCTTAGAAACTAGCTCCTAAAGAAGGGATCCCTGAGGTCTGCATGGACAACCTTCCTCAACGCTGTTCCAGGGCTTTGAGTTCCACTTTCTAGCCCAATGCTCCACCTTCTTCTTCCCTGCACTTTTCTGCCACTCTTAAACCATATCTCAAGCCTAAATTTCTACTGAATATACTGCTAGGGGTTAGGCTAATTTATTTTCAAAGGCTAATTTCTTTTCAAAGATGTGTTATCTTTATTCAATGAAGTGGAAGCATTGAAAGAAAAAATAGGAAACAAAATCTGAGTTTTTCTTTTGCTTCTTTAAATTGTCATCTATTTTCCTTTCCTAAGCATAATTCATCAGTTTAGGATTTAAAAGTTTACTTGAGGTATCATATACAAAGTACCGGACTAACGGCCCTGATAGAGAAGTAGAAACAATAAATGTATTTTTTGAATGACTACTAAGAAGAAATGCAGTTCTTCCAGCAGCGCTGATAAGAAAAGGGAGATAGGCTACTGAGAGATGACCTGGCACAAAATCATTACAATCTGTTTGGGAAAAAAAATCATAGGCAGAGCCTTTTCCAAGCTAAATTGGCATATATTGGAAGGTGATGACAAACAATACTCCAAAATGAAAAAAGTATACTTCTGGGCTTATTGGTAAGAAGTAAAAAATATTCACCTAGCATTTTAAAAAGAGCACTATATTTCATGTTATTTATTTATTTATTTATGTGTTTATTTTAGAATTGCTTATAGCCCACCGATGGGGTTACACTGCAACATACGTACGGGCATGTTTACTAAACTACACTAATTTAGCACACTTGGGCTGTGAATTTATCATGGAGGCCCTGCTAATCTCAGGAAGTGTGTGTATCCATTCCCCTGCCGTTGATATATTGAAACTACATGACACTGAACTAATCATCATGAGGGTACACTTAATGCCACATGTGTTAATTGCAACGGCCTTGCTTGGTGCACATCAAAGATGCCAATGTTTATTGCACTGTGCCATCAATGCCCATGTTCTGTCCCAACCCACTCAGTCTCCGTGTAGTCTCATACTAACCAATTTTTAGTGCAAGACCCCAAAATAATTTTTTGCATGGCATGCTCACTGCACGATAAAGCCTGTACTAACAGCATGCTTTAGTAAACATACCCCATAATAATTTACAGGCTGATGCAGAAAGCCGGCGCTGAAGTCGTGCACTTTCAACTTGTATGCCTCAGGATGCACCTCACGGGGCCAAGAGCCACCATTTCTCAAGATGGAGGCACAGGAGCAGCAGCGGTCTCACTTATTAGTAAAGGTACCGGGAGACGGGTGGGGGTGTTCAGGAATGCTGGGCCACCAGGTTTATTTTTAGTTGGGCGAGTGGGGATCAATGCCGCTGAGCCACCAGGACTAGTTTTAGTTTGGTGGGTGGAGGGGTTGAGGACAAATGGGTCACCAGAAATTTGGTTTCTGTCGGGGGCCTGGTGCAATCTATTGATGGCATTGAGGGCTTTCCCTGCTGCCACATTTCTGCTCAGATGATCCAGAAACTGGAGAAAAGCCCCAATGCCATCAAAATACTATCAGGGACACACACAAGGGGGATCAATTCAGACCTGGGCATCCTGGCTCTCTGTGTACCCGATCGGAACTGGATGCACAGAGTTAGCCTGGATTCTGATCCAGCGGGGCACATCTAGCCCTGTGGATTCAGAATTGCATCCAGACCTGTACATGCAGGCTGGGACCTGATTCAAGTAGGCCTGCTCGTACAGGCCTTGCCCGGATAGCTCAGTCAGGGCTTTCTAATGGAGCCATGGCCCCATGGCGTCCGGTTGCCATGGCACCATGGCTCCATTCAAAAGCCGTGATCCCCAGCCGTTGGACCAAAAACTGCATTCCCCACAGCCCAACCCCGATCTGGGGTTGGGCTGCGAGGAATGTCGTCTTCCCCCTGCTGCCTCTTTTGGGCCCTGGGACTGCCCGATCCTCCTGACAAGGGGAACGTATTTCACCTCAGACGTGGAATAAGTTCCCTGTACTGGGTAAAATATTGGGACTGTATTGGTGGGAGCCACAGCTGAGACTTGAACCTGTGACCTTCTGCTCCTGAACACACTGGCTGTGTGTACTGCATCACATTGTTGCCACAGGGACAGTGCCTTCCCTGGGGATACCATGACTGTTCGTCAGACAGGGCCTGTCTGTTGCAGTGCATGGCACCCACCTAAACAGGGCTAGGCCATGGTCTGCTGTTGGATAACCTCACTCGTTATTCCCCTTTCCAGGACATTTATGAATATGTCAAAAAGCAGCGGACCCAGCACAGATCCCTGGGTTAGCTCTAGAAATAAGACCGCATGCGTGGCGTTTAACAGAGGTTGACAGTCGTGAATGGAGAGGGTTCATGAGCTATACTATTAGCTAAATAAAAGGTATGCAGTTTCTTGATTTTTGACAGTATCCGTTAAAAAATCAACAGTTAGAAAGCAGATGTTTAGTGAACCTGTTTCTGTTGCAGTGCTTTCATATCTTCCCCTGAAGAAACCACATGGGTGAAATGCTAAGGGACAGTGTGCCTGCAAGCATCGGGATATATATTGAAAGCTGAAAACCTCTACTAAAAGTTAAGCACTGGTTAAACATTATCTAAATAATACACTGCTATTTTACATTACAAGACAGTTTTAACTACCAGAGGGAGCAACACTTATGAATTAAGGTCGTTGATGTGAATGGGCGCTGATCCATTTGACAGGTACACTGTAGTCGATGGCAGCCCGCTATTGCTGAGACCTTGTGGCCACCCCAATTAAAAACACCGATATTTTGTTTTAGGTCAATACAAGACACGTTACATATTTTTGCAATAATAGTACAGAGAGTTAAATACAATTGCCAGGATATATGCTCTGATCTAAAGGACCACAATTAGATTTGTAACACACCACTATATGACAGGGGGACACAGACAGGAGGGACATACAACTAGGCCAGAAAACATTGACCTGGGGGGACCCACACACACCACCTATAACAGCTATGACGTGTGTATGAGATTACCTGTCCAGGGACATATCCCAGACCAGTGACAGAAGAAGGCCTATCACACTGTGATGGCGAGGTAGATGCAAACAAACCCCAATGACCACATCACACAGATGTCCAACACATCACACTCTGTCATTGGCCAACATACAGTGGGGATCCCCCACCCACCCTCACAAGACATTGGGGTGCACATTGCCACAGCCGTATCAACTGCACCTAGCCAAGACCCCACACCACATGGGTCCATCATCTATACAGGTACTGGAGTGCCACAGACACATTCCCATGATCCCCACCCATGGTGCAACCACATGCCCAGCATCACTCCACCCATCCCCTGAAACAACCCACCACACACACTGAGTATGTGATAGCTGTCCACACACACTGCACAGTGGCTACCAAAGTGGCAGTCCCCACACATGTCTGGCTGACCTGGACGAATGCTGCAACACCTGCCATCCATACCACTCAGACCAATTCATACACATCGCTCACACACACTATGACAGGCCACAATCCCACTCAGGGCTCCCACATGCACCCTGACCACATGTAGCACTGAGCCCGCATCCAAGGTCACACGCACAGTGCAGGATATGCCCTGATTTTCTTGGACATCTCCACGGCCTTCTACTCTGTCAACCATGAGCAGCTCCTGACACGTCTCCAGGAAAAAGGAATCCAGGGCTCAGCCTGGAGCTGGTGCAAATCATACCTAACAGATAGATGGCAGCAGGTACGCACAGGCTCTACGACCTTCAAGTCTTTCCAACAAAAACATGGAGTTCCCCAGGGTTCTTCACTATCTGCTCTATTATTCAGTATATATATGTAGCCCATATGTGCCATCATCCGCTCCTTCAACATCTTCTGACAGATTTATGCGGATGACGTACTACTCTTCACCCCTTCACCGTTGATCAACCAGACTTCTCCTCACTGGTAAAATGCTTTGATGCCATCACTGACTGGCTTAACTCACAGAGTCTCAAAATAAATTACAGCAAGACAGAAGTGCTGTTCATTATGAGAAATCAAACCTTCATCCCTCCGGCAACATTAAAGACAAGAGATGCCGAGCTCCCGAGCCGCCCCACCATCCGCTACCTAGGAGTCACACTTGACCAGCACCTCGACCTCAAAGCCCAAATAAGCAACACTGTCAAGAAAGTCTACCATAAGATGAGGACAATTCGACATCTCCGACCCTTACTGCAACCAGAGGACTTCCAGACAGTCTTCCAGGCGCTAGTAACCCCCCACTTTGACTATGCCAATATGATCCTTCATTGGCTCCCTAAGAACACACTTAACCCCCTACAGTTAACAATGAATGCCGCTGCCCGATTCCTACATGGGGCCTCTAGAAGAGAGCACATCACTCCAATCCTAAAGGACCTCCAGTGGCTACCAATCTACTGCCGACTCATCTACAAAGTTGCTCTCTTAACTTTTAAAGCCATCAACAAAAAAACCTATGGCTTCTTGACAAACCTTATCCACCACACACCCACATCCAGAGCAAGAAGGTCCTTCACCACCAACACACTAATAACCCCCAGTGAAGTAACAAAATGCACTCAGGCAACAAAAAACAGAGCGTTCATGTTCTATGCACCTACCTGCTGGAACGAGCTCCCAGTGTCCATCCGCATGATCACTGACCTCGCACAATTTAGAAAAGCACTAAAGCACCACCTATTTCTCCTGCACTATGCCCAGGCTAACAACACATCCCTACCTGACACAACCTTACGACTCAATTTGCACCCCTGTACATAGCTCGCAAGGAAAACCATGTTACCATAGCCGCGCAGCGACTTCCTACCCACACTGTATATAGACTATATATAGCCTGTATTTACCTCCCCATGGTTATTAACCTAAGTTGTATTTCCTGTTCAATGTAAGTGCGAAGCAGGCTCTTCCTGCTCTGCACAAAATGTTATCTGTAAACTGCACTGATTTTAAAAAGCGCGGTATATAAAACCATTAAATAAATAAAATAAATACCTAGTGCTGTATATAGTGGGCCCGCCAGGCGCAACCCCATCCTCCCCAACATAACAGCAAATGTGACACAGCTCCACCAGTGCGAGAGGCCGCCCCTCCCCCCCCATCAGGTACAGCACACTGTATGCACATGTGCTGTCCCCATTGTAGGTGCAGTAACATCAGGAACAGGCGGACACCACATTGCTGTTGGCGGGGATGTACTACACAGGTGTAGATATGTGACCTGTGCTAACTCATCCTTGCTGTGTACCCTGTTCTACCCCCCAGATGACATCCAGGCCATGGAGGCATATGAGGAGGGGGATGTGCCGGTGCCAGAGGATGCCGAGGGGCCAGAGGCCGGCGAGTCTGGGGATGCAGACAGCACTGGTGGGGAGACCCCAGGAAGCAATGTGGTGCCCGAGGCAGAGGACAGGGCAGCGGATGCCGATGCACAAATGGGGGCCAGTAGCAACAGCACATGGGCTGTGGAGGACACAGAGTCGGAGGGGAGTCACCACACAATGCAGGCGCCGGGGACATCACGCACCCCACACACCAGCATGGATGTCATCCTTGTGGAGCTGTGGGGTTAAACTGCCTCATCAAGGCACGATGCGTAAGGTGGGTAACAGAAAACAAAACAAGCCCCCTGGGGGTTGACGTAACATCCAAAATGACATTCCATGTGCCCCCTAATATTATGACACCATAGCACATAGTTTTGTATGTGCAGTGGAGGTGTGTTTCATGTGCACTCCCCCCCCCTTGTAGCATGTGCCATCTAGTGTCATCATGTTAATGAGCTCATACATCCCCCTACTATTCACCACCAAATACCCCATGGAGACGTACAGTGGTACACACCTACCCCAGATCACCTATACAGCTTACTCGCCGGACCCCTCTCCCTGGGTTGTGGTACGTAGCATAGATAGTTGGGGTACTAAGTACTGTGTGTCAGGTTTAGAGTGAACAGCGCCCCTCAGATATCTATCTGTGTGCCATGAATCCCCACATTATACAACTTATCCCATACAACCAGTGTGCAGATACAGCAGTGACACAATGAACTGCTACACAGTACCATGTGTCATATCTGTGATTTCCACGACCCCTCAGCAGGATCATTTCCTGGCCTGAGGATGTATCATGGGACACACAGATGTAAACATGGTACTGCATTGCTAGCCATCACATACATGATTGCTCTGTGGACCGGTCTGCTGGGATACGCCAGACATGGGCATGAGTCACGGTGGGGGGTGCAACACATGTCTCACACATCACCTTGTGTCTCACCCACAGCCACTCATCAGGCTCTGATGGGCATTCAGGAGGAGGTGAAAAAGCTGTGTGGCACAGCTGAGGTGATGGCAGTGGAGCTACTGTGGATTGCAGATGCCAAGGAGGCCATGGCTGGGCATTCCCAGCAGCTAGCCCCAGCCCCAGAGGCAGCACCAGCGGAACCAGAATAATGGCGTGGCTTGGGCCGTGGTTGCCATGGACGTGGGTGGCCATGCAGGTCGTGATTGCGGGGAACAGGTCACTGTGTGCCAATAAAGACCTGATTATACCTATGTGCATGTCTCCGGTGTTTGCCACTGTACTCCCCTGAGTACCCTGTCCCCCATATTGTCACCCTGGTCACATGTGCCTCCCCATTTCCCTTAGGGGTGGGGTATATGCACTACCACCAATCAACACACATACGTTATACCATGCCCTGTGTGCCATTCACCATGCCATGTGTGCACCCTTCTACCTATGCGTGGGGGTATACCCTACCTCTCCGGTCAAGCAGTAATATGTTTATGGTGGTACATGTATGTTTTATGGATCTGTCACTCTCTCACACCCCATATCCTCTCCATTGCTCCACCCACATGTGTGCCATTCCCTCTGACCCACACCAGGGCCTACGTGGCTGTTTAGCAGCAGATCATTGTGGAAGACACAGGCAGGCATTGGTAACTAGCTACAGTCAGTTGTTCACTCTCCCCCTGTGTCTGTAGTGAGCCGCTGATCCCCCTCCAGACCAACATTCACCTGTCTTGGCCTCACCAGCTATCACCCTGGGCAGCTCTTTGGTACAGCAGTCCATCTTATCCTTCCTGCCACATACCTACTGCTAGCCTTTCCCTTCATCCTCCTACGAGTATGATGCATCAGATATGTAGCCTACACATCACAGGCAGCATGCATGTGACCATAGCTGCTGGGACACACAGCATAGCAGTACATCACAGGGGCACAAGGGGTCACAGATGCCTACGCACATGGCCAGTCCCCACACCTGAGTGTGGAGACGGTCCATGTATGTTACCTGTGTCTACCACACATACACATAGGGGTCTACACACATGTCCCATGCTCACATAAACAGTCTGCCTGTAAGGGAGACAAATGACCATTCTGATGTAGTAATCCAACCGTATTTAAAAACATATTTACAACAAGTATTGTATACAAAAGCCCACATGTTGCGTCCCGTGAGGCAGGACAGCACAGGACACGTGTGTGGGCACCACAGGGAACATCACATGCTCCTGGGACTCCCATCAGGGGATGGCTGTTGAGATGCACCACCCATACCAGCCATACTCTGCATCTCGACAGCCATCCACTGAATGGCGCCTGCCAGCCACCGGATGGTATGGTCCTGGGCCCGCTGGCATTGCAGCACGCCATCCATTGCCACATACAGGTCCCGGATGCACCTGCCACCACATACACACAAGGTGGCAGGTGTCTGTGTGGTGGCATGTGCGTGGGCCCTGTCTGTGGCAATGGGTGGTGTAGCTACACCCAGACGGGCACCATCGCCACACACATGCAGCAGCTGGCAGGGACCCACAGTGCCCTGTGCTGTCCTGTGTTCCCTCCCACCTTCCCCCCACTCCACACACCCCTCCTCCCCCCTGGCACCTCCCACCCATCCATGCCACCCTCCCCGCTCTCTTCCTCCTCACCCCCCCAAAATTTCACACACACTCTCACCCTCCCCTCCCTCTCCATATCCCCGTCGTCCTCTTCCGCCTCTGCCACCTCCTCCTCCTCTGCCTCCTCCTCCTCCTCTGCTGCCTCCTCCTCCTCCACCTCCTCCTCCTCGACCGGCTGGACTGCAGCTGTGGGCATGTTGTGGGGGGCCCTGATGTTGATGTCCCCTCATCAGCAGCAGCAGCTTCTGTGGGGTAAGACAGTCATTAGCACACCATCATGCAATTACAATGCCACATAAACATAGTGTGGCCTCCCACAGACCATTGGCCCACTGTGACATGCTGTATTGTGCTGCAGGGGCTGCAACACTCACCGCCACGTTGCTGCAGCGCCGCTCGAGGATACCCGGACAGTGCAGCCGCAACTCCCGTCCCTTTTTCCGTAGGTCCTCCACCTGGGTGGGAATGCAATGGGTGGGAACATTAAGGGCCAGATATTTCTGGTGGGTGCACAATACATATCACACATCACTGCGTGCAGCAGGGTGCTGCTGCTTCTCATGCCAGTGGGTCCTCTACTACCTGTTGCTAGCGTCTTCATGTGTGGCTGTGGGTCTGGGCATGTGGGGGTGCCACCTGCGTGTCTTTTGGGCAACCCCCCGGACCATTCTTACCCATATCCTACGCTCTCCTTGCATTACATGGCAGCACCATGCCATGTGTGGGGTAGGTATGCTGGTCTACAGGGGAGGTGTTTCTTGACCCCTGTGGGGTCTGGCACACACCTGTGTGTTTGCATGACCTACACACATCTGCAGACACACACGCCATGCCACCATGATATCTGTATTGGAACATGTGTGATGTGTTCTGGTGTCGTGCGGGGATTGGGTGGCCCTGAACACATCACCAGGAGCCACTACCATAACACCAGGATGTCTACTCTACCTGTGTGGACACAACTAGGGCCTCCTGTGAATAGGGCATTTGTGGCCGACTGTAACAGGAGCATGCACCAACACACCTAGCTGGGCTATAGACCTCTGTAATCAGGTCCAGGGCCTCCTGGGGTTACGGCAGAGCTGTGAAACCCCAACTGATGCACTTAACCTAACACCAGGATCTATACTGGACCACTGTAATCAGGTCCAGGGACTCCTGGGGTTAGGGCAGAGCTTTGAAACCCCAACTGATGCAGTTACCCTGACACCAGGATTTATAATAGACCTCTGTAATCAGGTCCAGGGCCTCCTGGAGTTAGGGCAGAGCTGTGAGAATGAAACAGATGCAGGTACCCTGACACAAGGATCTCTAATGGACCATTGTAATCAGGTCAAGGGTCACCTGGGGTTAGGGCAGAGCTCTGAGACTGACACAGATGTAGTTAACCTAACACCAGGATCTATGCTAGACCTCTGTAACCATATGTGATGCCTCCTGGGGATGGAGCAGACATTTGGGACCACATCACACGCAGGTAACATAACACCAGGATGTGTAATAGACCTGTGTGATCAGGTCTGGGGGTGTTCTGGGGATAGGGCAGGATTGCAATCCACACCATACGCATCTACAGTGGCAACAGCTTGGCCCACAGACTGGTATTTCCACCATATTCTGCATGTATGATATGTGATGCTTGCTGTATTTGTGTTGCACAACAGTCATTGTTTGACCTGTCCCCATACACTTACTTCACGTGGGTAGTTGGCAGATCGGTTGTACCGCCTGGTGAGGCGCACCCATGCCCTCCTCACCCTTGCAAGGTCCTGCCTCTTTGCTGCACCTGGGAACAGACGGCTCTGTCTGGTGCAGATTAGTTCGCTCAGGATCCTGATCTCCCTCCGGGTAAATGCGGGCTTCCGTGAACGGCTGTCCATTTTTTCACTCTCGAGATAGCGCATGTACGTGCACGACAGCTCGATGACACACATGGCGCATGCGCCGTGTTGCACACGTACATGTGCTATCTTGCAGTACTACGCGCTACCTGGCGCAATTATGGCACACAGCACATGTGGGATTTTGACGCCCATATCACGTCATAGAATTCTTATCGGAACAATGACACGCGGCACTAATGGTATGGGCCGCTTCTCCAGTCCCCATACACCTGATTTCGCCGCCACGCCACCATTTATTAATTTAATTGGTGAATTGGTGTTGACGTTACGGCGGTGAGGCTCCCCAGCGTTGGCCAGCGGGTGCATTATAGGGCACCTTAGCTTGCGGCGCCCTGTGATGCGCCTTCTCGGCCCATGCTCAGCACCACCGTAGTCTCAGGACTAGGGTGAGTGGGTTGGTTGGCGTTACCCGCACACTACAGAGGTGTGTCTAACTGTTACAGCCATGCAAAAAGGTGGCACTTCAGACACTTTCTGATGTTGTTGCACTGGGGATTCTAACCTATGAGAGCTGGCTGTATAGTCATTGTACTAACCAGTGTGCTATGCCTCTATAGCCATTGACATAGCTAGGACTAACTACACAACAACTGCACGTCAACGCACATACATTCTGCTGTGCTTACTGGGATAGGGGAGGCCAACAGCTAAGGCAGTTTCCAGGCCATGTTACCATAGGCAAATGACTGTGGAGGCAGAAGTCATGGGTTCGATCCCACAGTGGCATTATGTAAGAAGGCTGTCTGAGGCATTACCCTTTAATTTAAATCAGTGCCATCTGAGGCATTTCCTTTTTAATTTAAATTAGTGCTGCCAGCAAAAACACCCTCATAGTGCCGTAACCTAAGGTGCCGCATAAGGCGCCCTATAAGGCACTCCATAGGGCACATTATAAAGTGCACTGTCCTCCAAGGCACCTTATAATGTGCCCTATAGGGTGCTTCATAGGGCGTCTTATAGGGAACTGTATAGGGCGCCTTATGAGGCACCTTAAGGTTACAGCACTGTGAGGGTACATTTTGCTGGCAGCACTGATTTAAATGAAAAGGAAAAGCCTCAGACAGCTGTATTAAATAACACCACTGTGGGATCAAACCCATAACCTCTGCCTCCACAGTCAATGAAGTAACCAGTATGCTACATCTCTTGTGGCGCTGCACCCCGTCTAGGCGGTTGCCTATAGGAGGCAGCGTGCCATCTAATGTCTCTTTTTATGCTCTAGTCCCAGAGCCATGGCTTCTGGAATTGTAGTTGTGGGCAAATAAAGCAGTCCGAGTGGTTTTAGAGGCGAACACAGGAAATTTATTCTTTTTGTGGTTTAAACTTTGCAAACAATTCTTCTTGGGAAGTTTGAACAGGACAACACAAAGAAAGGGTATTTCTTCACTCAAAAAGGTATCAAACAAATATTGCAGTGACAAAATAAACTTGCTTCAATCAGCTTTACATGGAACAGAAAAGTATTTTCTTTCTTCACCTGCCACAGTTGAAACCAGTGCTTATTGCTTCCTATTACCATCTAGCACACTTCAGTTCCCTTCAACTATTCAGGGTTTTAAAACAGCCTTTTTCCTGCTTGTCTGTATTACAAACAGCACAGCTATTTCTTCAACACATTCACTTCACACTTGAACATTCCTCTTAGCTTTCTCATTAGCAATTCTCTTTACCTCCCGGATTTCCAGCCCTCAGAGTATCAGGACCATTAATTGCTTTGGCTCCTGGTTTTTCTGGCTTAAAAACCGTTGGCCCCCTTTCACTCTGACTTTAGACACAAAGAGCAATCCATTAAAGAATCAGCAGGGTCCTGCTCCACTATACTGGGCTCCATTTCCATATCTTCATAATCAGGTTCATACGTTTCTGGGCTTGTATCTGCTTCTGAGAATTGTGGCTTAACTTTCTTTAACAGTGCAAACAGCTTTTCCCAATGAGATTTCTTTCTCTCCTCTGAGTTTCTAAAATGGCTGCAAGGCTTTTTACCTCTGAGTAAAACATTCAAAGGTTCTATCTGTCTCACCTTGCTTCTGGGAACAGTCTTTCTCACAGGCCTTTTAAACAGGGTAATTTCTCCTTCAGAGTCTTCTAGGGCTGCCTCTGTGTCTGAGCTAGAATCCTCCGCTCTCTCAAGGCTATCCCTCCTACCTTCAAACCGTGCTGCAGTGTCTTCACAGCAGGGGCTCCACTCTGAAGAGCAGTCTCTTGTATACCGGCTGCTTTGAGAGTTTCTCCTGTGTCTGTCCCTGGACATTCTCTGTCTTTCACCCCTGAAGATTCTGTTCTCTTCAGCCTGGTTTGTGAGCTTTCTTTCCAGCTGGCCTGTAGTCAGCTTCCTTAGTCCCTCTCTCTTGGACGGCTCGTGACTGCTGCTGTGGCTGGCTCTGTTCCCGTGCCTTGCACTGTGCTTTGCTCCAGCCCTGTGCTTGGCTGCTGCTCCCACACTAGCACTGTGCCTTCCCCTCTCACTCTCTGTTTCTGAGAGCTTAAATGTGTGTAAGCATCCTCCCCCTTCTGGCTCCAACCACCGGTGCTTCCTATCTCCACTCTGTGTTGCCATGGAGCCTGGGTGTGGTCTGAACTCAGTAGTTCTGCAAGTGTGTTTTTTTTCTCTGCCTGCAGTTTTATACGTAGGCCTGGCTGAGCTATTCCTCCACTCAGGTGAAAAAGTTTCATTTCTGGCTATTTTCCCAGGTCCTGCTGCAGCCTCGTCACCACACTCTATAGCTACAAACACACCCCTGGCTGGCTACAGAAAGACTGCAGGTCACCACACAAACTGTCTGCTGTGGTTACCAGGATAAGGTAAACACATCCGTACCCATGATGCACTGCACATTGTGACTCCTCTCCCAGTCCCTATTAGGCATCCGCCTAGGGCCTTGAGGATCAAGTTGCCTTCTAGCGCAATAACAGTCTGCAGTTGAGTAATTAAGGCAAAATAAGAATAGGGCTTTATTTCCCCTCCCCTAAGGATTTCCTTTTATACAACAAAAAACAGGAACAAAACAGCTTCTTCAAAGAAAAATATATCATTTTCCTTTGGTATTTTTTTACAGAGCTTCTGCCCACTTGTTTAGCACAATGATTCAATATCATCAGAGAAACATAACGTACAGTCCATTGGTGTGGGTTCAAGGTTACAGCTATTATTTTCCCACTGCATTAGTTCACAATCCTCCGGGGCTGCAGGTGGATTAAAATCCTCATAGCTGTTTTCATTGTAAAACCCTCTCTGTGAGGCACTGGTCAGCTTATCAGGAAACTGCTCTAGGCAAGCAGGGTTTTGAATACCTGGTATTGTGGCAGTTTCCCTCTGGCTTTCCTTTTCTCCCCAGTAATGTGGAATTACATCATAACTCCCAGCATTTACTTTACTTCTTATACCATGCCCTGGACCTCCAGACAAAACAGAGTTCTTAGCTTTTTCTCTCTTAAAGCTAGGTTCCCACCTTCTCTCTGTTGTCCTGGTTCCTCTCTCTGGGCTACGGACAGCTCCTTCCCGGGACCTCCAGCTACCAGCAGTCTGAGCAGTGCTATGGCCAGGTTCCTGAGAAGTTTTTCCACGGCTGCTTCCTGCTACCAGACCACACCTACTGCTTCCTTGATTGAGCAGGCTTCCTTCTGTGTGACGTCTGCTCTCGGCCTGGTTCCTCACTCCTCCCAGGTCGCTGCCCCCTCTGGCCTCTCCTGGGTTTACCCAGCAGCTTTTATCCTCATGTCCTTTGCACGCTGCCTGTGCTTTCATGGACAGGTGATCCTGATTAGCTTTTAACCTTCCTGCTACGTCAGGACTAGTGTGTGGTAAACTTATTCTATTGCTCTTTTGCCTCCTGTGAGCTGAGTGTGTTTGCTGCCTATCAGTCTCCAAGGTAAATTCCTCTTTTTCACCTATTATCATGGGCTCTACACCGGCTACTGTATCACAACATACAGATCAGCAGTCTACAGCTGATCACAAGATGGGGTATGTACCCACACAGCACCTCGGCCTGGTAGGGGGAACTGACCGTGTGCACCCCCACAGCACCTCAGCCTGGTAAGGCGAACTGACCGTGTGTGTTACTGGCACAGAGTAGCTACAGACCGTGACATTGTGCGGGTCCTGTGCTCACCCTGAGGGTGAGGTGGGACGCTCAGCACCAGGTCCACAGCACCTGGCTTCACCGAGATAGGCTATGCTGCAGGTCTCTATCAGTGCCAGTGTGTGATAGGTAGCTCTTGCAGATGCACCTATGTCCATATGTATTTCCCAGTCACGTATAGCCCTTGTGGACTATGATGCGTATCCTGTGTGGGTGCCATGGTTGCATGTTATAAGTGAAGGGGGGTGTTTGGACCCCAAAGTGGGTTATGTAGCACCATCCATCCTGCTCTCTGTGGCTCAGGATGGGAGACAGAATCTCCCACCAACAGATCCACATTCTACATCTTTGCAATCATGACAGTAGAGAGGACCATCAACCCCAGTCTCACTGTGGAACAGGCACCCTAAAAGGCAGTCAATGAAGATCTGTACGCATCAATAAGGCAATGGCAGAATGCTGGAAAAGCTCAGCTCAGCTGCTCCCCCACCACTATCTGACATTCACCAGCAGAGGGCACAGTCAGTCTCCACCCGGTGCGCCCTGCAAGGTGTTCCAGCCATACACATAATAACTGCAGACAGTCTACTAACTAGTACATAGTGCATGTTCCTGGAGGAACTGTGTGCACCAAAAAATGGGATGCGAGCACACACACACCAAGCAGATATGTCATTGATTGGACCCCAGAAAAAAAGAACCCATAAATATCACTTGAGAGCAATACTGTAGAGCACTATGGGGTTACCTAGCCATACCGTGGTCACTGCTCAGTCAGGGTGAGAGTGACCTCCCAGCATGACATGCTTTGGCCACCCTGTTCGTGCAGGTGTTGGTCAGGCACTACAATGTCCCAGCCATTGCCCTATGCCCTGTGCAGATGCATCCGGCCCAGGCCACCCTTTCCAGGCTATACCCACAGTACCTTGCTCCTCATTATGCACATTGGCAGTCTAACTCTGGAAACTGTGCAAGCAGTGTGGGCTCAGTATGGTGTAGGCAGCCACAACACACTGGATAGACATACACACACTCCCACACCTATACCAGCATTGTGCAAATATAGAGGTTTTTGGCAGCCCTGGCCACCACACCAGTCCTGGGCACAGTGCAGGCATGGCTATGGTGCGCAATACTGTTGGGGTCACTCCCCGGGGTGGTAAACGCTGTCAGAAACCAAAATGGAAACACACTCCACAGATATCCAAAAGGTTGCTTTTATGCAGCTCTGTCAACAAATTGTGTTTAACTTTGGATTTGTTATCTGCCATTACTCATAGCAACCTTTTTATATATGTGTAACGTGTTCCCAAGTTTAGGGCCGCATTGCTAAGGTATACAAGTGCTAGTATTGGGAGATGCTGCTCAGCGCAGGGCCTAACAGCCTGACTCTCCATGAGGCTTTGGATAGTAGAGCCTGTGGGTATGGGTGTGGGTGTTTATGCCCCTTTTGGCCGCTGCTCTAGGGCTGAGTTTCCCAACTCCAGTCCTGGTGGGCCGAACACGGTTCAGGTTTTCATGCTGTCCCTAATGAATATGCATGAGATACATTTGCATACAATGGGGGCATTGCATACAATTGCAGCACAGACATATTTATTAGGGACAGCATGACACCTGAATGGTGTTTGGCCCTCCAGGACTGTAGTTGGGAAAATCTGCAATAGGGATTGCACATGTTTATGGTGTCTGTGCCCTGTAGGGTAAAATATAGGCGTTTATGGCTTTTTATTTAATCTGCAATAACAGTTCCGTCTTTATTACCATGGTTTAGTACTGGGTAAAATATAGGGACATGGTTTGCAGGAGCCACAGCTGGGGCTTGCATGTGTAACTTTCTGCCCCTGATCATGCTGGCTGTGTGTACTGCACCAAATTGTTGCCACAGAGGCAGATTGTTCCCTGGGGCTACCATTAGTGTTCGTTAGACAGACCTTGTCCGTTGCACCACAAGGCATCCACCTAAACAGAGCTTGGCCTTGGTCTGATGTGGGCAGTTGCCACTGCCATCTCCACCAGAAGCAACCCTCTGCCACCATGCTGACATGCCCTTATCCCAGTGGTGCTGGTGGGGCGCAGTCCCAGGCCATCCAGTGTGCTGGTAGGCAGCTACCTATGGTGTGGGTTCTCGGGTAGGGCTGCCTACATGGACATGCGCACTTCCCACCCGGCACCACCTGGCAATGTTATGTGCCCTTGGGGGTACCTGCTGGGTACTGTCCCCTGTGACACTGTGGGACACGCACTTGTGCCCATGTTGGACCCTTGTCAGTTGCTGTCTTGCTGCTTTACAGTTTCAGCATTCCTATGTACCACCTAGGCATCTGCCTAGTCCGCACTGTGCCCCAGCTGGACCACAGCATAACAAACCTGCCCAATATAAATGACAAAACCCGGATCACCGCTATTTCATTGTGGGATCATTCACTTTGCAGGGGGACAGAGCATTCCAAACATGATATCTTCCTTTTTACGTTGTGTAAGTAGTGTTGCTTTTTGTTTATCATTAGTAGCACTATTGGCCAGCTTGGTTATGGGGATTTCAAATGTGGTTCTGGTCATTTAATATGTTTATTTGCGTTTTTGGTTCCTGCACATGCATCACTACTATCACTTTTTCTGATTTCCCTGGCTGTGCTGTACATTGCTGACTGAAATGGTTTCTCTTTCTTGCAAATGTGCCTTTAGCGCTAGGTTTTCACTGGCGCTAATTTTCAGACCTTTGTTTCACGGCATTAGTGTGCATGGGGCTTCTCTCCACCCACTCTATGCCCATTGACCCCTCATCTCCACCCCTGGGGAGCCTTATTCCGCCCTCTGGGAAGCCTTACTCCACCCTCTGCGCACCTTAATGCCGTCGCAGACATTAAGACATGCCATACTGGGTCAGACCGAGGTCCATCAAGCCCAGTATCCTGTTTCCAACAGTGGCCAATCTAGGT
Organism: Ichthyophis bannanicus; assembly: GCA_033557465.1. Lineage (NCBI taxonomy): Eukaryota > Metazoa > Chordata > Amphibia > Gymnophiona > Ichthyophiidae > Ichthyophis > Ichthyophis bannanicus. Next base: position 1,001,173,698 of record CM066033.1, read on the forward strand.
CATACGTACCTAGCAATATCCCCAAAAGACACAGGTTCCACAATGCTTGTACTGGGTCAAGCATTGATATCCTGGGTCCCTTTTTAATAGTGGTTTATGGACCTTTCCTCCAGGAACTTGTCCAAACCTTTTTTAAACCCAGCTATACTAACAGCCCTTACTACATCCTCCGGTAACAGATTCCAGAGTTTGATTACACGTTGAGTGAAAAAATATTTTCTCTTATTTGTCTTAAATAGTTTACCCTGTAGCTTCATTACATGTCCCCTAGTCTTTCTATACTCTGATAGCGTAAACAATTGATCCACGTTTATCTGTTCCACTCCATTCATTAATTTATAGACCTCTATCATATCTCCCCTCAGCCGTCTCTTCTCCAGGCTAAAGAGCCCTAACCTTCTTAGCCTCTCTTCATAGGAGTAGCCTTCCATCCCCTTCACCAATTTGGTGGCTCTTCTCTGTACTTTTTCTAATAACGCTATGTCCTTTTTAAGATACGGTGACCAGAATTGCACACAATATTCAAGGTGCGGTCGTACCATGGAGCGATACAGAGGCATTATAACATCCTTTGTTTTATTCTCCATCCCTTTCCATATGATACCTAGCATTCTATTTGCTTTCTTGGCCGCCGCTGCACACTGGGTGGAGGGTTTTAACATGTTATCCACGATGACTCCTAAATCTTTTTCCTGGGTGGTGGTTTCTAATGTGGAGCCTTGCATCGTGCAATTATAGTGTGGGTTGTTCTTTCCTAGGTGCATAACTTTGCACTTGTCCACATTAAATTTCATCTGCCATTTGGATGCCCAGTCTTCCAATTTATCCAGATCCTCCTGCAGTTTTCCACAATCCTCTTGGGTTTTAACAACTTTAAACAGTTTTGTGTCATCTGCAAATTTGATAACTTCACTAGTTATTCCCATTTCCAGGTCATTTATGAATATGTCAAAAAGCAGCGGACCCAGTACAGATCCCTGGGGTACTCCACTATTCACCTTTTTCCATTGGGAATATTGGCCATTTAGCCCTACCCTCTGCTTTCTATCTTTTAACCAGTTCCCGATCCACAATAGTACACTGCCTCCTATCCCATGACTTTTTAGCTTTGCCAAAAGTCTCTGATGGGGGACTTTGTCAAAAGCTTTCTGAAAGTCCAGATACACTATATCAACCGACTCACCTTTGTCTACCTGTTTATGCACACCTTCAAAAAAACATATCAGATTAGTAAGACAAGATCTTTTTTGTCTAAAGCCATGTTGGCTGCCTCCCATTAGGCCATGACTATCTACATGCTGTGTAATTTTGTTCTTTATGATGGTTTCTACCATTTTCCCTGGTACTGACGTCAGGCTCAACGGTCTGTAATTTCCTGGGTCACCCCTGGAACCCTTTTTAAAAATTGGTGTTACGTTGGCGACCCTCCAATCTTCAGGTATTACAGATGGTTTTAATGAAAGTTCACAGATTACCAATAGCAGGTCTGCAATCTCATATTTCAGTTCTTTCAACACTCTGGGATGTATACCATCCGGTCCAGGTGATTTGCTACTATTCAGTTTATCAAATAGTTGTAATATATCTTCCCGGTGTGGCGATATTTCTCTCAATTCCTCTGCAGTATCACCTTTAAATACCACTTCAGTCTTGGGTAACATCCCTACATCTTCCTCAGTAAAGACCGAAGCAAAGAATTCATTCAGTCTCTCTGCTATAGCCTTGTTTCCTCTTACTGCCCCTTTTACCCCTCTATCATCTAATGATCCAATTGACTCTCTCACAGACCTTTTGCTACGAATGTACTTGAAAAAGTCTTTATTTCGTGTTTTTGCTTCCGTAGCAAGTTTCTTCTCAAATTCCCGCTTTGCCTGCCTTATCAATGCTTTGCATTTAACTTGCCAGTGCTTGTGCTGTTTCCAGTTTTCATCATTTGGTTCTTTTTTCCATTTCCTGAAGGTTGCTTTTTTGGCAGCAACAGCCTCTCTGACCTCACCTTTAAACCATGCTGGCAGTTTTTTGGACTTTCTTCCACTTTTCCTAATGCGTGGAATACAGCTGGTCTGGGCTTCGAGGATAGTATTTTTAAATAACACCCAAGCCTGCTGTAAGTCTTTAACCTTTGGAACCGCTCCTTTTAGTTTTTTCCTAACTATATTTCTCATTCTATCATAGTCTCCCTTTTGAAAGTTAAAAGGTAGTACTGTGGATGCCTTTACTATCTGTCCTCCACTAATTAAATCAAACATGATCATACTATGATCACTATTTCCAAGTGGTCCCAACACCCTTATTTCTTGCACCAGATCTGGCATTCCACTAAGGACTAGGTCCAGTATGGCTTCCCCTCTGGTCGGTTCATGAACCAGCTGCTCCAAGAAGCAGTCATTTATTCCATCTAGAAACTTTATCTCTTTAGCTTGTCCTGCTGTGACACTGACCCAGTCGATACCGGGGTAATTGAAATCACCCATTATTACTACTCTGTTGTGACTTTTGTTAGCTTCCTTGATTTCTTTGAGCATTTCATCATCCATTTGTTCATTCTGGCCAGGCGGTCGATAGTATACTCCAGCTGCCATCACCTTCCCCTTCATAAATGGAATTTCAATCCATAGAGATTCTACAGCAAATTTTGTTCCCTGCAAAACTTTAATCCTTTCTGACTCAATGCCCTCTCTAACATAGAGCGCAACCCCTCCACCAATTTGATCAGCTCTATCATTACGATATAGTGTGTATCCAGGTATCACAGTGTCCCACTGGTTATCCTCCTTCCACCATGTCTCTGAGAGTGCAATCATATCTAACCTCTCATTTAGTGCTATATATTCTAACTCTCCCATTATCTCTCACATTATCGCGCGATATGTGACGTTCTCGCACGGTAATCATGTGATAACGTCACGTATCGAGTAATAACGTTAGCGCCGTTTAGTAAACATACCCCTTGAACTTGACAATGTATATTAAACAGGGATACTGATAAGTTGGATTTTTCTGAAACAATGGTTAAGTGACTTGCCCAAGGCCACAAGGAGTGCTAGTAGGAATTGAACCCTAGCCTCTTGGCCACTAATTAATGCCTCATTTGGCAAAGTATGTGCTTGGGCTTTACTATTCACTTTTTTAACATTCTTGCTGTAGATCATTCTGGGGACATTTTTTTTCATTGTTTATTTACTTTTTATCATTAACTTTTTTCATTTTGTTTCTTTTTTAAACACATAAATAGTGATTTTACAAACATCAGTGATTATGGGGCATGTTTATTAAACTGTGCTATTAACGCATGGTTTAGTGCATGGTAAATGCACATGTTAAAATATAGCGCAGGGCCCCCATGCTAAAAATCCCACACTAATTGGGTAGTATGTGATTGGATGAAGATTAAGCATATAGGGAATGGAATATGAGCGTTGAGGGCACTTTGTGATTAGCATGGGAATTATGGGTGCGTACCAATCATGAATGTTACCATTTGTATGGGTGCACTTAACCCCACCTCAATGGGGGTCATTAAGTGCTCTGAGCTGTGCATTAGGAATGTGCCAATGACATGTGGATAGATGCACATGTTCCGTAAGTTGGTGTGGGCTTCCATGCTTGATTCGCAACCCAAAGGCGTGCCACCAGCATGTTCTTAAGTAAACAGTCCCCCATATTCTGGACTCATCACTTTCTTTTTGGACTCACATCTCCTCAGTTGTTTGTTGCTCCTTTTACACACTTCGTCAGCTTCGTGCTGTTCGCCACCACTTTGCTTCTTTCTCTCGTAATATCTAGATTTTATTATTGTAATGTAATTTGGCTTGCTCTTCCCGAATCCCAACTCTGTCATTTACAACTTGTGCAAAATACAGCAGTCTGTATCCTATCATATGCATCCCAGTTTGACCATGTTACTCCTCTTCTGGCCCGTCACCTTTGGCTTCCCATTGCATCTTGTTTATGGTGCAAACTTTTGATCATAGTTCAATGTGCATTACATTCTGGTACCCCGCATTACTTATCTGATTTGCTGCTTCCCCACTCTACTCACCACTGCCTTCGGGATATTCATGCAAACAGACTTCATCTTCCCTTTGTGAACAAAGTTCACTTCATGTCCATTCGCTCTGCTGCTTTTTATTTTCTTGCCCCTGCCTCATGGAACATATTACCGCAGGCCTTACCATTAGCATAATCTTTTGCAAAGTTTAAGACCATGTTAAAAACTCATTTGAGGAAGTAAAGATGGCGGAGACATGAGCAGACATGCTCTGAGAAGCTCTGGCAACGGCGTTTCTTTTTCAATTTACCTGTTTCTCTCGGACGCCGCAAACCCAAGGAAGTGGAAAGATAAGTTCCTGCCGGGACAACCGGTGCTTACTGGGCCAATGGATGTCTTCCTCACGTCTGGTGGAGTTGAGGTGGCTTCAGTAAGCCTACTGGCAGGTGCGAGGGTAGAAGATGGACTCTTGCTCAGCCCAGGGCTCGATGTTTCTCTCAGCCCAGAGTGCTGGTTCCCTCCAGTGCAGCCTGCAAGTGGTGTGAGTGACGCTGCCGTGAGTGACGTCTTATCGGGTGATGCTGCGAGATTCCCCTCACCTGGAGTGCAGTCCCTTGGTCCTGGTAGTATTTTCTGGAATTCAGAGGTCTTTGCTGGCGATGCAGGAGAGGTGAGAGCTGTAGAGGTTGGGCTGGAACCACAGCATGGAGAAGAGCCAGTTAATGTTCTGCCCTTGGTGTCACCGGGTTTGCAGCAACTTGGTCTGTGCCCTGTAACTCATGTAGTGTAGGTGAGACCTTCAGTTTTTTTCTTTTGAAATGGTTTGGGAAGCACTTTTTAGGCTTGAGAAATCAATATTGGGACAGCTTCAAGCTATCTCTGGCCAGTTTGCTACTTTTGTGCATATGGTGGAGGCTCATAAATCTTCTCTGGGTTCCTTGCAGGTAAGGACTTCCTCCTTGGATAAGAAGGTTGACTTAGTCTAGGATTCTGTTGCTGCTGTCATGAGGGATGCAGAAAGTTTACAAAGGAAGACTGAGGCCTTGGAGAATGTTTCCAGGAGCAGGAACCTGAGAATTCTTAATTTTCCCAAGGTTCCATCTTTTTCACCTATGGAACTTTTCAAAACGATTTTGGCTAATGTATTGAAAATACCAGTGGAATTGGTTCCTCCAATATCTAGAGCCTATTATCAACCTACTGCTAAGATTCTTTTGGTAGATGGTCAGGGTCAAGGTTTAGATAGGTTGCCTGCTTTGTCCTGTGATAGTTTGAATCTCACTGGTTTTCTGGAGCAGTCGGGGTCCGATCCCAGGGTGACTGTAACTTTGTTGATCACCCTGGCGTTGGACATTGATCAGGACTGGATTCTAAAAATGTATTTCCAATCATCTACTAAAGAGTTTATGAGTTCTAGAATATTTCCTGATGTTGCCAAGGCTACACAGAAAAGGCGGAAACAGTTTCTTATTCTTAAACCTGGAGTTCCGCAATTGGGGGGATTGTTTTTTTCCATGTAAGTGTCTACTCAAATTGGCTGGGTCCAGTTATATATTTCTTGATCCCCAACATTTGTCAACTTTTTTCTCCTCCAAGTATGCGGGGTGGCAACCCCACTCTATAGAGTCCACTTAAATCAAGCCTTATATTGGTAGGACAAGATGACTGGTAGAAAGCATAGCTCATCTCTTTGTCTGTTTTGATTGTCTATATCAAATGGTTTTTTGGGGGGGATATGTTTCCTTGGCATTGTGTTATACTTCCTCTATGCAGGGGACTGGGGGGGGGGGGCAAGCTTTTGTTGATTTCCTTGTATGGATGACATATTGTTATCATTGTTGGTCTCTTTTTTTTCTGCTTGTTCCCTTTTACTTATAAGATTTGTATTTGTTGTAAAGTGTAAATTGCATAAATAAAAAATGTAAAAAAAATCTCATTTATTTAATCAAGCATGCAACATGCCGGTCCCCTGATACATAGCCTCCCTGACTGCTTTTACGACTTGTTTCTTGTTTCTATCTCTCCTGTACTTTAACAAATACTGTATGACTGAGTTCCTGTCCTATCCAACCAGTGTAGTTTTTTTTTTTAATTTCTGTCTTTACCTTGTTTTTAAATTGTAAACCACTCTGCTGTGTCTTTATTGAAGGGCAGTCAAGCAAATCAAATAAACCATAAAGCATATATGTTCATAGTTGATTTGGGGTTTGATTGCTGCTGGCACTCCTTGAGGCCTTGGACAAGTTACTTTACTCTCCATTGCCTTGGAAGAAAAGGCCTGGCACTCTACTTTGGGTCATATCCTACCAAGAAGACGGAGGGACTGCTGTGTTGCCAGGAGTCAGCATTGACTTGAAGGCAAATAAAAAAAAAGTTCAGAAAAGTAATTTTATGGAAACAAAAGAAAAATGAATAAAAGAATATTCCTACTTTCCAGTGGAGGGTTTGCTCCTGTAAATCTACAAGTACTTATGTACTTGTGAACCCTGCCAGGCAAGAAATATTCAAAGAAAATTCTTCTGATATTTTCAATTGAAAATGAATTAGTTGTCCATAGATAAAAAGTTCCCATAGGCCTGCATTCTTTGTTGGGGAATGATTTAAAGCAACACTGATGGATGAATAAGCAGTCAGATAAACCCTTGATCTTAGGCACACTAACTAATAAAAAAGGAAATGTATTTTTTCTTTACTCATTTACATGTGTCCTTTTGATGTTACTGTTCAGAATTTCAGCCGTAATGTTAATGCACAGGAAAATTATGTGTAGTAATGGCCTTTCCGTATGGTCATTAGATAATGTCTGTGCTATCGTGTGTTAAATGCAGACATTAATGATTTAAATTAGCTTTCTAGAACTAACATTGAATTTACTACCTAAAGTTACAATCTCTGAAATGTATTGTTGCCTTCCTTACAAGAGAAAATTAACTATTCCTTCTGGGTTGTAGTTTTGTTTTCCTCAGTAAGGGCCCAATATAATAAGACTACATAAACAATCAGCACTAATGGTTTAGTGCCAATATTTTTTACTATCACAGTAAATGTTGACTTTAAAGCACATTTTAGAACACAGGTCACTACATGTACATTTGTGCTGGTATTTTAGAAACAGATTTGCGAAACGTGAGGTCGTTTCTAAACTACATATCCATGGGCTGCAGGAGGAGATATTTCAGAAAGATGGGCGTGAGAAAAATCAGTGGAGAAACCCTATAGATTACACAGATAAATGCCAGCCTTTAACAATGGTCATGTGCAAATACTGGCATTTATACATGTCTCTGGGAAATTTTGAAAACATAGAAACATAGAATCATGACGGCAGAAAAAGACCACATTGCCTATCTAGTCTGCCCTTCCATATCAACTACAATAGTCCCCTTTTCTCCTTTAGAGATCTTCTGTGTTTGTCCCATGCTTTTTTGAATTCAGATACTATCCTCATTTCTACCACTTCCACTGGGAGACTATTCCACGCAACTACCACTCTTTCTGTAAAGAAATATTTTCGTATATTACTCCTCAGTCTATCCCCTTTCACCTCATCCTATGTCCCCTCATTGCAGAGCTTACTTTCAATCTAAAGAGGTTCTCCTCTTGTGTATTTACGCCAAAGAAGTATTTAAACATCTCTATCATATCTCCTCTATCCCACCTTTCCTCTAATGTATACATATTAAGATATTTAAGTCTGTCCTCATATGCTTTATAACGAAGACCACTAACCATTGAGGTAGCCATCCTCTGCACCAACTCCATCCTGTTTATAGCCTTTTGAAAGTGTGGTCTCCAGAATTACACATATTACTCCAAATAAGGTCACATCAGAGACTTACACAGAGGCACTATCACCTCCTTTTTTTCTGCTGTCCATGCCTCTCCCTATGCACCCAAGTATTCTTCTGGCTTTTGTCATTGCCTTTTCTACATGTTTAGCCAATTTAAAATCATAAGAAACAATCATACCTAGGTCCTGCTCTTTTGCGGACAGAAGTACTTCACCACCTATACTGGACTGCTTCCTTGGATTTACAACACATCTAGGGCTTTCCCTCAGTCCACACCCTTGTCACCCAGTCAAAGATATCAATCAGATTTGCTGACAAGACTTTCCTCTGGTAAACCTATGCTGCATTGGATCCTGCAATCCATTGGACTCCAGAAACCTCACTATTCTCTCTTTTGGTAGTGTTTCCAATAATTTACTCACCACAGAGGTTAGACTAACTAGCCTGCAATTTTCAACTTCATCCTTACTTCCACTTTTGTGTAAAGGGACCATATGTTCTTTTCTCCAATCCTCTGGGACCACTCCCGACTCTAAAAAAGCATTGAAAAGGTCAGTCAATGGAGTCGCTAGAGTGTCCACAAGTTCTTTCAGTATTCTCGGATATATCCCATCTAGTCCCATTTGATTTTTCTACTTTTGGTTTAGCTAGTTACTCATGAGCACAGTTTTTTGAAAATTATTTTCTGTTCCTATTTATGAGTGTTTTCTGAGGTCCTGCTCCTAGGCCTTCATCTGTGAACACAGAACAGAAATATTTGTTATGCAATTCTACTTTATCCTCATCAGCTTCTACATATTCTTCCCCTTCACCCTTGAGTCTGACAATACCACTTTTGATCTTCCTCCTCTTACTAAGGGGTATGTTTACTAAACCGTCTTAAAGTAGCAGCGGCGATGTTATAGCATGATACTTAACGTTATCGTGCGATAATCATCCCGCGATAACATCACGTATTGTGTGATAATGTCTCCGGCGGCGGTGAGGTGTGCAGAGGGAGGAGAAAGGCACCCCAGAGGGTGGAGTAAGGCTCCCCAGGGGCGGAGAGAAGGGGTAAATGGGCAGAGAGTGGGCGGGGAGTGGATCCATGCACACTAACACCGTGAAATAAAGCTCTGAAAATTAGCGCCAGTGAAAACCTTGAGCTAGGCACATTTGCAAGAGAGAGAATCCATTTCAGTACGCAATGTACAGCAAAGGCAGGGAAACCCAGAAAAGTGATAGTAGTGATACATGTGCAGGAACCAAAAAAGGCAATTAAACATATAAAATGACCAGAACCACATCTGAAATCCCAATAACCAAGCTGGCCAATAGTGATATTAATGATAAACATAAAGCAACACTACTGAAAAAGCATAAAAAGGAAGATATCATGTTTGGAAGGGTCTATGCTCTGTCCCCCTACAAAGTGAATGATCTCACATTGAAATAGCGGTGATCAGGGTTTTTGTCTTTTATACTGGGCACGTTTGTTAGGGCGTGCACATGTGCAACAACAGCAGAGTGGGCATGTAGGAAAGGGCAACTGCACTGATGCTGTAAATGGGATACAGGGGGCTGCAGGCAGCACATGCTGTGGTCCAGCTGGGGTACAGTGAGGACTAGGCAGATGCCTAGGTGGCACATAGGAATGCCAAGACAGCAACTGTAAAGCAGCAAGACAGCAACTGACGAAGGTCCAACATGGGCACAAATGTGTGTCCCACAGGGTCACAGGAGATATTACCCAGCAGGTACCCCCAAGGGCACATAATATTGGCAGGCGGTGTGGGGGGGGGGGGGAAGCACGCATGTCCATGTAGGCACCCCTACCCAACAACCCACACCATAGGCAGCTGCCTACCAGTACACTAGATGGCCTGGGACTGCGCACCACCAGCACCACCGGCATAAGGGCATGTCAGCATGGTGGCGGAGGGGTGCTGGTGGCAGAGGGGGCAGTGGCATCTGCCCACAGCAGACCACGGCCAAGCTCCATTTAGGTGGGTGCCATGCACTGCAACAGACAAGGTCTGTCTGATGAAGTCATGGCATCCCCAGGGAATAATCAGCCCCCTGTGGCAACAGTTTGGTGCAGTACACACAGCCAGTGTATACAGGGGCAGAAAGTCAGAAGTTCAAGTCCAAGCTGCAGCTCCTGCCAACCTTGTCCCCATATTTTACCCAGTACTAAACTGTGGTAATAAAGACGGAACCTTTATTGCATATAAATTAAACATGCCTGAAACCCCTATATTTTACCCTACAGAGCACGGACACCATAAACATGTGCAATCCCTAGAGCAGAGTTTCCCAACTCCAGTCCTAGAGGGCCAAACACCATTCAGGTTTCAAGGCGGAGGAGTACTTATCATCACCAAAGCTGACCTCCAGTTCAAAATGGATGAATCCAACAGTAACAACCATCTAGAAACAGTATCAGTCTCAAACAACACATGCTCCATAAATTTGGTCTATAGATCACCACCCAGGACTGGAGTTGGGAACCTCTGTCCTAGAGCAGCGGCCAACAGGGGCACAAACACCCACACCCACAGGCTCCACTATCCAAAGCCTCATGGAGAGTAAGGCTGTTGGGCCCTGTGCAGAGCAGCATCTCACAATACTAGCACCTGCATACCTTAGCAATGCCGTCTTAAACTTGTAAACATGTTCCACATATATCAGAAGGTTGCTATGATTAATGTCAGATAACAAATCCTAAGTTAAATACGATTTGTTGATAGAGATTCATCATAGCAACCTTTCTGATATCTGTGGAGTATGTTTCAGTTATTGCTTCTGACAGTGTTTACCACCCCAGGGAGTGACCCCAACAGTATTGCATACCATAGCAATGCCCGCACTGTGCCCAGGACTGGTGAGGCGGCCAGGGCTGCCACAAACCTCCATATTTGCACAATGCTGGCATAGGTGTGGGAGTGTGTGTATGTCTATCCAGTGTGTTGTGGCTTCCCACACCTTACTGAGCTCACACTGCTTGCACTGTTTCCAGTGTTAGCCTGCCAATGTGCATAATGAGGAGCAAGGTACTGTGGGTATGGCCTGGACAGGGCGGCCTGGGCAGGATGCATCTGCACAGGGTATTGGGCAATGGCTGGGACATTGTAGTGCCCGACCACCACCTGCACAGACAGGGTGGCCACAGCATGTCATGCTGGGAGGTCACTCTCACCTTGACTGAGCAGTAACCATGGCATGGCTAGGGTTCCCCCATAGTGCTATGCAGTATTTCTATCAAGTGATATTTATGGGTTCACTTTTCTGGGGTCCAATCACTAACATACCTGCTTGGTGTATGTGCTCACATCCCATTTTTGGGTGCACACAGTTCCTTCAGGAACATGCACTATGTAATAGTTAGCAGACTGTCTGCAGTTAGTATGTGTATGGCTAGAACATCTTGCAGGGGTCAGCGGGTGGAGACTGACTGTGCCCTCTGCTGGTGAATGTCAGATAGTGGTGGGGGGCAGCTGAGCTTCTTCAGCGTTCCGCCTGTCTGCCATTGCCTTATGTGATGTGTACAGATCTGCATCGACTGCCCTGTAGGGTGCCTGTTCCCCAGCAGGACAGGGGTTGATGGCCCTCTCTACTGCCACCATTGCAGAGATGTACAATGTGGATCTGTTAGTGGGAGATCCTGTCCCCCCACCCAGAGCCACAGAGGGCAGGTTGGGTGGTGCTACATAATCTGCTTTTGGGTCCAAACACCCCCCTTCATCTATAACATGTGTCAGGGCACCCACACAGGATATGCACTATTCTGGGTGTATCATAGTCCACAAGGGCTAAACGTGACTGGGAAATACAGATGGACACAGGCGCATCCTAGGTGTGTTTACAAGGACTACCTATCATACACTATCACTGATGGGGACCTGCAGTATAGCCTACCTCAGCCAAGCCAGGTGCTGCGGACCTTGTGCTGGGTGCCCCACCTCACCCTCAGGGTGAGCACAGGACCCACACAATGTCACGGTCTGTAGCTACTCTGTGCCAGTAACACACACGGTCAGTTCCCCCTACCAGACCTAGGTGCTGTGGGGGTGCATACCCCATTATGTGATCAGCTGTAGACTGCTGATCTGCATGTGCAGTGCATCATGGGTACGGGTGGGTTTACCCTATCCTGGTAACCACAGCAGACAGTCTGTGTGGTGACCTGCAGCCTTTCTGTAGCCAGCCAGCAGTGTGGTGGTAGCTATAGAGAGGTAGCCTACTGGTTACATCAATGACGGTGGAGGCAGAGGTCTTGGGTTCAATCCTGCAGAGGTGTAATCTAAAAAGGCTGTCTGAGGCATTTTCTTTTAATTTAAATCAGTGTTGCCATCAGAAACACCCTCACAGTGCTGTAGCCTAAGGTGCCTCAAAGGCGCCATATAAGGCGCCCTATACAGTGCCCTATAGGGCACATTATAGGGTGCCTTGGCAGACAGGGCACTTTATAATATGACCTATGGGGCGCCTTATAGGGCGCCTTATGAGGCACCTTAGATTACGGTACTGTGAGGGTGTTTTTGCTGGCAGCACTGATTTAAATTAAAAGAAAATGCCTCAGACAGCCTTTTTAGATTACACCACTGCAGGATTGAACCCATGACCTCTGCCTCCACAGTCATTACAATAACCAGTGGGCAACATTGTTATAGCATCTAGCACTGCACTGGCATGTACTTAGGGTTAACGCGTGTTAACGTGCCACAGCGCCCACTATCGTGCGATACAGATTCCTGCTACCTTAGGACTGGAACGCCCACTCCTTATATGGCATTCTTCACATTATCGTTGCAACTAGCGCCGGTAACATTAGGACGGTTTAGTAAACATACCCCTAATATATCTGAAAATTTTCTTATCTCTCAATTTTTTTGCATTGGCTGTTTCTTCTTCTTTTTGTATCTTTGCTTTTCTGACTACTTTGCTAGCTTCTCTAAGTTTTTCAATGTATAGATGCCCGTCTTCCTTTCTCTGTGATCTCTTGTATTTCCTGAAGACCTCCCTCTTTTTCTTCCCCTTTTCAGCTATTTCTTTTGAAAACCATAGTGGCCTCCTTTACCTTTTACATTTATTTACCTTTCTAACAAAAAGGTTTGTTGCTCTTAAAATATTGCCTTTTAGTTTTGCTTACTGTTTTTCTATATCCCCTAGCTGTTCCCATCCCCACTAACAACTCCTTGAGGTATTGTCTCATCTTGTCAAAGTTAGTTTTCCTAAAGTCTAAGATTGGTGGAAGACTCATCAACAACCTTCGCTATGCTGATGATACCACATTACTGGCTGAAAGTGAAGATGATCTGAAACATTTGCTTCTCACAATCAAAGAACATAGTCTCAAAATGGGTCTGCACCTTAATATAAAGAAGACAAAGATCATGACAACTGGCATAATCAACAGGTTCATCGTTGAAGGAGAAGAAATTGAAATTGTGAACAACTTTAACCTACTTGGATCAACTATCAATAAAGAAGCAACAAGCAGTCAAGAAATCAGACGACGCATTGCTCTTGGCAGAATGGCTATGAAAGACCTAGATAAGATTCTCAAGAGCAGAGATGTCTCTCTCCATACAAAGATTCGACTTGTTCAAGCCATGGAATTTTCAATAACATCATATGGATGTGAAAGCTGGACAGTGAAAAAGATAGACAGGAAGAAAATTGATGCCTTTGAATTATGGTGCTGGCGGCGAATACTGTGTATACCATGGACTGCCCGAAGAACAAATCAGTCTGTACTCGAGGAGATCAAACCTAAGCTTTCTTTAGAAGCTCAGATGACAAGACTTCGACTTTCATACTTTGGACACATCATGCGAAGAGAGAGATCATTAGAAAAAGACATTATGCTTGGCAAGATAGAAGGTCAACGCAAAAGAGGAAGGCCAGCAATGAGATGGATTGATACAATAACAGCAGCTACGGGTACCAGTCTGTCAGCAATGAGCCGCCTGACTGAAGACCGAACACAATTTAGGATAGCTATCCAGAGGGTCGCCATGAGTCGACTCCGACTCGACGGCACTTAACAACAACAACAAGAACCTCGCTTTTGAATGGATTTTATCAGCCCTAGTCCTTATACTGAACCACACTATCTGAAGATCTTTGGATATGAGATGATCTCTCACTATAACATCAGAAACACTTTCCCCATTGGTAAGCACCAAGTTCAGTATGGCCCCTTCATGTGTGGGTTTTGTTAGCAGCTGCCTGAATAATTCTCCCTGTAGAGAATCCAGGATTTCCTTACTTCTAGATAACACAGCAGCAGGCATGTTCCAATCAACATCCAGCATATTGAAATCATCTATCAGTAGCACTTCTTCTTTCATGGCAATGCTGCATATGTCTTCTATTAAATCTCTATCCACTTCTCCCTGTGAGGGGATCTGTATATCACTCCAATGCAAATGGATTTATCTTTTCCTCTTTCTAGTTTAACCCACAGTGCCTCCTCTTTCCCTTTTAAGCTCTGTAATTCTATAGCTTTAACATTATTTTTTACATACAGTCCCACTGCTCCTACTCTTCTTCCTATCTTGTCCTTTCTGAATATAGTATAGCCTGGAATAATTACATCCCAGTCATGGTTGTCCATGAGCCAAGTCTCTGTAACCACTACTAAATCCAAATCAGCCTTTTCCATTAACGCCTCGACATGTGAGATCGTATTTCCTATGCAATTGGCATTTATACATACTGCTTTCCAGATGTTTCCTCCTTTTACCCATTTCTATAGAGGTATTTAATGTTTTACTCACCTAGGGGCTGTCACTTACCTCGGGGCTTTCTTCACCCATCTCCAATGAATCTAGCTTAAAGACCTCTTCAGTAGGTTAGCCAGTCTGCTGCTAAAGACATTTTGACACTTCTTTGACAAATGGATGCCATCTCTGCTTTTGCAGCCCTTGGAATATCATTACATGGTCCAGGAAACCAAAATGCTCTTGATGACACCATCCATGCAGCAAAAGATTTGTAGATATTTTTAATTATTTACAGAGAACACTCTTTTGTCTCTATTTCAATTCAGAGAGGGAAATAAACATTGGGGGATTGAGGGGATACCCTCCTAAACCCAACCTCTAAAGGGAATGTCAAAGGGAATACTTTTTATATCCCTATTCATGCCAAGGAGCAAGTATAAATTTGGATTTATGTGTGCATATCCTGAATGAAATGGGGGATGTACATATAAACTTTTGTCCCTCCTGAAGTATGCCCCTGACATACCTTGTCTATTCTGGATGTAGTGTGGTCATCCATGTGTAAATTTACCATTTTCTAAAATGGCCATTTGCATGTGGCCATGATTTACACATGTATATTGTCACTTTGAGCCATCAAGAGTGTCACAAATACCCCAAGGTACTAGTGGCAGGAAGACTATCGGCTGCCATCTGAAGAGCAAAGTGGCACACAGAATCCAATGTAGTAGAAGAGGGCAAAGAAACATCAAAAGTTACTGAAGAATACCAAAGCACTTTGAGAGGAGTAAAATGGAACCAACATTGACATGAAGACTCCAAGGCATTGGCAAAGTGGTAATGTGATAACAGCATTGTCTGGATAATGCCAAGGTAGTGTGAGTAGATTATAACAGCAATATCTTAGGCTGGAAGACACAGAAAAAGTGGAAGAGGACCAATATTTATTTATTTAGCTATGCTTATATACCGCTAAATATAAAAGTCAAAGTGGTTTACAATAGCCAATAAATGACTTTACAAAGAACATTAAAGAAATCTAAAACAAATGGTTAAACTATATACAGTGGTTATGAGATTAAAGCCACAGGGAAATATATTCCATAAGAAGGATAATGTGTTAGGAAAGTGACGTTTCATTCACATCAAAGCATTAAAAAAAGAGATATGTTTTAAGCATCCTTCTAAAAGTCATTAAATCAATAGCAGCATGAAGGTAGTCTGGAATCTTTTTCCAAAGAGCTGGTGCAAACAAAGAAAGCTCTCCTCGATGTGACATGTGAAGTCCTAATATACAAAGCCAGCACTGAGATTGCCTGGAAGGCTGTAAAACATCAAAGGAGGGCCAACAGAGCAGCAAGATAGGCTGCACTATCCAAGGAAATATTAGGGTGAGATAAGCTAAGTTGTGTGCCTGAAAGTTAGAGTTCAATGATTGAGGACTTTTTTTGTAGCATAGGAACATATAGTGAAGATCCGCCTGGGCTAGGGGATATATTCACGGACTGCTTGGAATGATATGTTCTGGGATTTAGATAGAATGAAGAGAACATGCTGTGATGAAAGCTCTAAAAGAAGTGGGAGAAGGTTGAAAGAGTGGCAGCGCTTCCTGCAAGAGTCCCGAAGATCAGAGGAAGGCCGATGTAGCAGCATGATTTAATTTTATAGGAACCATAGACACTATCATTCCATGAACATACTGTACAGGTAGTGTGTAATACTCGTCTCATCATCACAAATGCATGTGCAGGATACCCTTGACCCTGCCATGACTGTTTTGTGCTGTCATGATCCAGAATGGGGCAAGACTGTGCCATGGGACAACTGGGAAATGCCTGGCTACTACGTGAGGAATAGCAGTGGGAAGTGGAATCTGATGAAGCTCATACCTTTCTCAGAGTTCATGGCAAATTATATTTAGGTACAAGTATTTTCCGGTTCCCAGAGGGTCCAACAATAATGGAATCCAATTCTCAAAAAGGCTCTACTACAGGATAGTTGCCCTAATGCTTGTTGCCCTCTAAATATCACACAGTGTATCTATTCTTTCCCCGTCCCAAATGTGGCTGCTGGTAAGCAAATAGGTGCCAGGACAAAAAGGAATGTGATGTATCACCAAAACCTGTGTCTGCATGTGCTGCATATGATCTATAATAGGGCATATCTACATTGCCTGTGCCATAGCAAACTGTTTGCCCAGGAATGTGCTCTATTCTGTCTCATCATGCTCTGTCACCAAATAATCCCCTACCTTTATGCCTTCTCCAAATGTAATGGAGCTTATCCCATGAAGACCTGGCTCCTAAGCCTGTGAGACAGCCTCAGATCCCACAAAAAGAACAATATCATAGGGCAGCGATGGCGAACCTATGGCACGCGTGCCAGCTGTGGCACGCGAAGGCCTTGCAGCTGGCACGCGTGAAGGTCCGCAGAAAAAGAAAAAGCGGGCTCTGGCTGCTGCCGCGGACGCGGCAGCATGCAGTGTCCCGCGGGGCCCCCTCCGCCCGCTAAGCCCCTCTGCAAGGGCTTTCAGATTCGCGAGGGAGACAGCGTCTCCCTCGCGTCTCTGTTAAGCCCGCAGGGGCTAATGGGAAATTTCCCATCAGCCCCTTTAGACGCGAGGGACTGATGGGAAATTTCCCATTAGCCCCTGCGGGCTTAACAGAGACGCGAGGGAGACGCTCTCCCTCGCGAATCTGAAAGCCCTTGCAGAGGGGCTTAGCGGGCGGAGGGGGCCCCACGGGACATTGCATTCTGCCGCTGCCGCGGCAGAAGCCAGAGCCAGCTGCTTTTTTTTTTTTTTAAATTTGCCAGGGAGGTGGGTTAGGACTGCTAATGGGCTAGGGGGGGGGGTTAGGACTGCTAATGGGCTAGGGGGGGTTAGGACTGCTAATGGGCTGGGGGGGTAGGACTGCTAATGGGCTGTGGGCTGATGGGGGCTGTCTGGAAATGGGGTGATGGGGGGTTAGGACTGGTAATGGGCTATGGGGGGGGGGGGTTAGGACTGCTAATGGGCTAGAGAGGGGGGGTTAGGACTTCAAATGGGCTAGGGGGGTTAGGACTGCTGATGGGGAGGGGTTAGGACTTGAGGTGGGCTGTTGGGTGGGGTTAGGACTGGAAATGGGCTGATGGGGGGTTAACACTGGAGGTGGTCTGATGGGGTTAGGACTGGTAATGGGCTATGGGGGGTTTAGGACTGATAATGGGCTATGGGGGGCTGGGACAAGAAATGGGCTGATGGGGAGGGGTTAGGACTTGAGGTGGGCTGATGGGGTTAGGACTGGTAATGGACTGTGGGCTGATGGGGGGGGTTAGGACTGGCAATGGGCTATGGGGGGCTGACTGGAAGTGGGCTGATGGGGGGTTAGGACTGGAAGTGGGCTGATGGGGGGTTAGGACTGGTAATGGGTTATAGGGGGGGCTTAAACTGAAAATGGGGTGATGGGGGGTTAGGACTGGAAGTGGGTTGATGAGGGGGGGATAGGACTGGTATTGGGTTGGGGGGTTGCTAGGACTGGAAATGGGTTGGGGGGCTGCTAGGACTGGAAAAGGGCTGATGCAGGGACTAGAAGGGAATGGATGCTGGGTGAGGCTGGAACTAGAAGGGAGCTGGTGTTGGGGGAGGATTAGTATGGGATGGGGCTGGGAGAGTAAAATGGAGAGGGGAAAAATATTTTGTGTGGGAGGGATAAAAAATCTACAATTGGCCGGGTATTGGGAGAGTAAGTGGGGATTGAGGATGGAGGGGTAAATTTTGAGTAGATGAAATAGGAATGAGGAAAGAGCAAAAGGAGAAAGATTAGTATGTTAAAGCAGATGTAGAGAGAGAATGGAAAAAAAACCCAAGAAGACAGAAGAAAGGACAAATGGACAGCAGATGGAGAGTTAGCAGAAGACACGAAGAAACCAGAAGAAAGTGGCTGGAACAATTGCAACTGAAAAAAATGCACAAAAGGTAGAAAAATATCTCTTTATTTTGAATTTATTAATTGGAATATGTCAGCTCTGGGAAATGTGCATCATTAATTTTTGCGCTTTGTTTAGTACAAGAGGAAATTAATATATAGTTTTATTTCTACAGTGTTGTTGTATATTCCAAGTTTGGCTTTTGGGGTTCCCAGTTTAATTATTGTCTTCCTGTTTCTAAATTGTGATTCCTTGTTTGGTAATGGTCTGTTCTGCATGTGTAAATGAGCTGAGGTATTCTGTTTATATAATTCCTATTTGACATTGCCACTTGTTCTTTCCCCAGTAGGTCATGTATTGTTGTTCTCTGAGATGTATTGGTTTAATATTTGCAGTGTTGCCTTTTGATAGGTAGAGTATGGTGCTTTGTGAGTCCTGGTAGTGCTGTTAGGATACGGCGGGTTTGCTATGGGTTCTAAATGGGCAGCGTTTTGTAGTAGTTCCTAATGTGCCTGGCGGTTGGTACTGGATTATAGTAATGTAGAAACCTTTTAGTCTTTCTTTATCCATATACTCATTAAGAGGCATGTTTACTAAAAGTTAGTGTATGGTAACATTATGCAAATATTTATGCAAATGAAGCACCTTATGCAAATGGAGCTTTAATTGACGTGCTGGCACTTTGAGGAAATTCTTTGGTTTTGTGCGGCAGTTTGGGCACTCGGGCTCAAAAAGGTTAGCCATCACTGTCATAGGGCATACCAGGGCACCAGGTCTGTCATAGAGTGCACCTTTGCCATCTTGAACAGTGGCTTCAGATGCTTAGAAGGGAGCATAGGTAAACTGTTGTACAGTCCCATGAAAGTGTGTGACATCTTCACTGCCTGTAGCATACGTCACAATATCACCACTCAAAGGATTGCTCTCCCAGAGGAAGATGTAAATAAAAACTCTAACAAAAGTTTTGTCTCGGCACACAATGCATCACCCACCCAGCAGCTCTTGGTGTTAGACATAGGGGTATGTTTACTAAAGTTTCTTAATGTGCGTGCCGCGTTAGTCTGCAGGATGCCATATAAGGAGTGGGCGGTCTGTTCAAAAATAGCAAAACGGGATTAGCATGTGCGCTCTTGTGCGCCGCGCACATTAGCGCACGAGTAACGCGCGTGGGAAGCATAAGCAGGCGCGCTGAGGTGCAAACTGAGGAACAGGGCTGCAGTACAATGGTGAAGACACTGACAGATGGTGCAGGGGTCATGGGTTCAATCCTCCACTGTGCCTAATGAATAAGGCTGGCTGAGGCACTACCATTTATGTGTAATAAAGCATTATGAGGCATTTTAATTTTATTTTAATTACTGCTGCTAGCAAACGCACTCTCTCAAAGCGCTGTAACATAAGGTGCTGCATAAGGCACCCCATAAGGTACCCCAGAGGGCACATTTTAAAGTGCACTGTCCGCCACGGCACCCTACAATGTTGCTTAAAGGGTGGCCTATAAGGCGCCATATAGGGTGCCCTATGAGGCACGGCAAGGTCATAGCATTGTTTTTGATGGCAGCACTGTGCATTTAAACGCATGGAAATCTTAAGTAGGTGCGCTGACATACAAGAAGGAACAGCAGTGTAGCACAATGGCTAAGGCACTGACTGATGATACAGGGGTCATGAGTACAATCCCCAGTTTGCCTAATACTTAAGGCTGGCTGAGCCATCAGCTTTGACATGTAAGTATTGTGTCCTGCTGCACTTTATTTGTATTTTATTAATTGCTGCCAGCAAACACACCCTCACGTGCCGTAACCTAAGGTGCCGCATAAGGCACCCTATAAGGCACATTATAAAGTGCACTGTCCGCCACGGCACCCTATAATGTCCCGTATAGGGCACCCTATCAGTCGCTCCATAGGATACTGTATAGTGCACGTTATATGGACGGTAACCATAAGGTGCCCTATAGGGCGCCCTATAAAGCAGCCTCTGAGGCACCTTATGGGTACAGTACGCTGAGGGTGTTTTTTCTGGCAGCACTAATGTACATTACAAATAGATAATGCTTTGGACAGCCCTATCAAATAACCCCACTGTGGGTTTGAACCCATGACCTCTGGCTCCACTGGCAGTGAAGTAACCAGTGGGCTATAGCTCTATAGCTGCTAGCAAGCCCCTGGCTGGCTGCAGAAGGACTGCAAGTCACCACACAAACAGTCTGCTGTGGTCACCAGGATAGGGTTAACCCACCCATACCCATGATGCACTGCACATGCAAATCAGCAGTCTACAGATGATCACAAGATGAGGTATGCACTCCCACAGCACCTCGGCCTGGTAGGGGGAACTGACCGTGTGTGGTACTGGCACAGAGTAGCTACACACCGTCACATTGTGCAGGTACTGCACTCACCCTGAAGGTGAGGTGGGTCGCCCAGCACCAGGTCCACAGCAGAGATAGGCCATGCTGCAGGTCCCCAGCAGTGCTAATGTGTGCGATAGGTAGTTTCTGCAGACACACCTTGGATATATCTGTATGTCTCAATCAGTTGTAGCCCCTATGGACCCCTAGGAGGATTATGTACCACCACCCTCTTCCTCCTCCAGGGCTGAGGTTGGTAAACAGGGTCTCCCACCAACAGATCCACATTCTACCTCCCTGCAATGGTGGCAGTAGAGGGGACCATCAACCCCAGTCCTGCTGGGGAACAAACACCCTACAGGGCAGTCAATGCAGCTCGGCACACATCCATAACGCAATAGCAGACAGACATTAGACCCGGATATGCTAAGCTGCACCCCACCACTATCTGATATTCTCCTGCAGCAAGCCTTCAGCCGCAGAACCCTGTAAGGCGCTCCATCAAGACACATACCAGCTGCAGACAGTCTGCTAGCTAGTTCATAGTGCATGTTCCTGGTGGAAATGCGTGCACCCAGAACTGGGATATCAGCATACACAACAAGCAGATAAATCAGTGACTGGGCCCCAAAAGAAAACCCATAAATATCACATGGGAGAAATACTATATAGCACTATGGGGGTGCCTAGCCATGCTGTGGTCACTGCACAGTCAGGGTGAGAGTGATCTCCCAGCAGGACATGCTGTGGCCACCCTGTCTGTGCAGGTGGTGGCCGGGCACTACAATTTCCCAGCCAGTGCCCTATGCCCTGTGCAGATGCATCCTGGCCAGGCCACCCTGTCCAGGCTATACCCATGGTACCTTGCTCCTCATTATGAACATTGGCAGGCCAATACTGGCAACAGTGCTGGTAGTGTGGGCTGTGGAGGGTGTTTGCAGCCAACACACACTGGATAGACAGACACACACTCCCACACCTATGCCAGCATTGTGCTACTATAGAGGAGTTTAGCAACCCTGGCCACCACACCAGTCCTGGGCACAGTGCAGGCATGGATATGTTACTCAATACTGTTGGGGGTCGCTCCCCAGGGTGGTAAACACTGTCAGAGACCAGACCTGAAGCACACTCCACAGACATCAGAAAGGTTGCTATGATGGAGCTCAATCAGCAAACTGTGCTTAACGTAGGAATTGCTATCTGCCAGTACTCATAGCAAACGTTTGATAGCTGTGTACCGTATTCCCTGGTATAGGGTGGCATTGCTAAGGTATGCAAGTGCTAGTATTGGGAGATGCACGCAGGGCCCAGTGTCCTGCCTCTCCAGGAGGCATTGGCTAATGGAGCCTGTGGGTGTGGGTGTGTCTGCCCCTGTTGGCTGCTGCTTTACGGCAGAGGTTCCCATCTCCAGTCCTGGTGTGCCAAACACTGTTCGGGTTTTCATGCTGTCCCTCATGAATATGCGTAAGATACATCTGTATACCATGGGGGTGGTGCATAGATATGCAGCACAGGCATTTTTATCAGAGGCAGCATGGAACCTGAATGATGTTTGGCCCTCCAGGACTGCATTTGGGAGACTCTGCTCTACGTAATGCGCCTGCTTATGGTGTCTTTGCTCTGTAAGGTAAAATGTAGGTGTTTTGGGCATGTTTACGTCATCTGCAATAAACGTTCTGTCTGTAGTAGCACGTTTCAGTTGTGGGTAAAATATGGGGACTTGGTTGGCAGGCACCATAGCTGGGACTTGAATCTGTGACCTTCTGCCTCCAAACACACTGGTTGTGTGCACTGCACCACTGTGTTGCCACAGAGACAGTGCATTCCCTGGTGATACCATGACTGTTTGTCCGGCAGGGCCTGTCTGTTGCAGAGCATGGCATCCACCTACACAGGGCTTGGCCATGGTCTGCTCTGGGCAGCTGCAACTGCCCCCTCCACCACCAGTACCCCTCCGCCACCATGCGGACATGGCCTTATATTGGAGACAGCAAAAAACCTGAATGATTTGTGGCCCTCCAGGGCTGCATTTGGGGGACTCTGCTCTAGGTAATGCGCATGTTTCTGGTGTCTGTGCTCGGTGGGGTAAAATATAGATGTTTGAACCATGCGTATGTTCTCTGCAATAAAGGTTTGTCCTTACTATCACGGTTTAGTAGCGGGTAAAATATGAGGACTGGATTGGCAGTAGCCCCAGCTGGGACTTGAACTTGTGACCTTCTGCTCCTGAACAAACTGGCTGTGTTCACCGCACCACACTGTGCTCACAGAGACAGTGCAGTCCCTGGAGATACCATGGTTGTTTGTCAGACAGAGCCTGTCTGTTGCAGTGCATGCACCCACCTACACAGAGCTAGGCCATGGTCGGCTCTGGGCAGCTGCCACTGCCCCCCTCAACCACCAGTACCCCTCTGCCACCATGCTGACATGCCCTTCTGATGGTGGTGCTGGTGGTGTGCAGTCTGAAGCCATACAGTCTGCAGGTAGGCGGCTGCCTATGGTGCGTGTTATGGGGTAGGGGTGCCTGCATAGGCATCCATGCTTCCCCCCAACACCGCCTGCCAATGTTCTGTGCCCTTGGGGGTACCTGCTGGGTACTATCCCCTGTGACACTGTGATAAACACTCTCGTGCCCATGTTTGGCCCTCATCAGTTGCTGTCTGGCTGCTGTTCAGTTTCATCATTCCTAAGTGCCACCTAGACATCTGCCTAGTCCTCACTGTGCCCCAGCTGCACCACAGCATGTGCCGCCTGCAGCCCTCTGTATCCCCTTTCCCAGCATCTGTCCAGTTGCCCATTCCGACATGCCCGCCCTGCTGTTGTGGAACATGTGCATGCCATAGGTAACCTGTCCAATGGAGAGGGAAACCCTGATCAGTGCTATTTCACTGTGGGATCATTCACCTTGTATGGGGACGGAGCGTAAACCCTTCCAAAATCCATATTTATTTTTTGGGGCTTTCTTGGGAGTGTTTTTTTGATGTTTCCCATTACTATCACTATTGCCCAGCTTGATTATGATTTTTTTTTTATTTTGTTGGGGTCCTTTTCAATGTTTATTTGTACTTTTGTTCTGTGCACATGTATCACACTTATCACTTTTTGTAGGTTCCCCTGGTTTTGCTGTACATTGCTGACAGAAATGGTTTCTCTTCCCTTTAAATCGGCTCTAACGCGAGGTTTTCACTTGCGTTATTTTTGGCCTCGAATTTCACCTCGCTAGTGTGCGGGGAGCCTCTCCCCTCCCACTCTCCACCCATTGACCCCTTCTCTCCGCCCCTGGGGAGCCTTCCTCCGCCCTCCGGGAGCCTTTCCCCGCTTTCAGCGCTCGTGTGCGCCGCTGCGCGCATGAGCGTGCACTAAAATGCATTTTTGCCCCATAAAGCGTCATTAGCATGCGCTAAGGTACCTTAGCGCACACTAATTGTGCGGCGCGCACGTTAAGAAACTTTAGTAAACATACCCCATAGTCTAATTCAGCAGGCATTTTATGTGCAAAGATGTATATTAATTTAAAGGTAAGAAAGAAGTGTATGTATTATAATGGCTGCATCCTATCTGAGGGATAGAGAGTATTATGTAGAATGGGAGTGGATTTATTCTGATATCTATCAGCTGGAGAGAGGAGAACCTCAGAGATCTATTATATATTCATTTGGCCCCTTGATGTAGTGACATTTTTTGGAGTGTTATTCGACTGATATCTTTACCTTTATTTCAAAACTTAATATACCACACCTTCATAATGATCAGAGCAGTTTACAAAAGTGAAAATAGTAGCTGCCAGTGAAAAAGAAAGGAACTCCATTAAAGACAGGAAAGGACAGCACACTCATACAAAAGAAGGGAGAAGAGGTAAAGAAAAGGAGAGAGGGAGGAGAAAAGGAGGAGAGAGATCAAGGGTTAGAAGAGGAGAGATCAAAAGCAGATTGGAAGAGGTGGGTTTCAATTAGTGATTTAAATTTCTGAAAGGAGGTTTCAAAGCGGAGGTTGGTAGATAAGGAATTCCAAAGCGAAGAGCCTAGGAAGAAAAATGCAGCATGACGGATCAATTCCAAGTGGGCTTGTGAAACAGGGGGGGGGGGGAGGTTTAAGTGATTTGCATGGACAGAACGCAGGAGACGAGGTCAGGTGTGGAAGTGAAGAGAATTGAAGAGATACAGAGGACTATGGGTGTGGATGGATTTGTGACCTGAGTGAGAATTTTATAGTAAATATGGAACTCAATGGGGAGCCAGTGAAGATGAATAAGTAGTGGAGTAATATGGTTGGAACGGAAGGTGTGTAAAATGATCCAGGCTGCAGTATTCTGAAGTAGTTGAAGGTAGTGAAGCTGATATTGGGGGAGACCGACGAGGACAATATTGCAATAATCAGTGCAAGAAATGACAAGAGACAGGAGGAAGGCAAAGAAGAGGAGGACAGATACAGATGATGTACAGTTGTTGATCAAGACCAATCATATGAAGAATGTGGGAAATTTAGTGGCTTGCTTGTGGGCTGTGGAAAAGTGGTTTGAGGAAATTTGTTTGAAATTGAATCAATCAAAAAACAGAGATGTTGTGGCTTAGTATAATGGGAGAGAGTTGAAGGTATTACTCAAGGTAGGGAATGTGATGTATAAATCAGAGGATGAGGTATATAATTTGGGAACTCAGTTGGATAGTGCTTTGACAATGGCTCCACAGATTTCTCAGATGGTCCAAGATGTATGTGGAAGCTTGCGACAAATTCAAAAATCGCCCATACTCCTCTTCACAGTCATTTAGAATCATTGTGCAGGCTTTAGTCCTCACAAAATTTGATTACTGCAATATCTTGTATAAAGATATTTCTCAGGTGAATATGAAGCGCCTTCAGTTGTCAGAGAATATAGCGGTGAAGTTAATCGTTGGTGGAAGGCAATACAGTTCTGTCATCCTGATTTTTTACAATTTCCACTGGTTGCCAGTGGAGTTGAGGGTTCAGTTTAAGATTTTGGTACTGGTGTTTAAGAGTCTTTGAATTGGGCAACCAGAATATTTAGTGAATTGTTGCAACTGTATGAGCAGCTATGTCCCCTGCGTTCAATTAGTCAAACTTTGTTGTCCTTTGTTATACTTACTTTCTTTGACTGTAACTCACTTGAAGTGTACCTCAAGAAGAGGAATCCTACTATTATTGTTTTAAGAAATTGATAAAGTCTTTTTTTAATGTATTTTGCAGGCTGTGAAGGAATTGAGATGGGTTGCAGGAACAGAAGCAGCAGTGGTATGTGAAGGGGTTCAGTGTGCTTTAGGTATTTTATGTAATAATATTTTGATAATTTAATTGTATTTTTGTAACTGCCTTGATGTTTGATGTACATAAGGTGGAATATCAAGTTTGTATAAACAAATAAAGTGAAGTTGTATAGATTGTATTATTTAACAGATTCACCACTACTCTCCTCCCCCCAGTACAGATATTTTCCCACCCATACACTGTGGTGTGGCAGTGCTGACTCAGATATTGTGATCTCATCTTCTCCCCCCCTTCCCTTCCCCGTCGAAGGTGCTGGTACTGACACCCCAGCTTGAGAGGCAGTCAGTGAGGCAGGGTTGCTCAGAAGCTGACCAGCATCAGTTGCAGCTTGATTCTGAAGAAAGAATGCAATTCTATGGAGGGAAGCAGATGTACTGGCCTGATATTTGACCAGCTACCTCTGCAGTTATACCTGCTATGTCAGGTGTTCCCAGATGGCCCCCATCTCTGCCTCTATCTGCCTGGTGAGAGAGGCCATCTCCACCTGTTCCCTCCACAGATTTTCCTGCTCTTCCTCCTCCTCTTCCTTCTCCTCCATGAAGACCTCTGTAGGGAATATGGGTGATGGAGGTGTAACATCTCAGGTCCAACTTTCTTTGGATATTCTGTGGAGAGCAGTGCCCGCTGTTGTTGTACCAGTGCCTCCCCATTTTGTAGCTGTGTTCCCTCTTCCTACAACCCCTCTGCTATAGGTTTTCTCTGCTGCCTCAGGTTGCCGTGCTGTAGATCGGGGTGGCCAGCTCCTGTCAGCTCACTGTCCCCCATTGTATGCAAATATATCTCATGAATATTCATTAGGGACATCCTGAAAATCAGGCTGGATCGTGGCACATTAGGACCGGAGTTGGCCATCCATGCAGTAGATCTTCTGCAGACAAGGGCAAAGAGACAATATTAGGCTCACTTTCCCATACCTCTCACGTATGAAATGTATCATATAACCACTGATATTACAAAGGATAAATATACAGCTCTGGCTTGGTAACTTTCCTGGTGCCTACCTCTAGACATGGATGGCTAGTCTTGATCTTGAGCAGCCGCCCTCCACTATCTGTGCTTAATTGCACTGTCACACTGGTCCAAAGGTAGCATAGTTCCCTGGATATATATGGCTGCCACACCACTAATCTGAAAGCTATGTGCTAATTGCATAATGCATGCCATTATATTCATAAGGCTCACAAAAATGAAAGGCAACTAGCTTTATTTGGCACCCGCTGCAAAATATATTTTGTAATCCTGTCCCCTGCTATCTAACGTGTATTTCTGGTCCCTCCCCTCCCAGCACAACAAAAAGACTAGTGATGTAGCTAAACTTACACCAGCACCCAGGTATTCTGTTTTGATGTCTTCTAGATAGGGATCACAAAGAGAACCTTGCAGTACCACTACCAAATCTCCATGTTAGATAAGTATTGGTTTACAATCTCTTTTTCTTTTCCCTTACAATGAGGATGTAATTTATGGCCCTGAGGTTAAATCAGAATAAAGATGATTGATGCATGAGCACATGTAGGGTTTTTATGAAGTGTTTTTCCTCCTAGCACATACAACTCTAGTACTGAGTAAAAACCTTTACTCTGACATACACATACTAATAGGATTTTGATTGCATTTGGGGTGAAGCTTGAAAGTCAATACATAATGGCTTTACTGGCAGCACATACAAATACAGAAAATGCTCTTAAATTTACCCCAGCACCTCGAAAAGGCTAGTCACATAGCACGAGTAACGTGTACTTACGGGACACAAACCAGCCAAGAAAGACATGGATCTGGGAGAAGAAGGAATGTGTTTTCTTCATTGCAGGAGTAGTGACAATTCAGTTCTCATAGAGGTGTGGTGGGAGGGGGGGGGAAGCCCCTAGCACTTACAAATATTGTACTCACCTTATTGTGCCCCTTGGGTCTGAACTTTCATGCCCTATACCCTTGAGATGGCCAACTCTTCAATGGAATGCAGCACCAGCATCTCAAGGGCACTCAGGAAGGAGCTGGCTATTGGCTGCCTATTATTTTTATTTTTGGCTTCCTTCCTCAGCACCTGGCACCACTTCTTCAAGTCATCCACCTCATGGTTACAGTTTTGCCCATTGTTGACTTGCCTGGCATGCTGTTTTATGTACAGTTGTGGCAACATTATTGGCACCCTTACAGTTCAACCCCTTAATTTCTCCTGAAAATAAAGTAGCCAGTGAAACGGCTTTGGACTATATATGCACACATATTTGACACATCATAGAATAAAATAAAACAAGACCAATTAAAAAAGGAAATAGTATAAAAACTGGGACATTGCCAGGTCATGATTATTGGCACTCTTATAAACAATTCAAATCGAGATGAACAGAAGAACCACATTCCCATTGCAGTCAACATCTACACTGCCCCTAACCCAACCAGTTTCCACCCCATCATAAGAACATAAGAACATAAGATATGCCATACTGGGTCAGACCAAGGTCCATCAAGCCCAGTATTCTGTTTCCAACAGTGGCCAATCTAGGTCATACGTACCTAGCAGTTTCCCCAAGGGACACAGGTTCCACAATGCTTGTATTGGTTCAAGCATTGATATCCTGGGTCCCTTCTTAATAATGGTTTATGGACCTTTCCTCCAGGAACTTGTCCAAACCTTTTTTAAACCCAGCTACACTAACAGCCTTTACTACATCCTCCGGTAACAAATTCCAGAGTTTGATTACACGTTGAGTGAAAAAATATTTTCTTTTATTAGTCTTAAATAGTTTACCCTGTAGCTTCATTGCATGTCCCCTAGTCTTTCTATATTCTGATAAGGTAAACAATCGATCTACGTTTACCCGTTCCACTCCGTTCATTAATTTATAGACTTCTATCATATCTCCCCTCAGCCGTCTCTTTTCCAGGTTAAAGAGCCCCAACCTTTTTAGCCTTTCTTCATAGGAGTAGCCTTCCATCCCCTTTACCATTTTGGTGGCTCTTCTCTGAACCTTTTCTAAAATTGCTATATCCTTTTTAAGATATGGCGACCAGAATTGCACACAATATTCAAGGTGCGGTCTCACCATGGAACGATATAGAGGCATTATAATATCTTTTGTTTTATTTTCCATTCCTTTCCTTATCATACCTAGCATTCTATTTGCTCTCTTGGCCGCCGCTGCACACTGGGCCGAGGGTTTTAACATGGTATCCACAAGGACGCCTAAATCTTTTTCTTGGGTGGTGGTTCCTAATGTGGAACCTTGCATCGTGTAACCATAGTTTGGGTTGTTCTTCCCTAGGTGCATAACCTTGCACTTCTCCACATTAAATTTCATCTGCCATTTTGATGCCCAGTCTTCCAATTTATCAAGATCCTCTTGCAATTTTCCACAATCCTCCTGGGTTTTAACAACTTTAAATAGTTTTGTGTCATCAGCAAATTTGATAACCTCACTCGTTATTCCACTTTCCAGGTCATTTATGAATATGTCAAAAAGCAGCGGACCCAGCACAGATCCCTGGGGTACACCACTATTCACCTTTCTCCATTGGGAAAATTGGCCATTTAGTCCTACCCTCTGCTTTCTATCTTTTAACCAGTTCCTGATCCACAGTAGTACACTGCCTCCTATCCCATGACTCTTTAGTTTTGCCAAAAGTCTCTCATGAGGGACCTTGTCAAAGGCTTTCTGAAAGTCCAGATACACAATATCAACCGACTCACCTTTGTCCACCTGTTTATTCACTCCTTCAAAAAAACATAACAGATTAGTAAGACAAGATCTTCCTTGTCTAAAGCCATGTTGGCTGTCTCCCATTAGGTCATGACTATCTATATGCTGAGTAATTTTATTCTTTATGATGGTTTCTACCATTTTTCCCAGTACTGATGTCAGGCTCACCGGTCTGTAGTTTCCCGGATCACCCCTCGAACCCTTTTTAAAAATTGGTGTTACATTGGCGATCCTCCAATCCTCAGGTATTAGAGATGATTTTAATGATAGTTCACAGATTACTGATAGCAGGTCTGCAATCTCAAATTTCAGTTCTTTCAACACCCTTGGATGTATACCATCCGGCCCAGGTGATTTGCTACTCTTCAGTTTATCTAATAGTTGTAGGACATCTTCCCGATGTATCGATATTTCCTTCAATTCTTCCACACCTTTAAATACCACTTCAGTCGTGGGTAACATCCCTACATCTTCCTCAGTAAAGACCGAAGCAAAGAATTCATTCAGTCTCTCCGCTATCGCCTTGTCGCCTCTTAGTGCTCCTTTAACCCCTTTATCATCTAATGGACCAACTGACTCTCTCACGGGTTTTTTGCTACGAATGTACTTGAAAAGGTCTTTATTTCGCGTTTTTGCTTCCGCAGCAAGCTTCTTCTCAAATTCTCTCTTTGCCTGCCTTATCAATGCCTTGCATTTGACTTGCCAGTGCTTGTGCTGTTTCCAGGTTTCATCATTTGGCTCTTTTTTCCATTTCTTGAAAGATGCTTTTTTGGCAACAACAGCCTCTCTGACCTCAGCTTTAAACCATGCTGGCAATTTTTTGGACTTCCTTCCACTTTTCTTAAAGCGTGGAATACAGCTGGTCTGGGCTTCCAAGATAGTATTTTTCAACAACACCCAAGCTTGATGTACGTCTTTAACCTTTGCAACTGCTCCTTTTAGTTTTTTCTTAACTGTTTTCCTCATTCTATCATAGTCTCCCTTTCGAAAGTTAAAGGGTAGTACTGTGGATTTCCTTACTATCCCTCCTCCACTAATTAAATCAAAGGCGATCATGCTATGATCACTATTGCCAAGTGGCCCCAACACCCTTATCTCTTGCACTACATCTGGTGTTCCACTAAGGACTAGGTCTAATATTGCTTCCCCTCTGGTTGGTTCATGGGTTCATGGGTTCATTTTTACTGTGGCCACATTTTTAGCATGTGGTAACATTTACATGAGCAGGCTTAGCATGCATTAAACCCCTGGCTGTCAATACATTTTAGTAAACATACGTACTCCATTATATGCTATATGAGCAGCTATTCATGTATTTTCAGCCATCATATGAATAATTGTGGGCAGTTTAAAAATTCTAGCTGTTTTTTTTGTGTGTTTTTGTTAAATCTGTGTAAGCTCCTGTGGATCCCTTAGGGCCGGATTCCATCACACATGTCTGGGACCTCTATGGGTCCAGCCAGAACCGGATGCATAGAGGGAGTCATGATTTTGATCCCACAGGGCACGTCTAGCCCGGCGGGATCAGAATTGTGAATAGGTTTGTGCATGCAGGCCAGAACCCCGATTCCATCTGGTCTGCACATACAGGCCTTCTCCGGCTAACTCAGTAAGGGCTCTTCAATGGAGCTGTGGTGCCATGGAGTCTGGTTGCCATGGCACCACGGCTCCATTTATTTATTTATTTAACTTTTTTTTTTTTTTTTTTTTTTTTATGAGATTTATCAAATACAGCAAGAAAAAAGGATTCCTTACATGAAATACAGTGAATGAAGTAACATTTTACAGAATGAGAAGAAAAAAAAACTATTACATGCACTGTATATAGACCACATAGTGGAGAGGAGGAGAATGCAAACAATCTAACCACGACAGAGACTGGAAAGATACCTTAAGAAATTATCAAAACATAAACCAAAATGGTGGTAGGCCTCCGAATTACATACGTAGAGGACAGAGATAAAGTTATGACCACCTTTTACTCAGTTGGTGACAGTGCAGCAAACCTGGCATTAATAAATGTATTCAAATCTACCGGATCCAAAAAAATATACTTAACACCATCAATAAGAACCAAACATCTGCAAGGGAACCGTAAGAAGAAAATACCCCCAATACTTAACACCCCGGGTTTATACTGGAGAAACTGTTTCCTCCGCTTTTGAGTATCTTTAACCAGGTCTGGAAACAGAAATCTTACAACCAAGAAATACATCTAATCTTTTCTTGAAAAACATTTTCAATAACCAGTCCTTGTCAGAAACCAGAGCACATTGAACTATGAGTGTGGAAGCAGTAGGAGTAGTAGTGGCATCACGCCCAGAATTCTCCAGTAAAGCAGTCATATCCAGAACACCAAAATTAACAGTAGAGACAGGTACAGATGCCTCAGCTTTTTTTGTAGGTAGATAGTACACCTTACTAAGAGGTGGAATCAAATCTGAAGGAATTTTCAAAATATCCATCATATATCGTTTAAACATGTCTACGGCCAACACGTCGGGGAGACGAGGAAAGTTCAAAACCCGGAGATTGGCAGCTCTAGAAGCATTTTCCAACACCTCCAGCTTATATTTTAAAATAGCATTCTCCTTTACCAAGGCCGAAGTCGTGTCTGAAAAAGTATCAAGCTGAGAACTCAGAGTAGTATAATCTGTCTTAATCTGTTCACACGTAGATACAACAGCCTGGATAGTTTCCACAGTCTTCTGGATGTTAAGAGCGTTCGTCCGAATCTGGGTAGATAGTGCCACAGTCTGAGAATTTATCGAAGAAGAAAGATTTGAGATAGCGTCCCAAATCGCCTCCAGCGTAAATACCTTGGGGCGAGTAAAAGGAGGCAGTTCCGGCAAAAGAGATGACTCCAAATGCAAAGATCTGTCCAACGGAGTATTCAGCTCCAAGCTGCCGCCCGAAGTCTCACCAAGACTATCGGGAGTCCAAGAGACCGCACTCACAGCGCGTGCTCGCTCCTCAGCCGGCACCCCCCCTCGGGGAGCGCCGACGATACACAGGCTGGAGCAGCCTCGAAGGCAGCGGGGCGTGGTAGAGGAGTCCTCACTGCAGGAGAGAGCGATGTATCTACCTCCGACGGAAGCGTCTGATCCTCTGCAGTCAGCGCTGCCAAGCCAGCTCGAATCTCCTGGACCTTCTCCGGAGGAATCTTAACAAAACGATCCATAGGACCCGAACTGGGGAGTTGAGGTGAGGAGGGAACAGCCCTCAACTTTCCCTTTCTCTTAGGCATAAGCTCAGTAGAGCGCTACCACCGCCATCTTGGAATAACTCCTCCCCCCTTAACATTTTTATATACCGTTTTTCTCCTATTCAAAACGGTTTACAGAGAACAAAAGTAACAGTATGGGTACAGCTGTTTTACATGAAAAAAGAACAGTAGTTGAACATTTGTTGAACATTTAAGGATTTAACAAAACTATATACATTAAGTAAAAGAGGTAGGGGGTGTGGTAGGGGGAGGTGGTGGTGTGAGGTGGGGATGGGGGTAGGGGGATATAGTGTTTAAGGGGTGAGTGGATAGGCTTCTGAAAAGAGGAAGGTTTTTAGTAATTTTCAGAAATCTGAGTGTTCATTGCAGCCTCTTAGGGTGGGGGGGGAGGGTGTTCCATATTGAGGGGGCATAGAGGGAGAAGGCACGGTTGCATTGAAGAGCCGCGATCCCTGGCTGCCAGCTCTGGCAGTGATTTCCCTACAGCCCAACCCCCAATTTGGCCTCTTAAGGCCAGGGTTGAGTTGCAGGGAATGTCCTCGCCCCCCCCCCCCCGCCACATCCGCACCCTGGGCCCGCCAATCCTTGGTGGCTAGGGAACTTATTCCACCTCAGAGGTAGAATAAGTTCCCCATGCAAGTCGCTGGCCCCGGACGTACAGGGACGACATTAGAATCGACCCTGTATGTCCGGGGTCGACGACCACCCACTGCCTGCCCTAACGCTGCCCCAATCCATCCCTTTCCCGCCCCGTCTACTTTCCCCATATAAAATGAATATTGACCTGTATGGGCCAATTTTCACTTGGCCATGCTACGCGCTGATACTGCACACAGCTGAGCCCGCTGTCCCTTATCCCCGGATATTCAATGCTGTGGTCATATGTGGCCCCGTTATTGAATATCCGGGAATCACCACACATGCCGGAAGCTAATCATGCAGCAGCGATATTTCATGCCACCTGGTTAGATCCTACGCCTTAAAGATAGGCAAGAGCCATAATCAGGGATATTCAGCAGCACTAACCATGTTAGTGCCATTGAATATCCTCTCAATGGCAGTTACACGGTTTACAGGGCTGTAAACCGTTTAACTGTCCTTTGAATATCTTGCCCTATATCTATAGAGCCTGAATACCACTGCTATGGGACAATTTTATAAGGGGACACATACTTTAAGTGGTATTTTACCCACTTATACATGGAAGAAGCCACATATATGCATGAATATCCTCTTGTAAATAAAATATTGACCATAAAAGTATGTGCACTTATATGATAGTATGTACTTTGCAGGTAGGCATGCATTAGAGCGAAGTTTGGGCAGAGTTTTCTGTGGAGCTCATAAGTATGCTTGTACAGTAGATTATAATATACTATAATTTTCCTGTGTACTAGAAAATTCTAGGCATGGACCTTTACACCAACGCCAGGGCTAGTATTAATGTCCATGTCTGTATAAGTGTGCTTTATGTCACGTAAACTAGTATTTTATAAAGAAAAGTAGGCACCTACATGTCTTTATAAAATAACATCTATATAGATACCTATCCATGGTATTTTTTTCTCCAGTTGCCCTTGGCAAATATAGTCAGAGGCAGTGGCCACGTTATATATATATTGGGCACCACTGCCTAAAGATGGGGGGAGGGGGCATCACTGATTAAACATATTTTTTAATGGTGCAATCAACTATTTAAAAAATATGCTTTTCGCTGCCACAGAAAATTGGTTCAACTGGATATGTAGCTAATTCTGCATCAAAGAAACATTTTTCTTACAGACCATAATGTGGTGATTAGCTCAGAATTGCTGAATTAGCTCTTCAGTTAATATGTTGCTGTAATATCAGACCTACCAATATTGTTTTGCAGCAACAACTGGTCCAATTTACTTTTGAATTGATTTAGTGTTGTATAAATAACTAATTATGCTGTAGAATGTTCCATAATTTTATCCTAAGGAATGCGTCCTTTCTTCCTTGTTTTCTTTGTAGCTGTTTCAGAAAAAGATTGCCCGCTGGAATCCACTAACTATGGGGTATGTTTACTAAACCATCTTAACGTGCGCTCTCCCACGTTATCGCACAATAAGGCGTCTTATCGCGTGATAATGGC
Source organism: Ichthyophis bannanicus (assembly GCA_033557465.1). Lineage (NCBI taxonomy): Eukaryota > Metazoa > Chordata > Amphibia > Gymnophiona > Ichthyophiidae > Ichthyophis > Ichthyophis bannanicus. The sequence continues at coordinate 1,001,208,778 of CM066033.1, forward strand.
GCTTTACTGGGCGATAAGGCGCAAACGAGCGCTGAAGGTGGAGAAAGGCTCCCGGAGGGCGGAGGAAGGCTCCACAGGGGCGGAGAGAGAGAGGGTCAATGGGCTGAGAGTGGGAGGGGAGAGGCGCCCTGCACACTAACGCTGTGAAATCCGAGGCTGAAAACTAACACCAGTGAAACCCTGGCGTTAGAGCTGATTTAAAGGGAAAAGAAACCATTTCCGTCAGCAATGTACAGCAAAACCAGGGAAACCTACGAAAAAGTGATAAGTGTGATACATGTGCATGGAACAAAAGGGCAAAGAAACAGTGAAAATGACCAGAAGAAAATGTAAAAAAAAAAATAACCAAGCTGGGCAATAGTGATATCAATGGGAAACATCAAAAAACACTCCCAAGAAAGCTAAAAAAAAAAAGATATGAATTTTGGAAGGTCTATGCTCCGTCCCCATACAAGGTGAATGAGCCCACAGTGAAATTGCACTGAGCAGGGTTTTCCTCTCCATTGGACAGGTTTCCTATGGTGTGCACATGTTCCACAACATCAGGGTGGGCATGTCGGAATGGGCAACTGGACAGATGCTGGAAAAGGGGACACAGAGGGCTACAGGCGGCACATGCTGTGGTGCAGCTGGGCCACAGTGCGGACTAGTGTAATGCCTAGCTGGCCCATAGGAATGCTGAAACAGTAGAGCAGCCAGACAGCAACTGCTGAGGGCCCAACATGGGCAAGAGTGTGCTTCCCATGGTGTCACAGGGGATAGTACCCAGCAGGTACCCCCAATGGCACGGAACATTGGCAGGCGGTGCTGGGGGAAAGCATGGACAGCTATGCAGGCACCCCTACCCCAGAACCCGCACCATAGGCAGCTGCCTACCCGCACACTGGATGGCCTGAGACTGCGCACCACCAGCACCACCAGCAGAAGGGCATGTCAGCATGGTGGCAGAGGGGTACTGGTGGTGGAGGGGGCAAGTGGCAGCTGCCCAGAGCAGACCATGGCCTAGCCCTGTTTAGGTGGGTGCCGTGCGCTGCGACAGAAGGCTCTGTCTGACAAACAGTCATGGTATCTACAGGGAAGGCACTATCTCCGTGACAACACAGTGGTGCAGTGAACACAGCCAGTGCATTCAGAAGCAGAAGATCACAGGTTCAAGTCCCAGCTGTGGTTCCTGCCAACCCAGTCTCCATATTTTACCCACTACTAAAACGTGCTAATACAGACAGAACCTTTATTGTAGATAACAGAAACATGCCCAATAAACCTACATTTTACCCTACAGAGCACAGACACCATAAACATGCACATTACCTAGAGCAGAGTCTCCCAAATGCAGTCCTGGAGGGCCAAACACCATTCAGGTTCCATGCTGCCTCTAATAAACACAGCTGTGCTGCATGTCTATGCACCGCCCCCATGGTATGCAGATGTATCTCATGCACAGGGACGGCCCGTCCATTGAGCAAGAATGTTTTTTGCACAGGGCCCCGCGTTTCAGGGGGCCCCGCGCAAAGAACACTCTGCTTTTTTTAAAAATGAAATAAAAAAAAAAAAAAACCGGGCCGCTGCCGCCGCGGTAGCATGGAGAGTCCCGCGGGGCCCCCTCTGCCCGGCTGCTCTCCCGGCACGTCTGAAGCCCTCTGCTCCGGCTTGCAGATACGCGAAGGGAGAGTGTCTCCCTCGCGTCTCTGTTAAGCCCGCAGGGGCAGATGGGAAGCAGGGGCTGATGGGAAATTTCCCATCTGCCCCTGCGGGCTTAACAGAGAAGCGAGGGAGACACTCTCCCTTCGCGTATCTGCAAGCCGGCACAGAGGGGCTCAGCCGCGCCGGGAGAGTTCAGCCGGGCAGAGGGGACCCCGCGGGACTCTCCATGCAGCCGCGGCGGCAGCGGCCCGGTTTTTTTTTTTTAAATTTCCATGAGCCGATTGGGGGGGGGGTTAGGACTGGCAGTGGGCTGTGAGCCGGGGGGGGGGTTAGGACTGGCAATGGGCTGTGAGCCGGGGGGGTTAGGACTGGCAATGGGCTGTGAGCCGGGGGGGTTTAGGACTGGCAAAGGGCTGTGAGCCGGGGGGGGGGGCGGGTTAGGACTGGCAATGGGCTGTGAGACGGGGGTGGTTAGGACTGGCAATGGGCTGTGAGCCGGGGGGGGGGTTTGGAATGGCAATGGGCTGTGAGCCGGGGGGGGGGTGGTTAGCACTGGCAATGCGCTGTGAGCCGAGGGGGCGGTTAGGACTGGCAATGGGCTGTGAGCCGGGGGGGGGGGTTAGGACTGGCAATGGGCTGTGAGCCGGGGTGGGGGGGTTAGGACTGGCAATGAGCTGTGAGCCGGGGGGGGGGGTAGGACTGGCAATGGGCTGTGAGCCGGGGGGGGGGAGTTAGGACTGGCAATGGGCTGTGAGCCGGGGGGGGGTTAGGACTGGCAATGGGCTGTGAGCCGGGGGGGGGGGTTAGTACTGGCAATGGGCTGTGAGCCGGGGGGGGGGGTTAGGACTGGCAATGGGCTGTGAGCCGACGGGGGGGGGGGGGGGTTAGGACTGGCAATGGGCTGTGAGCTGACAGGGGGGGTAGGACTGGCAATGGGCTGTGAGCCGAGGGGGGGGGGTTAGGACTGGCAATGGGCTGTGAGCCGACGTGGAGGGTTAGGACTGGCAATGGGCTGTGAGCCGACGGGGGGTGGGGGGGTTAGGACTGGCAATGGGCTGTGAGCCGACGGGGGGGGAGGGGATTAGGACTTGCAATGGTCTGTGAGACAACGGGGGGGGGGCGTTGGGACGTGCAATGGGCTGTGAGCCGACGGGGGGGGGGGGGTTAGGATTGGCTATGGGCTGTGAGCCGACGGGGGGGGGGGGGGTAGGACTGGCAATGGGCTGTGAGCCGATGGGGGAGGGGGGTTAGGACTGGCAATGGGCTGTGAGCCGACGGGGGGGGGTTAGGACTGGCAATGGGCTGTGAGCGACGGGGGGGGGTTAGGACTGGCAATGGGCTGTGAGCCGACGGGGGGGGGGGGTTAGGACTGGCAGTGGGCTGTGAGCTGATGGGGGGGGTTTTAGGACTGGCAGTGGGCTGTGAGCCGACGGGGGGGGGGTTAGGACTGGCAGTGGGCTGTGAGCTGGGGGGGGGGTTAGGACTGGCAGTGGGCTGTGAGCCGACGGGGGGTGGGGGGGGTTAGGACTGGCAGTGGGCTGTGAGCCGGGGGGGGGATTAGGACTGGCAGTGGGCTGTGAGCCGACGGGGGGGGGGGTTAGGACTGGCAATGGGCTGTGGGCTGATGGGGGCTGTATGGAAATGGGGTGATGGGGGGTTAGGACTGGTAATGGGGTATGGGGGGGTTAGGACTGATAATGGGCTATGGGGGGGCTAGGACAGGAAATGGGCTGATGGGGAGGGGTTAGGACGAGGTGGACTGATGTGGTTAGGACTGGTAATGGGCTGTGGGCTGATGGGGGGGTTTAGGACTGGCAATGGGCTATGGGGGGCTGACTGGAAATGGGCTGATGGGGTTAGGACTGGAAGTGGGCTGATGGGGGGTTAGGACTGGTAATGGGTTATGGGGGGGCTTAAACTGAAAATGGGGTGATGGGGGGTTAGGATTGGAAGTTGGTTGATGGGGGGCTAGGACTGGTAATGGGTTGGGGGGTTGCTAGGACTGGAAATGGGCTGAGCGGAAGGGGAGGCTTGAACTGCAGATAGCTGATGGGGAGGGGGCTTGGAATGGAAATGGGCAGTGAGGGAAGGGAGCTAGGACTGAAAATGGGCTGATGGAGCAGCTAGGATAGGACTGGAAATGGGCTGTTGGGGAGCTAAGATTGGAAATGGGCTGTGGTGGGGGCTTGAATTGAAATGGACTCATGGAGGGGCTAGAACTGGAAGTAGGCTCATGGGGGTGCTTGGACTGGAATTGGGCTGAGTGGAGGGGAGCTATGATTTGACATGGGCTGATGATGGGGCTAGGAAATGACTAGAAATGGGCTGATGGGGGGCTAGGATTGGAAATGAGCTGATGAAGGGACTCAGACTGGAAATGGATGGGGGAGCTAGGACTGGAAATGGGCTGATGGGGGGGCTAGGACTGGAAATGGGCTGATGCAGGGACTAGAAGGGAATGGATGCTGGGTGAGACTGGAACTAGAAGGGAGCTGATGTTGGGGGAGGATTAGAATGGGATGGGGCTGGGAGAGTAAAATGGAGAGGGGAAAAATATTTTGTGTGGGAGGGATGAAAAATCTATAATTGGCCGGGTATTGGGAGAGTAAGTGGGGATTGAGGATGGAGGGGTAAAATTTGTGAGGATGAAATAGGAATGAGGAAAGAGCAAAAGGAGAAAGATTAGTATGTTAAAGCAGATGTAGAGAGAGAGAATGGAAAAAAAAAACTAGAAGAGAGAAGAAAGGACAAATGGACAGCAGATGATGGAGAGTTAGCAGAAAACATGAAGAAACCAGAAGAAAGTGGCTGGACCAATTGCAACTGAAAAAAATGCACAAAAGGTAGAAAGATATCTCTTTATTTTGAATTTATTAACTGGAATATGAAAGCTCATTAACGTCTGTGCTTTGTTTGGTACAAGAGGAAATTAATTTATAGTTTTATTTCTACAGTGTTGTACATTCCAAGTTTGGCTTTTGGGGTTCTCAGTTTAATTATTGCCTTCCTGTTTCTAAATTGTGATTCCTTGTTTGGTGATGGTCTATGTTCTGCATGTGTAACCTGAGCTGAGGTATTCTGTTTATGTAATTCCTATTTGACATTGCCACTTGTTCTCTTTCCCCAGTATTCTCTGAAATGTATTGGTTTAATATTTGCAGTGTTGCCTTTTGATAGGTAGGGTATGGTGCTTTGTGAGTCCTGGTAATGCTGTCAGGATATGGCGGGTTTGCTATGAGTTCTAAATGGGCAGCGTTTGTAGTAGTTCCTAATGTGCCTGGCGGTTGGCACTGGATTATAGTAATGTAGAAATCTTTTAGTCTTTCTTTATCCATACACTCATTAAGAGACATGTTTACTAAAAGTTAGTGTATGGTAACATTATGCAAATATTTATGCAAATAAGGCCACTTATGCAAATGAGGCCCCACACCGAGTCTCCGCACATGGCCCCCCACCCCCCTTGGGCCGCCCCTGCTCATGCATATTCATTAGGGACAGCATGAAAACCCGAACAGTGTTTGGCCCACCAGGACTGGAGTTGGGAACCTCTGCCCTAGAGCAGCAGCCAACAGGGGCAGACACACCCTCATCCACAGGCTCCATTATCCAAAGCCTCCTGGAGAGGCAGGATGTTGGGCCCTGCGTGCATCTCCCAATACTAGCACTTGCATACCTAGCAATGCCACCCTAAACCTGGGAATACGGTACACACCTATCAAACGGTTGCTATGATTACTGGCAGATAGCAATTCCTAAGTTAAGCACAATTTGCTGATTGAGCTGCATCATAGCAACCTTTCTGATGTCTGTGGAGTGTGCTTCAGGTCTGGTGTCTGACAGTGTTTACCACCCTGGGGAGTGACCTCAACAGTATTGCGTACCATAGCCATGCCTGCACTGTGCCCAGGACTGGTGCAGTGGCCAGGGCTGCCAAGAGCCTCTATATTTGCACAATGCTGGCATAGGTGTGGGAGCGTGTGTTTGTCTATCCAGTGTGTGGTGTCTGCCAACACTTTCCTCAGCCCACACTGTTGCCAGTGTAAGCCTGCCAATGTGCATAATGAGGAGCAAGGTATCATGGGTATAGCCCGGACAGGGTGGCCTGGCCAGGATGCATCTGCACAGGGCATAGGGCAATGGCTCGGACATTGTAGTGCCTGACAACCACCTGCACGGACAGGGTGGCCACAGCATGTCCTGCTGGGAGGTTCACTCTCACCCTGACTGAGAAGTGACCACGGCATGGCTAGGTTCCCCCATAGTGTTATATAGTGTTTCTCTCATGTGATGTGTATGGATTTTTATCTGGGATGTTAGCATACACACTGCTTGGTGTGTATGTTGACATCCCAGTTCTGGGTACATGCATCTTTTCCAGAAACATGCACTATGGACTAGTTAGCAGACTGTCTGCAGCTAGTATGTGTCTGGATGGAACATCATGCAGCAGCTGGAGGATTGCTGCTAGAGAATGTCAGATAGTGGTGGGGGGCAGCTGAGCATTTCCAGGCCTTCTGTCTGCCTTGCCTTATGGATGGGTACAGATCTGCATTGACTACGCTGTAGGGTGTCTGTTCCCCAGCAGGACTGGGGTTGCTGGTCCTCTCTACTATTTCATTGCGAGGAGGTTGAGTGTGGATCTGTTGATGGGCGATTCTGTTTCCCACCCTGAGCCACAGAGGGTGGTGGTACATAATCTGCCTGTGGGTCCAAACACCCACCCCCCCACACCCCCCCACACCCCCCCACCACCACCCCCCCCCACCCCCCATCTGTAGACATGCATGTTGTGATGTAGAGACCCCTACCGAACCCAGGGAAATAGAGAGAAAGGAAGATTCCACCTTTAAAACTGACAGGCAGCTAGAGCACATGGCTCACTGTTTACATAGAAAAGGTAAACAGGGAAAGACAGGACCTGAATTGACACGCCCAGACTCTGACGTAGTAACAAGCCCCGAGCTTAATCAAGCACACCTGTTCAGGGTGGGAGCAGAGCCAAGCCCAGGGGAAAAGAATTATAAAACATCCTCATTAGCTCCCAGGAGGGCAGAGAGAAGAGCCACGAGGGAAGCAGAGAAGGAAGCAGAGCCAGGTGGAGAAGTAGCAGACACAGGCTGGAGAAGAGGCCAGAGGGCAAGTTGGAAGGGTAATTGCAGCTTGGAGGGCAGTTGGAGCCGTGGCAGTAGAGAGAGTTGGAGTTGTGGCAGAGAAGCAGCTCAAGGAAGGAAAGACAGGAGAGAAGAGAGAGCTCCTGTAAGGCAGGCTTGGAGAGGCTCTGAAACTCCAGGAAGTTGGAGACCTGATAGAGAAACTTCTTAACGGTCTGTGAGAAAAGCTAGCAGACTTGGAGGAAGGGAGGCACGCCCTGTGACCAGGAACTGGCTGGAACAGAGAGAGCAGGGAGCTCTGCAATCAGAAGGGAGCCTTCAGAGTTTACACAGGTGGGAGCCCAGCACAGAAACCTTCCCTTATAACTACCAAGAGTTAGAGGAGAGCCACAGAAGAAACTCCAGTGTATCAGGTATTTTAAACCCTTGCTGTGGAGAGTTGTATAAAGGGAAAACACTTGGGTATAAAGAGGGAAGCTATTTTAAATCCCTTAGTAACCGTCTGCAAATAAACACTGCCAGCTCTGATATAGAAGATATGCAGATAGACTCTAATGTTGAGGACATAGCAGATATGCGAATGGATTGCACACTGTGTTTGGCTGACTACATTGAGTCACTGTGTTAAAACCTGGAAGAAAGAGTGCTGAGTTAACAGCAAAGAAAAAGGAGGTATTTTTCTTTGTTCCAAGAAGCTGTTTATTTTCAGTTTGCACTAGGAGCACTGTATTGTTTTGGGAACCAGAGAGTGAAGAAGCACTTACCTTAATTACTGTATATAATCCTCATGCTAAACTCCTGGAGACTGTTCTTATTTGTTCTGCACCGAAGTTCAGTTTGTGAGGGGAAATAAATCCTTGTCATTTTGCCTTAAACACTTGGACTACAACTGCTTCTTTATCAGAGAGGTAAAAAGGGACTACAAATCCCAAGAGGCCTTGCAAGAGCCCTAGCTGTAGTCTCACTTTCTGCATAGAGAAATTATCATGGCAGACCAACCCTCTGCGCCCTAGGCGGAGGGCTGGCCACGTGGTGACAATGTTCATCATGCCTTCCCACCACAGGGTTGCATGCTCACAGCCAACTATTGTCATGATCACACAATGCCCTAAAGATCCTTTAAAAGCCCCAATACATGACATAGGTAAGAACAGACCAGTTTCATCAAAACCCTGGAGAACCATAGGCACACTACCTGCAAGGTGTCTGACCCCTATCCTATAGGTCACTGGTTCCAGATCAGCTTCTGGCTGTGACCAAAGTGCTGGCATGAAAACTATAGTACAGTTTTTTTAAATGTTCTGTTCTCTTCCAGATTCTATGACACTACTCAGTAAAAACATTTGCTGTGTCTAATGAGTTCTCTAAAGACTGCACATCCCCTGTAGCCATTCAATTTCACAAGTCAGATTGCCTAGCACAGAGGAGAGGGCTTTGCAAGTATTGGGGACCTGGGTGCTTGCCATGTACCATGCTATACATAATTTCTGATGTTGAAGAAAGCAATATCACAACTGAGAAATGTTAAGGAGAATATTTGTTGATGTTCATATCACAATAGTTGTGATACATGAAGACTAATGTAACCATACAGACTCCGAATGCTAACAGTGAATAGAGCAAGATGCATGTCATAATGATCCTGTCAGTCACCACTACGTATACAGACAGAACAGCAGCCTATGAAGGGTCTTTCCAGTACCCATGTAAAGCAAGCAAGGTCAGGACAATGTGTAGCCCCTACCTGAGATACACAGAATCACGGTGACATGAGGTCCATTCAGGAAATGTAGTGCCCATTGTCATCATTGGCTACCAAACTGTGTGTTTCAACCTCCTTACCGGCACCACAATCTCAGCAGACACTGAATGGAAGGTACTTTCTCTCCCTCTTAATGTTATTTATTTATTTATTTTATTTTATTTATTACAGGCTCTTATATACCGCTCTATTCAGAATCAGCGCGGTTCACAATATAACAACATACCATAACAACAAACTGTTAGGTTTTACAGAGAACAAGGTCAGAGAACTTGGAATAAAACATGGAATCTGTGTAGAATCTGTGTAGAATCATCACACTCTGCCTCTATGCTCTATGCTGCATGACTCCTGAGTCAGTCAGCAAGCACTGACACCCAGAGCACTGTGACATCTGCAGCTACTGCAGCCCACACTGTTGCGGCCACAGATGCATCTTATCTTGGACTGGTAAGGGGAAGGAGGTATTTTTCAGACAGGTGTCAGCAAAACTGTTGTCATCAACATCCTCAGGGGGTGCATGAGACATGTTTATGCTAATATATACTGGACAATAAGTTGAAATGACAATGGACCTACAAGGTCAAAGGTCATACCATACCCCCACTCTTATATACACAGATAAAACAGTCTGTGTGGGCTCAGTAGGCCATATAATCATACAATGTAAAACCAATTAAAAAGCGTTGGTGTGAAGCTGGTTGGTTGGTTGAAGCAGTGCTGTTAGCGATACAGCTAGTGGTTAGCGTGCAGAACCCTGATGTGTTGGGTTGTCCCCTTGAAGAAGCGACAGGATTGGCGAAAAGCTCAGTAGCACTTGAATGGAGGCGTTGGGGTTGAAAAGACCGCGCTACGCTGAATTGTTTGCAAGTTAAGTTGCTCATGGCTTTTCTATTTGATTGGTTTGGAGATGTTATGTAGGAGGTCGCTGATGTGAAAAGGGCATTGACAATTGGTGTTTGTGATCTTGTGTCATGGTGAACACCGGCCCGATAGTACTGAGACATTCCTACTCTTAGAATAAACCAGTGTAAAACATAGCAACTTTGAGTTGCAACAGTTTGTCCATAACCATATACAAAGTTATAGATTTTTGTTATATTTGAGTGTGTGCCAGTTGATTTTTTTTTATTTCATAATTGTGGACATTGAAATTAGACATGGTCCCACCCCACCCACATAACCATGCATTTAAGGGCCACTTGGACTACCCCTACCCCATTTTACAAATGCCATCAGTAAGGATGACATTGATGTTAGCATGGCATGGCAAAAGCTAAAGTCATCACCCGCAAAGTCAACTTCAGTAAGAATGAAGTCAACATTCCTTTGCAGGTGGCCCTAGATAACCAGGGGGTTCTTCAGGGCAATGAGGGCACCCATATAAGGGATTATCAAAGCAGAGGCAGTGACTGGAGATATGTCATGAGTTAAATGCCATATACCATATTAATCATGACAGTAAGGATATGAAAAGAAAAAAAAAACCCTGTCAGGTACACAGTGCTGCATGCAAGAAGTCCAAGGCCATTGGCCCTGATTGGAATCCTCTCCCACTCAGTGAAATGGAACAGAAGGTACTTAATACCATCCATACAGCAACTGTGGAGAGAGTGGGGAGCCTCGACACATCCAAGGCATGCTAGGATCAGAGTGAGTATTTGTTGGATATTTACCATATTCCACACCTTGCATGGCTCCTCACCTGTGTTGCCTTCCAACACCACCCACCCATATTCTGTGACTGCTACCCTATCATGCATTTACTTGGTGCATGGTTAACAAGTGTCATATATGGATCACATGGAGAATGGTCTACATTGAGGTGAGAGTGGACAGGATTATACACACATGTACTATAATGCAAGATTATATATGCCTCCATCCCACCTGCCTGTGTATATACCACACTGCACCTCACTCTACCCACAACACCTGCAGCATCTGCACAGTGATCCCATGACCCCACCATATTTGCATGCTGTTTGATCTGTGAACTGGCACTCTAGGGCTACTCTCCTCCACAGGACAAATCTACTGCTGTACAACACAAGGGTATCATCTGGGAACAAGTATAACCTGCTAGCTCCATTTCTATCACATTGCACAAGCAGACTGCAATCATGCCTCATCCTCTGAAAGAAAACAAAAAGGGCGAGCAGAATGAGGGTCACTTGCGCTTTATTAAAAACCAAAACCCCAACGCGTTTCGGCGGATGCCTTCATCAGGGGGCTAGAGGACTGCAAACAAACACAAAACATAAAACTTAATAAACCATAATAAAAACAGCAATGTAAATATAAATATAAATGATCACAAGTAGTATAAAAAGACAACCGTAAATATATTATACTCACAAATTGTGTTAATTCAATGCATTAGATAGAGCGCATGGGAACATGTAACCAGTAATGTAGTTAATAATGCTGGAAAACAATAAACACATTGAAACGCAAAACAAGTTAAAATACAAATAGTAAACAAATAACTGGACAACGGAACAAACCGGAAAATGGGAAACCCAGACCCAAAACAACATGATTATGTATACTTAAAATACGAACATAAAGGAAACTAATAAATACATATCATCAAAGTTTATTACTTAACATGATCAATTAAAACCCAAACTTTCTTTGAACCTGTTGACTATATTGGCAGCATGATGTTCGAAATCTTGATTTAAGGTGCATAATCGCCTAACACGTAAAAACTGACCATAAGGTAAATTATCTTTTAATGACTTATTGTGGAAACTGTCATAACGCAAAACAGTATTACGATCAGTTGGTTTACGAAAGAGATCTGTCTGAAAACCGTTCTTACCTTTTTTAATATTAATATCAAGATAAGAAATCTGTACAGAGCTAAAGGACCCCTCAAATTGTAAATGCTCATCCTTAGAATTGAGCCATTGAAAAAATGCCTGTAAACTATCTTCTGTTCCATCCCAAATAAGGAGGACATCATCTATGTAACGTAACCATAGCCTTATATACTGTTTAAAAGGATGATATTGGAGAAACTTGTGTTCAAAATTACCCACATACAGGTTTGCGACGTCTGGCGCCATGGAGGAGCCTATAGCAACACCCCTAACCTGCTTATAAAAAATACCCTGGAAACATAAAAAATTCTCACACTTTGCTATTGCCGCCATCTGGGTTAAAAAGCTAGTGGGAACATGAACTGGTGGTTCTCTTTGAATTAAGGTATTTGCAATAACCTCCAGAGCATCTGCTTGCGGAATGTTTGTATAAAGCGAGTTTATGTCTAATGTAGCCAGGATCAATCGTTCATGATAATTAGTAAAATCTTGCAGAATATTAATAACGTGCGTGGAATCACGAACGTAATAGGGAATGTTAGGAACAAATGGACGGAGAAAATAATCCAAAAATTTTGATAAGGGTTCTAGTAAAGAGCCTATCGCTGATATAATAGGTCGTCCAGGAGGATTATGAAGAGACTTATGAATTTTTGGTAAAACGTAAATAGTGGGTATAACGGGGTATGAAACAGTAAGGAAACTAATTTCATTGGGAGTGAGATAGCCTGCTTGTTGTCCAATAAAGATTAAAGTATCCACTCTGTGTTTGAGATTGGGCGTAGGATCATCAAAATTTTTTTATAAAAAATGGGATCATTAACTTGACGTAAAACTTCCTTGACATAGTCTGTCTTATTTTGAATTACTAAGGCTCCCCCTTTATCAGCCAGTTTAATGATGATGGATTGATTCTTCTGTAAATCTAGACGTGCTAACTTGTGAGTAGACGTAAAGTTGTGAAAAGAATGAACCCTCTTAGTGTAAAGTGCTTCTACCTGAGATAACACAACCTGTTCGAAGGCATCAATCAAAACGTTTGTATTGTTGGGTGGTACCCAGGTGGAGGATTTCCGAAGAACAGAGGTGTCTGTTGTAGTTGCACATTGATTAGAGAAAAAATCAATGATTTTAAGTTTCCTGAAAAATTTATAAAGCTCCACACGTCTGGTAAAGCGATCGTGTCTAGCAAAGGGCACAAAAGAGAGGCCTTTCTCTAAAACTTCAATTTGAGCATTACTTAAAACAAGATCTGACAAATTAAAAATACCACTGTTGACGGTTAATCTTGATATCTCTGACCTCTCCCCCTGCCTCTGCCTCTGGGTAGTGAAGTTGGTCGTGCCTCCCAAGTTTTGTATTGGTGGTACGGTGATTTCACTTGATCGTGTTGTGGACCCCTCTTCTTGCCACCCCCCTTCCAGAGGGAGTCCATTGAAAAACCCGAAGGATGTTGAATATTCACAGCAGAAGAAAATAGGGGAGCCGAAGGGTATTCTTGTTCTAAAGTCTCATCAACATGATTCCAGCTCCGCTTATTAACATGTTCTAAGAGGGGGTCAGGTGAAAAGAGTCTAGTTTTAGCTTTACTCTTAACAGGTTTAGTATTGGGTCTTGGTCTGGGTGACTCTGTATCCCATCTATGGGATGCAATTCGTGGTCTGGGTTTCCCATTGATCCAATAGTACACTGTGCCATTTTTATAGTCACTCATCACGCTTGAATTTATTCAACTTCCTATCTTTCACAATCTTACTGTACTCTAAAGTATTCTTATCAAAGTCTTTCTCTATTTTCTCAAACTTGTGATCATTGTCTTTCAAATAGGTCATCTTCTCATCAACCTTAACCTTTAAAGAGGCAGATTTACGTTTAGAGGTATTAATCAAAAGGATCATCAGATCCAATGAGCACTTATTCATTATTTTGACCCAACTGGCCTTGAATTCTTCATCGTCTTTGAACATCCCTGGGGCTTTCTGAACACGAAGGCCTCTAGGTATGATTTTCTTGCGACAGTACTCAAGGAGTGAAGCAGCATGCATGTCCTCACGAATCAGCTGCTGTGCGAGCTGGACCGCTTCTCCCCACTCTTCTTCAATATTTGGAGAACCCTCATCTTCAGTGAAGAAGGGATCTTCAGATAACATAGTCTTCAATTCATTTCCCTGGAAGCTGAGAATGTCTTTCCACGGGGAGAACATGCTCTGGAGAACCAAGAGACACATAGAAGAGCACTGACTCGCAGAGAGTCCAAATCAAGCAAAAAGAGCGAGCAGAATGAGGGTCACTTGCGCTTTATTAAAAACCAAAACCCCAACGCGTTTCGGCGGATGCCTTCATCAGGGGGCTAGAGGACTGCAAACAAACACAAAACATAAAACTCAATAAACCATAATAAAAACAGAAATGTAAATATAAATATAAATGATCACAAGTAGTATAAAAAGACAACCGTAAATATATTATACTCACAAATTGTGTTAATTCAATGCATTAGATAGAGCGCATGGGAACATGTAACCAGTAATGTAGTTAATAATGCTGGAAAACAATAAACACACTGAAACGCAAAACAAGTTAAAATACAAATAGTAAACAAATAACTGGACAACGGAACAAACCGGAAAATGGGAAACCCAGACCCAAAACAACATGATTATGTATACTTAAAATGCGAACACAAAGGAAACTAATAAATACATATCAAAGTTTATTACTTAACATGATCAATTAAAACCCAAACTTTCTTTGAACCTGTTGACCATATTGGCAGCATGATGTTCAAAATCTTGATTTAAGGTGCATAATCGCCTAACATGTAAAAACTGACCATAAGGTAAATTATCTTTTAATGACTTATTGTGGAAACTGTCATAACGCAAAACAGTATTACGATCAGTTGGTTTACGAAAAGATCTGTCTGAAAAACGAAGTTCCCTTATATTTGTGAAAAACGAAGTTCCCTTATATTTGTGAAAAGAACTTAGTATAATATGAATAGTGTAAATTATGGAACTCATTGAAGATGATAAATAGTCAATAAAAAAATGTGAATAAAACTATAAAATCAAAAATCCATCATCCGAAACACTTTTACATTATAATTACTAATACAAGTAATCTCTATGTAATATACTAAAAATGCTTAAAAAACCATCTATATAGTAGACTCCACAAAAAAACGCTAATTGGATAACATGAAAAAGTTGATGGCAAAACCATTTGGTAAAGTCCACATGAAATATTAGAGGATGTCATTACGTACAACACTATTTATTGTTTTAGCATGATAATTTTGTTCTTACTATTTTTTTATTGGTTTAAGTATTTATGGTTTTGTTTTTTACTCATGCCCGTGTAGCTTGATTAGTTTTATTTTAGTTTTGCATGTTTTTAATATGTTCTAATATGTGTTTTTATATTATATTTGTTAGTCTTTGTAACCCCCCTGAGGTAGGCGTTCCGCCGAAACGCGTTGGGGAACTTCAATAAAAGTATCTGGAATAAGCATTTGTGTCATCGCCACTCTTGCTCCTTGTGTCTCCTGTTTGATACTGCGAGAGCTGCTGTTCTCTTTGTGCCTGACCTGTTGGTGTGAGCCATGTTTTCCCCCTGGAGGGATGTGCTGAGTTTTAAAGAGGATGAATTGAAATCTTTATTACCGGAGGATCCCTTCTTCACTGAAGAAGAGGCCACACCTGATTTGGAAGAAGAATGGGGGAACTTAATCCGCATGACACAGCGCTACATCAGAGAGGACCTTCATGCTGCATCTCTATTAGAGTACTGCCGTAAGAAAATTATACCACGAGGTCTACGAGTTCAAAAAGCTCCGGGCATGTTCAGGGACGATAAGACCTTCATGTCGGACTGGATAAAAATTCTTAATAAATGTTCCTTAGATCTCATGATATTACTTATTAATATGTCTAGACGCAGGGCAGAAGTTTTAAAGCCTTTAATGGATTCCTCTATGGATAAACTTAAAAAGCAAGATATTCAATTTGAAGTAGAAAAAATGAAGTTTGACAAGAACACTATTGAATATAAGAAAGAAATCAAAGATGTTAAAATTAATAAGTTCAGGAGAGATGAAGAGGACTACAAGCTTAACACCGTTAATTATTCGACTCATGATGGAACTGATTTTAAAAGTAGACAGAGAAGCACCTCTTATAGGAGACCCCCCCACTTCCCCAGGCAACCACCCAGGAACCACTCTAGAAACTAAGTCAGATCTAAAGGCAGGTCCCCTCTATAATTCCCCTGATCGGGAGAGAAGTCACAAGAGAAGCAGGCATCAATCAGGTGACCTTGACCCTTCAGGCTCCCTTTTCTCTGGAGCCCCTGCACCTGCCCTCCAGCAGCCTGCAAGTCCCCAACAGGGTTTTCAGATGGACTCACTTTGGAGGGGAGGAGGGCGGGACTCCCATCATCCTCCACAACAATCGCGAATCACATACAGAGACCATCAATCATATCCACCACGGGGGAGGGGAAGAGGACACGGCCTGATGTCAAAGAGAAGGCTAGATTGGGATCTATGAGCAATATAATTATTCTTTCTAGTTACTCTCTCACCCCCATGGAAATACAAGTTCTAGACAAAGGACTTTCATTCGTTCCCACTAAGAAACATGATAAATTCACAGCTCATGTTGAATTATTCAAATTTTTCCGTAAGCTCAAGATTATGAATTATTTTCATAACGTACAATATACCAACATTGATCCCTCAGTGATCAAAAACTCATCGTCTTGGATACCTCCATCTAACACTAATCCGCTTATTTTAGCATATGAAAACGTAGTGCTGTCCAAAATAGATAAGTTATATCGGGAAAAGACCAGAGTTTTTTATAACTTCTCTAAGGCAGAAAAGTCTGCAATGCATGACCTTCGCAACAACAATTCTATAATCATCAAACCAGCAGATAAGGGTGGGGCCCTAGTGATACAAGATTGTACAGCCTATATCACTGAAGTACTACGTCAACTTAATGACACTCATTTTTATCAAAAGGTTTACGATGATCCTACTCCACTCATACAGCAACAGATTGATACTCTTTTGTTCATAGGGCAAGAAGCAGGTTACCTGACCCCTAAAGAAAAAACCTTTTTGACGGTCTCTCATCCGGTTATTCCAACGATATACATGATTCCCAAAATTCACAAATCTCTTTATAACCCACCATGACGTACGATAGTTTCTGCCATCGGATCGCTCCTAGAACCAATATCAAAATTCCTAGATGTTTCCTTAAGACCATTTGTCATCAAGATAGAGTCCTATGTACAAGATTCCACCCATATTATTAACATCTTACGAGATTTTCCGAGGTATCATGATGAATTATTACTAGTTACGTTGGACATCAATTCCTTATATACTAATATACCTCAAAAAACTGCTATAGAGGTCATAGCCAACACCTTAATTCAGAGAAATAAACCTATACGTACGCCAACATTTTTCCTCACACAACTGGCGTCTATAGCTATGATGGAGAATTATTTCGCTTTCAAAGGGATTTTCTATAAGCAAATTAAAGGCATGGCCATGGGCTCCTCCATGGCCCCAGACGTAGCCAACCTTTATGTGGCAGATTTCGAGAAAAAATATCTGAGTTTCCACCCATTTAAATTAAACATACGCCTTTGGAAAAGATATATTGACGACGTCCTGATGATATGGGAAGGCGCTGAGTCCACATTACTTGATTTTTTCAACTGGTTAAATACCTTGGATCCCAACTTACAGTTTGAAGGCATGTTTAGTGCAGAAGAAATAGCGTATCTCGATATTAGGATAAGGAAAGGAGAAAAGGGATTTCTCACTGATTTATATCGTAAACCTACTGATAGGAACACGCTTTTACAGTATAACAGTTTTCATACCACATCTTTAAAGAATAATTTACCTATAAGCCAATTCCTGAGAATTAGGAGACTCTGTACTATGGATACAGATTTTGAAAAACATGCAATTGATATGCAGGATAGATTCAAGCAATGTGGGTATCCAAAACGCTGTATAAAACAAGCATATTGTAGGGCTAGTAATACAGATTGTGCGTCACTTTTACAGAAAAAAGAACGCCCAAAAATAGATAAGGTTATATGTTCTCTGACTTTTACTAGTTACACTAAGGAAATTACTAACATATTGAAATAGCAATGGGATCTATTGGCATCACTACCAGCCTTCGCGGCTAAAAAGGTCATGGTAGCTCATAAGCGTAACCCAAATTTATCAAATATTCTGGTACCATCCACCCTTACATACCACAAACCACCTCCAAAGATGAAGGGCCATTTTAAGTGTGGCAATTGTCCATCCAGCTTCACAACACAAGGTTTATATACACAGTTTCTCTAATTGTAAGACAGAAAACGTAATTTACATAATTCTATGTCCTTGCAACTTAGTTTATGTAGGTAAAACTAAACGACAGGTACGCATTAGGATAATAGAGCATAGGAGCTGTATACAAAGAGGTATTCCAGATAAGCCACTTGTAATGCACTGGCAAAAAAAGAAACACACCATTAGTGATTTAAGATATTTAGTTTTGAAGACAGTAGTACCACATTGGAGAGGAGGGGACGTGAATAAACTGCTGTTGAAACTGGAACAGCGTTATATATATGAGTTTAATCGTTTAGAGCCTAATGGATTGAACCAAGAAACAGATTTATCAATATTTATTTATTTATTTATTTTTATTTTATTTAACATCTTTTATATACCGCACTATTGTCATCAGCGCGGTTTACATGAAACTAAACATATACATACAGAGTAACTGTAGTGCATTTTACAAGTAACAGGGATTTAGAAATTTGGGATTACAGGTAAACTATATCAACTATATAACTACAATAAACTATATAAATTATTCACAGTTGAAATTGTCTTGGTCTGGATATGGAGGGACTATTTCCATTCTGTAAGATTAAACTGGAAAATAGCTTAAGAATAGGTGGTGTTTGAGACTTTTCCTGAATTGTGTTAGGCTGGTTATAGCTCTCAATTCTGGTGGGAGGGCATTCCATGCTAGTGGGGCATGAATGCTGAAGGCTCTTTTAGATGTTTCCTTAGTGTATCTGACTGTTTGTTTGGGGACTATTAATGTATTTATAGCAGTTGATCTTCTGGCTCTGTTGAGAGTCTGCGTGTGTAGAAGGTTGGCTATCGTTGAGGGTGCTTGATTGTTTAAGGCTTTGAAAGTGGTGATTATAATCTTGTAGTGGATTCTTGCGTTAGACGGTAACCAGTGGAGTCTTTTCAAGATTGGAATTATGTGGTCTGTCTTTGATATTCCTTCAAGTACTCTGGCAGTGGTGTTCATCGCCAGTTGGAGAGGATTTAAAGTTGCTTGAGGGAGACCATGTAGAATTGCATTTGCAAAATCGAGGTGAGGCATCACCAAGGCTTGATAGACGGTTCTGAAGTCTGTGGGTTCCAGTAGAGGTCGTAAGTGGCGTAGTGTACGTATTTTGTGATATATTAGTCTCGTTATGTTTTTTATGTGGGTTTTCATATTGAGAGGCTGGTCAAGGGTGATACCTAGGTATCGTATCGTAGGTTTTACTGTCAATTCCTTGTCCTTTATCTTTAAGATAGTAGGAGGTGTGAAATTTTGGTTCTTTGTGATAAACATAACATCGGTCTTGCTATGGTTGATTCTTAGGTTCTGTGAGAGGAGCCAGTCTTCTACTGATTCAAAGCATTTTATCAATGGTGTAAAATCAGGATGGTTGATGGAGAATGGCATGTATAGGAGAATGTCGTCTGCATAGGCTAAACAGGTAACATTAAAGGAACGGATGAGGTCACATATAGGTTGCATGTATATATTAAACATTAATGCTGAAAGAGAGGATCCTTGGGGTACCCCTTGATCTTGCAGAAATGGGTCTGATGTTCTTTCTTCAATTCTTACTTGTTGCCAACGGTTAGTTAGGTAGGATATGCACCAGTCAAATGTGGAGCCAAGTATTCCTTTTTCGTTAAGGCGATCGATAAGTATTTGGTGGCTTACTTAGTCGAACGCAGCTGAGATGTCCATGAATATAAGGATGAATCCTTGTTGGATATTATCTATTCCTGTGATTAATGTATTGAATAGAGTGATGAGGAGGGTCTCCACTCCGTGAGCTTCTCTAAAGCCATGTTGTGCAGGGTCGAGTGGAGCTTCAGTATCTATGTGCTGTTGTATTTGACGTTGGACCACTTTTTCAATTATTTTAGCTAACAGTGGGATGCTGGATATTGGCCTGTAGGATTCTACTTTTTGGGGGTCTAATTTGTTGTTCTTCAGTAATGGTCTAATGGAGGTTTGTTTAAGGCACTGAGGAAAGGTTCCTGTTGAAAAAGATTGTTCGAGGATATTGTGTATGAAGAAGCTTACTTCACATCTAAGATCTTTTATCCAGGCTGCTGGACATGGATCATTTGCTGCGGTGGTAGCGTTTATTGATGCAATAGTGTTTTCAATTTCTTTGGTTGATATCGTATTAAACTTGGTTAATGTGGCTGACTGTGATAGCTTGTCTATACTTGTTGGTCCAGTAGTGCAGATGTTGGTTGTTTTTGTCATTATTGAGTTTAAGGAGTTTGCATAATCTTGAGGGTGTATTGTTTGAGTGTGTTGGGGGGTTGGTTCCTTTGCCATTGTCTTTACAATATTGAAGAGATCATGATGTTTGTTTACTGATTGCTTTAGGAGATTAGTATGGAATTGTTTCCTTCGATCTGCTATTTCCTGGCGATGCTTATTTAGGTACATGCAGTAGGCTGTGTAGGCTTCGGTGGTGCGGGATCGTCTCCAGCGTTTTTCGAGTCTACGAAGATGGAGGAGGGATGTTCTTAGCTCGTTAGAATACCAGGCTACATGTGTCCGATGGTTGGGCTTTCTTGCTTTGTTTGATGGTTGAGAGTTGGATCTGAGAGTATGATCCCAGGTGTTGATTAGATTATCCAGATCAGGTTTAGAGGTGTGTAGTGTTGGGAGAATATTCTTAAGTACCTCCTCTCTGTCAAAGGGGCGAAACCTCCTAGTTCTTGGTTTGGCGAGAGTGGATTTGGAGTTATTGGTATTGGAGGAGTTGGGAATTTGGAATAAGATGAGGCTGTGGTCAGACCATGGTACTGGAGTTATGGAAAGAGCATAATTGTGGTCAGTTTCTGTGACAGCTTGTGGCACGAATATCAGGTCGAGTGTATTTCCCATAGTATGAGTGGGTTCTTTGACTATCTGGTTGTATCCAAGGTTGTCAAATGCTTCTATAAATGCTGCAATTTGCGTGTCGTTTAGGGAGGGGAGGTTGAAATCTCCTAATATCCAATTAGATAATCGTGGTTTTTCCGTGTTGCAGGCCCGGTCAACTATCGTTGGCAGATCATCAGCTGAAGTTGTTGGAGCTCTATAGACTAGGTTGATTGAATGTTCGTTGTTTGATATGTTTAGTATGTTTAGGTGTGTTGTGCTAATACTGTTGTCCATCTGAAATTGTAGCAGGCTTTTAGAGATGATGAGTACTCCACCTCCTCTTTGTTTGTTCCTGTGACACGTGTAGATTGAAAAGCCTGGGGGTAGCATCTGGTTGAGAATGACATTATCACAGTCGGATAGCCAGGTTTCTGTGATCATCAAAATGTCAAGGTCATGCGTTGTTATAAGATCAGATATCAAAGGCCATTTTGTGCGGATGGATCTAATATTGATGAGGGCGCATTGCAGTGGTTGTTGGTGTTGTTGTTTAGGTTGAGGTTTTTTGGTGAGCTGAAGGGCAATGTGGAGTAAATGTGGGTGGTGAGTATGTGTAAGGTTTGTTGGGTATGTTTGAGTCTTGTTTGACCATCTCTTCCAGTTATTCCTTAAAATTGGTATAGAGTTTTGGTCACCGTTAAAGGCGTTTGAGTGACCAGTTAGTGCAGTGAGGAGATAGGTAATGGTGAGGGTTACTAATGTATGCATCTTTAAAGGAGACATTGTGTGTTAAGGGAAAAGGTAGAGTTGCTATCCGTAAAATGGTAGGGGTTGCTGAGGGTACTGGGAGGGTAATTGCAGTGTAAGGGTTATGATATTGGATAGGTGGTGGCGATATTGACCAGGGGCTTTTATGGCTAATGCTGGTAGAACTGGATAAGAGGGTAGAGATAGTGAGATAGAGTGTTGGCTTAGGGAGGGAATTGGAAACACTACTGACGACAGTATATATATCAACTGGCGACTGTAACTTTAGTAGGTGGACAGTGAAATTACCATATAGGTAGTGAAAAGAGCAGTATATATGGTTACTGGTAGTAGTACTTGCAATTAATGATTACTGACAACAGTATATATAGCTACTAGGAACAGTGCTTGCATTTAATGTTACTGACAACAGTATATATAGCTACTAGGAACAGTGCTTGCAATTAATGTTACTGACAACAGTATATATGAACAAATTTGCAAGAAGTCCAGTTATAGACAGTTTATTTAGGTGTAGTATACTTGCTGTGATCAAAGGATAGCCCGGTTGAAGGTGGAAAGCGAGCTCAACCTTAGGGGAGCTCAAGCTGCTTGACTTTAAGATACGGGGTTTTCAGTGAGCGGTTCTGATTGGGTTGGTGCGGTCGGTCTAGGAGTCAGGTCATGTGGTTTACTGTTCGGCCCCTTTAGTGGTTAGGAGCAGTGTAGAGCAGGGGAGCTGGCTGATAGCTTATGGTGCTTGATGGAAAACTCTGCGGATAGTTACTTTTTGGTGATCCTCGCCTAAGGGCCACGCCAAAGGGCCCTCTGGCGAGGCCCTCAGGCGCGGGCCTGTCTAGAGGCGGGTTGCTTTTAAAGAGCTGCTGCTCCCCTCCCACAGCCCCGATTGGGCTGTAGTAACTGAGCAGGGCAGCTGGCTGGAGCGGTGAGGTGCTCTACCCCGAATCGGGGGAGTTTGAAAATGGCGATTTTCCCGCCGGTCTCAGGCTGTTTTGAAGAGCTGCTGCTCCCCTCCCACAGCCCCGATTGGGCTGGAGTAACTGAGCAGGGCAGCTGGCTGGAGCGGTGAGGTGCTCTACCCCGAATCGGGGGAGTTTGAAAATGGTATAACACATATTTCATGTGGACTTTACCAAATGGTTTTTGCCATCAACTTTTTCATGTTATCCAATTAGCGTTTTTTTGTGGAGTCTACTATATAGATGGTTTTTTAAGCATTTTTAGGGGTATGTTTACTAAACTGTGCTCATGTGCGCGGCGCACATTAGCGTGTGCTAAGGTACCTTAGCGCACGCTAATGATGCATATTTGTGCCCCGCACATGTGCGCGCCGCACTAAAGTGCCTGCTCATGTGCGCGGCGCGCTGATGTGCGATAAAGGCGTGGAAAGGCTCCCGGAGGGCGGAGGAAGGCTCCCCAGGGGTGGAGAGAAGGGGTCAATGGGTGGAGAGTGGGAGTTGAGAGGCTCCCCGCACACGAGCGGGACTGAAATTCAAGCCAAAAAATACCGCGAGTGAAAACCTTGCGGTAGAGCTGATTTAAAGGGAAGAGAAACCATTTCTGTCAGCAATGTACAGCAAAACCAGGGAAACCTACAAAAAAGTGATGTGTGATACATGTGCACAGTACAAAAGTGCAAATAAACATTGAAAATGACCCCAACAAAATTTAAAAAAATTATAATCAAGCTGGGCAATAGTGATAGTAATGGGAAACATCAAAAAACACTCCCAAGAAAGCCACAAAAAATAAATATGAATTTTAGAAGGGTCTACGCTCCGTCCCCTTACAAGGTGAATGATCCCACAGTGAAATTGCACTGATCAGGGTTTCCCTCTCCATTGGACAGGTTACCTATGGCATTCACATTTCCACAACAGCAGGGCAGGCAGGTCGGAATGGGCAATTGGACAGATGCTGGGAAAGGGGATACAGAGGGCTGCAGGCGGCACATGCTGTGGTGCAGCTGGGGCACAGTGCAGACTAGGCAGATGCCTAGATGGCACCTAGGAATGCTGGAACTGAACAGCAGCCAGACAGCAACTGATGAGGGCCCAACATGGGCACGAGAGTGTTTATCACAATGTCACAGGGGATAGTACCCAGCAGGTACCCCCAAGGGCACAGAACATTGGCAGGCGGTGATTGAGGGACGTGCGGACAAATTTGCAGGCACCCCTACCCCAGAACCCGCACCATAGGCAGCCACCTACCCGCACACAGGATGGCCTGAGACTGCATACCACCAGCACCACCAGCAGAAGGGCATGTCAGCAGGGTGGCACAGGGGTACTGGAGGTGGAGGGGGGCAGTGGCAGCTGCCCAGAGCAGACCATGGCCTAGCCCTGTGTAGGTGGGTGCAATGCACTGCAACAGACAGACCCTGCCGGACAAACAGTCATGGTATCATCAGGGAATACACTGGCTCTGTGGCAACACGGTGGTGCAGTGCACACAACCAGCGTGTTTGAAGAGAGAAGATCACAGGTTCAAGCCCCAGCTGGGGCTCCTGCCAATCCAGTCCCCATATTTTGCCCACAACTAATTGGGTGATAGTAAAGACAAACCTTTATTGCAGAGAATATAAGCATGGCACAAACACCTCTATTTTACCCTACACAGCACAGACACCAGAAACATGCACATTACCTAGAGCAGATTCCCCCAAATGCAGTCCTGGAGGGCCACAAAACCTTCAGGGTTTATGCTGTATCCAATCTAAGGATGGAGCGGTACTGGTGGTGGAGGTGGCAGCAGCTAGTGGCCACAGCAGACCATGGCCTAGCCCTGTCCAGGTGGGTGCCGTGCACTGCAACAAACAGGCCCTGTCGGATGTACAGTCATGTACTCCCCAGGGAATGCAGCACATCTGTGGCAACATGGTGGTGCAGTGCACACAGACAGTGTGTGCAAGAACAGAAGGTCACAGGTCCAAAGCCCAGCTGGGGCTACTGCCAATCCAGTCCACATTTTTTTCCCACAACTAAACCGTGATAGTAAGGACAAACCTTTATTGCAGAGAACATACGCATGGTTAATACACCTATATTTTACCCCACCGAGCACAGACACCATAAACAGGCGCATTACCTAGAGCAGAGTCTCCCAAATGCAGTCCTAGAGGGCCAAAAACCATTCAGGTTGCATGCTGCCTCTAATAAAGATGCCTGTGCTGCATATCTATGCACCATCCCCATGGTATGCAGATGTACCTCATGCATATTCATGAGGGACAGCATGAAAACCCAAACAGTGTTTGGCACACCAGGACTGGAGTTGGGAACCCCTGCCGTAAAGCAGCAGCCAACAGGGGCAGACACACCCACACCCACACCCACAGGCTCCATTAGCCAATGCCTCCTGGAGAGGCAGGACATTGGGCCCTGCGTGCATCTCCCAATACTAGCACTTGCATACCTTAGCAATGCCACCCTACACCTGGGTATACGGTACACAGCTATCAAACGTTTCCTATGATTACTGGCAGATAGCAATTCCTACGTTAAGCACAGTTTGCCATTGAACTCCATCATAACAATCTTTCTGATGTCTGTGGTGTGTGCTTCAGGTCTGGTCTCTGACAGTGTTTACCACCCTGGGGAGTGACCCCAAACAGTATTGCGTACCATATCCATGCCTGTACTGTGCCCAGGACTGGTGTGGTGGCCAGGGCTGCTAAACTCCTCTATAGTAGCACAATGCTGGCATAGGTGTGGGTGTGTGTGTCTGTCTATCCAGTGTGTGGTGGCTGCAAACACCCTCCACAGCCCACACTGCCAGCACTGTTGCCAGTATTGGCTTGCCAATGTGCATAATGAGGAGCAAGGTACCATGGGTATAGCCCGGACAGGGTGGCCTGGCCAGGATGCATCTGCACAGGGCATAGGGCACTGGCTGGGACATTTTAGTGTCCGGCCACCTCCTACACAGGCAGGGTGGCCTCAGCATGTCCTGCTGGGAGATCACTCTCACCCTGACTGTGCAGTGACCACAGCATGGCTAGGCACCCCCATAGTGCTATATAGTATTTTTTTCATGTGATATTTATGGGTTTCCTTTTGGAGCCTACTCACTGACTTATCTCCTTGTTGTGTATGCTGACATCCCAGTTCTGGGTGCATGCATTTCCACCAGGAACATGCACTATGGACTAGTTTGCAGACTGTTTGCAGCTGATATGTGTCTTGATGGAGTGACTTGCAGGGTGCAGTGGCTGAAGGCTTGCTGCAGGAGAATATCAGATGGTGGTGGGGTGCAGCTTAGCATATCCAGGCCTAATGACTGTCTGCTATTGTGTTATGGATGTGTACAGAGCTGCATTGACTGCCCTGTAGGGTGTCTGTTCCTCAGCAAGACTGGAGTTGATGGTCCCCCTCTACTGCCACCATTGCAGGGAGGTAGAATGTGCATCTGGGGAGCAAACTCATGACCCCTGTATCAGCAGTCAGTGCCTTAACCATTGTGCTACACTGCTGTTCCTCCTTGCATGTCAGCGCACCTACTTCAGATTTCCATGCGTTTAAATGCACAGTGCTGCCATCAAACACAGTGCTATGACCTTGCTGTGCCTCATAGGGCACCCTATATGGCTCCCTATAGGCCACCCTTTCAGAAACATTGTAGGGTGCCGTGGCGGACAGTGTACTTTAGAATTTGCCCTCTGGGGTACCCTATGAGGCGCCTTATGCAGCACCTTATGTTACAATACTTTGAGGGTGTGTTTGCTGGCAGCACTAATTAAAATAAAAATAAAATGCCCCCTACAGCAATACTACCTATAACAAGTAATGCCTCAGCCAGCCTTCTTCATTAGGCACAGTGGGGGATTGAACCCATGACTCCTGCATCATTGGTCAGTGTCACCATTGTGCTACACTGCTGCTCCTCCTTGCATGTCAGCGCACCTACTTATGATTTTCATTCCTTATACTGCACAGTGCTGCCATCAAAAACAGTGCTGTGACCTTGCGGTACCTCATACGGCACCCTATAAAACATATCCCTAAAATAATCTGTAATACCTGAAGACTGGAGGATGGCCAATGTAACGTCAATTTTTAAAAAGGGCTCTAGGGGTGATTTGGGAAACTACAGACCGGTGAACCTGACATCAATACCGGGAAAAATGGTAGAAACCATCATAAAGAACAAAATTACTGAACATGTAGATAGTCATGGCTTAATGGGAGACAGCCAACATGGTTTTAGACAAGGAAGATCTTGTTTTACTAATCTGTTATGTTTTTTTGAAGGTTGAATAAACAGGTAGACAAAGATGAGTCGGCTGATATAGTGTATCTGTGCTTTCAGAAAGCCTTTGAGAAGATCC
Organism: Ichthyophis bannanicus; assembly: GCA_033557465.1. Classification (NCBI taxonomy): domain Eukaryota; kingdom Metazoa; phylum Chordata; class Amphibia; order Gymnophiona; family Ichthyophiidae; genus Ichthyophis; species Ichthyophis bannanicus. Next base: position 1,001,235,444 of record CM066033.1, read on the forward strand.
TGCATGAGAAACGTTTATTGTTTATTGTTTATTTCACACTTGTTATACCGCCCCAAATAACATCGGGGCGGTTTACAAAAAACAAAATCAGTAGCAATTATAGAGGAAGAAAAAGAGGGAAATACAATAAATGATAGAGCAGGAGGTGAGTAGGGATAGATGAGTCAAGACAATAGAGCACTAAGATTAAACTAACTTAAGACTCAGGGGGGAAAGGCTAGGGAAAACAGATGAGTTTTAAGGAGGGAACGGAATTTGGAGTAGGATTCTTCGGTACGGAGGGCAGTGGGAAGGGAGTTCCAGAGGGATGGAGCTAAGTAGAAAAATGCTGCTTTCCTAGTCGATTGCAGGTGAGCTTTAGAGGGTGCTGGGAGGTGAAGGCGGTTGATGTGAATGGACCGAAGACTGCGGGAGGGAGTGTGATAAGTAAGCAGGTCGGAGAGGTAAGTAGGGGTAGACAGATAGATGGCTCTGTGGGTTAGAGTGAGAACCTTAAAAGATATCCGGAAATTGATCGGCAGCCAGTGTAGATGGTGTAGTAAAGGGGTGACACGATCACGGGGTGAGGCAAAACTAAAAAGTCATGGGATAGGAAGCAGTGTACTATTGTGGATCAGGAACTGGTTAAAAGATAGAAAGCAGAGGGTAGGGCTACATGGCCAATTTTCCCAATGGAGAAAGGTGAATAGTGGTGTACCCCAGGAATCTGTGCTGGGTCCATTGCTTTTTAACATATTCATAAATTACCTGGAAAAGGGAATAACGAGTGAGATTATCAAATTTACAGATGATGCAAAACTATTTAAAGTTGTTAAAACCCATGAAGATTGTGGAAAATTGCAAGAGGATCTTGATAAATGGGAAGACAGTGCATACAAATGGCAGATTAAATTTAATGTGGACAAGTGCAAAGTTATGCATCTAGGAAAGAACAACACAAACTATGGTTACACGATGCAAGGTTCCACATTAGGAACCACCACCCAGGAAAAGATTTAGGCGTCATCGTGGATAACATGTTAAAACCCTCCGCCCAGTGTACAGTGGCAGCCAAGAGAGCAAATAGAATGCTAGGTATCATAAGGAAAGGAATGGAAAATAAAACAAAGGATATTATAATGCCTCTGTATCGTTCCATGGTGTGACCGCACCTTGAATATTGTGTGCAGTTCTAGTCGCCATATCTTAAAAAGAATACAGCGTTATTAGAAAAGGTACAGAGAAGAACCACCAAAATGGTAAAGGGGATGGAAGGATACCCCTATGAAGAGAGGCTAAAAAGGTTAGGGCTCTTCAACCTGGAAAAGAGATGCCTCAGGGGAGATATGATATAGGTCTATAAATTAGTGAATGGAGTGGAATGCGTATATGTATACCAATTGTTTACGTCATCAGAATATAGAAAGACTAGGGGACATGCAATGAAGCTACAGGGTAACCTATTTAAGACTAATAAGAGAAAATATTTTTTCACTCAACGTGTAATCAAACTCTGGAATTTGTTACCGGAGGATGTAGTAAAAGTTGTTAGTGTAGCTGGGTTTAAAAAAGGTTTGGAGAATTTCCTGGAGGAAAGGTCCATAAACCATCATTAAAAGGGATCCGGAATATCACTGCTTGATCCTATACAGGCATTGTGGAAACTGTGTCTTTTGGGGAAACTGCTAGGTACTTACAGTATGACCTATTTTGGCCACTGTTGGAAACAGGATAGTGGGCTTGATGGACCTTGGTCTGACCCAGTATGGCAGTCTTATGTTCTTATGTCCTGGCAATGTCCCAGTTTTTATACTATTTCCTACTATTTCTTTTTTTAATTGGTCTTGATTTATTTGATTCTTTTATGTGTCATATATAATCCAAAGCCATTTCAATGGCCACTTTTTTAGGAGATATTGTTCATTAAAAGGTTGAATTGCAAGGGTGCCAATAATGTTGACCACACATGTAAGCCCTGTGTTGAAAAGGTTTTCTTCCTACCTTTTTAATTGGCTTAAAAGCCTAAAAATTAGGCTAAGCCTGGGATAGGCTGTATTTGGGCAATGCCTACTCAAGGGTTTCTGCCGCCTTAGGCAGGCATGCCCACTGCCCTGCTCCCCACATGTTTCCCAGCACCATGCCACCCACCCATCATCTCACCTGTGGGAGGTGAGAAGCATAACAACCCCTCAATGTTTTACAAAACAGCAGTTTTCTGCCACCACTTCAGCACCATGATGAGCCTTAAAGAACTTACATCCGTGCACACTCTCACAACCTGCCACTCCTTCCCTCTCTGACATATCTTCAAGTCAGAGGGCCAGGAATATCAGGCCATGAGTGCGCACATGCAGTTGTGTGCTTTAAAGCCTGTTGCAGTGCTGAAGTAGTAGCAGAAAGCTGCACTTTGAAAAATTATGGAGGGGTCGCTATGCTGTGCCACCCATCGGGGTCTACCACCGTAAACATCCACCTATTTCACCTAGTAGATGGGCCGGCCCTGGATTTGTGGGATAGGTGAAAATCAAGCACAAAGAGCAAGCTTTTAAAATAGCTTATTGCTAAATTTACTTTTAAGCAGAAATGGCCCAATATTCAAAGCAATTAAAGCAGTTAACAGAGTGGCGATATTGAGATGCTGCCCAGTTTAGCGATATGCAGTGAAAGTCAGACGCAGGTATCCCTGGCCGAACTTCCACCACCTATCGCTAACTGGGTAGTAGTTCAATATCTGCGCCACCCAGTTACCGATCAGCAAGATCGACTAACCGAGATGCCAGAGCCAGATATGACGCCTTCATTGAATATCTGGGTTTACTGTTCAGCACTGGTGGACAGCCTCCTTAGTAGTGCTAGCTGCTAGCACTGAATATCGGGCCCAAAATTGTTATACTATTTTATAACATAACTTACATTCTTTAAATCACATAGAAAGCTTTTAACTAGCTTATACATAGAAACATAGAAACATGATGACAGAAAAAGACCTCATGGCCTATCTAGTCTGTCCTTCCATAACAACAACTACAACAGTCCACTTTTTACCTTTAGAGATCCTCTGTGTTGGCCCCATGCTTTTTTGAATTCAGTTACTGTCCTCATCTCTACCACCTCCACTGGGAGACTATTCTACGGATCCACTACTCTTTCCGTAAAGAAATATTTCCGCATATCACTCCTGAATCTATCTCCCTTTACCCTCATCCCATGTCCCCTCGTAGCAGAACTTGCATACAAATGAAAGAGTCTCTCTCCCTGAACATTTATGCCACGGAGGTATTTAAACATCTCAATCATATCACCTCTATCCCGCCTTTCCTCTAAGGTGCACATATTAAGATCCTTAAGTCTGTCCTCATATGCTTTATAATGAAGCCCATTAATCATTTTAGTAGCAACCCTCTGCACCGACTCCATCCTGTTCACATCCTTTTGAAGGTGCGGTCTCCAGAATACGTAGCTTTTTTTTAATACACTAACAGAAATCTTTTAACCTAACCTATTGCTTAACTTACATTTAAATAAATGTGGCGTCCAATCCCAGAAGAGGCACATCCAGGCCGTCTGAACTCCCCCAAAGAGAATAGGCCCGTTAGGATCTAATTCTACACTGCAGGAACCAGATGTTCCTATGGATGCAGGATTGGGACCTGAGACAACCCAGCATACCCCTGCTGCACCATGGGAGACATCCTCCCCGCTCCACAGCCAGCCTGCCGAGGTAGAATAATCTGGGTGCCCTATATATCCGGGGCCAGACCCACCCCCGCTTCACCCACTCCCCATCCCCAAGCTGCCCCATACAGATCTTCCCACACTGAGCTATGTGCATGTGGGGAGATCACTTTCAGAAATGAGGGTCAGACAACTGCGGGGCTGCACGTCCCACCAGGATGTACTGCCCCGCTAGTCACCTTACAGAATTGGGCTCATAATGTTTATCAGTTTAAACAACTATCCATCTTTACCCCAAATCTTAAGACCCAGTTTCCCAGCAGATAAATACTCACATGTACAGATTCTTTATCAGAGGTGGCTGGTCATATCTTAGCTCTCCTTTAGGATGTGTACAATAACATTCTGTTCTTTTTCGGTTTGGGTTGTTTTCATATTTTTTAACATTACTTTTAGTTCACTTAGCACAATTGTTTTAATTTAAAGATTCAATGTTTATTGGCACTTTTAAACGTGTGTTAATTGACTAAATATGCCTTCATTTGTAAGTTAATGCATGTTAAATCAATTCTGTGTGCACTCAACTTTTAGGGCAAGCTAATGAACCAAATGTGTGCTAATGACTGCACATCTCTAATGCACAGAGATTTCATTTATTTTTCTTTATTTATTTAGCGAGCTTTTTATACCACCTTATCTTACATTCAAAGCAGTTTACAGTACAATATGCACCAGGAAATGTACAAAGAAAAGGGTGATTTAACTTGAAGGATTATATACGTATGGGTTATAACTAAAAGGAGAAATCAAAAGAGTAGGTCATTATCGACAAAAATGAATACATTCAAGTATTTTTAAATCCCCACACACATTTTTGCTGCCGGTCCTTTGCCCCCTCTGTAAAGAAAGGGGAAAAAATGCAAGTGTATTTGTGTACTTGTATACTGAATTAACCTAGGATTTTGAAAAGGAAACTTCCTGGGAATTTTCCCTTTGAAAATGAGCTTGCAGATCTGTAGGCACAAAGTATCGGCAGCCCTCTCCCTCGGCAATTTCAGTTCCCCAAAAGGAACATTTCTATTTGAACGTTATTGACAAGTCTATAAAGGGTAAATAGGATCTGACAGCCTAGAAGGCAATGTGGGCAAAATCTCATCCTTACTGTCCTCTTCTTAAAGGAGAGTTACTGAAGAAGAACATGGCAGAATTTGCATTCTTTCTTGTTGCAATAACATTTTTATCTATTTTTAGCAAAGCAAGAACTACATTTTATTCAAGTGCTACCAAAGTGATGCATTGTGAACCTATTTTGACCCTCTGATGCTGAAGCCTACTGTATTTAGGTCGACAAGTATTATTTGGGTAAGTATGGCGAAATCATCCGTCATTAGCTGAAACATATTTCTGTAGATTTTTGGCCATTGCTACCGGTGGGTTTCAGGTTTTACCTACTTAGCTCACTGGTCATCACTACTGCATCATAATCTATAGTTACAGCTCTATATAAAGAAGAACGTCATTTATTGTTCCTCTTTCAGTTGATTCATATTGTCCCCAAAATATATGCCCTGTCTTTGATCTGTTAATAATATATTTACTGTAGTCATGCAATATCATCTACAGTCCATTATATTATATTACTCCCATCTGAGAAAATCTACAGATGTGCCCATGAGATAGAAGACAGTTTTGATTTTTCTGTTCTAGTCTCTGCGCTCCTTCTCACATCTTGTTTGTTCTAATGTTCCTTAAAGTATCAGTTATACTATGTTTTTACTTTGCTGACCTTTCAGCGTTTTGTTGTTGTTGTTATGATTACAGTTTTCTTCCCTGTCCCTGTTTTTTAATCTCTCCATATTGATAACTATTCTGACTGATCCTTTTGCCCCCAAAGTTATTTGTTCTGTGATGGAATTGGAAGTGGAGCAGAGAGTTCTTAGAAACGTAGGTAGACTGAAATACTGAAAAAGAGTCACATAGGCAGTCATTTGAAAAGCATCTCCACATGTAAATGGTGATTTCAGAGCCACTTCTACACATTAAGAATTGCATGGCACACAGATTTCAAGGGGCATGGTACTGGTGTGACTTGGGAAGACCATAAATCCACACATTGCTTCCCCCACCTTACACTGGGAAAACAAATGCACTGTATGTAAACAAATTTTGCACCAGCTCAGAGGCACATGAAGATTTTTTAAAAGGTCAGTACATGAGGGATTAAGTGAATTCCCTCTTATTAATTTCTGCCACCAAATTTTAGGAAAGAAAATTGTGGTTTCACCAGCTGACTGGCAGCACCTATATGTCTAGGTTTGTAAAATGGCTGCACTATACGTATAAGTGCTGTCACTGCTGCATGGAAGTTGCAAAGTCACTGCTTGGATGTGTACATGCTGGGACTTATACATGGAAGACACTGAGTTGAAGCCGCTCTTTTGTGCTTCTAAAATGGCTCCTCCCACTATATGTGCTAGGAAATACGTATGCACTCCTACATATCCTTATTTATATTTTATGAAAGGCTCTATGTTTGGCAGAGACTTTTACAAATTACAGGAGGGATTGAGCTTGTCCTGACCTGGATGTCTCAACTGCCCTCTGAAAAAGCTGTTGAATTTGGGCCTCACCTGTTTTTTCAAGAAGTAAAATAGTTGCAAAGTTGATAGATAATTTGCACTAGGTGCCATATAGCCAAGGCCGTACCAAGGTCTGTGTGAGTAGTGCGGCCGCACCGGGCACAAGTTCAGAAAGGGCACGGTTATCATCACTGGGCTTCCGGGAAGCTAAAAAAGAATGAGTTACTGCACGTGGCTGGGGTGAAGGGGGCACCAGATTTGTTAGCCGTACGGTCCTGCATATAGCTAATTCATTTTCAGTGGGAAAGTGTATGGCTAGTTTACCTTTGAAAATTAACTACAGGTTTACAATGCTAGTGGACTTTGTACCTGCTTCTCTGCAGGCAAACATTTGCTGGAAAACAATACATGTGGAGGTTCACTCCTGATTCCAGATCAGAAGCGGGACACACAGAGGCAGATGTGTCCCGCAAGATCAGAATTGGGTCTGGGCCTGTATGTGCAGTCCGGGACCCAATTCAGATCGGAATGCACATACAGTCCCCTGCCCAGCTAACTCAGTCAGGCTCCTAAATGGAGTCCTAGAGGACTCAAAATTACTGTAAAGTCTTGCAGTTGTTCATTTCCTTTGACCCTAGTCACCTGGGTCTGCCAGTGTCTAAATGTACCCTCTCCAAATGGATAGCAGACTGCATCTCATTTGCTTATGATAGAGCAGGACTCTCACTAGAAGGTCATGTCACTGCTCATAATGTTCATGCCATGGCAACCTCAATGGTAAATCTATGCTCTGTGGCCACTGACAAAATCTGCAAGGCTGCAACTTGGTCTTCTATCCATACCTTTGCTGCTCATTACTGTTTAGACAAGGACTCCCGCCGGAAAGCCATGTTTGGTCAAGTTGTTCTCCAGCACCTCTTTCAGACTTAAGAGCAACTCCTACCATCTTCCTGGACATTAACGATACCAGACATCAATGAAGGATTCATGACCTCTTGAAGCCTACCCTGAGGCAAACCTTTACTGATACTGAGATCACTTCTCTAGCATCCGGGAGCTAGGGAGTCCCATATGTGAAGACTACATTCCTGCTTGTTCCTAGAGATAGCGTTACTCACCTGTAACAAGTGATCTCCAGGAAAAGCTGGAATTTAGTCTTCACAACCCACCCTCCTCTACTAGGAGTTGTAGGTTTTCTTTTATTCTCTTTTTCTCTCAGCTACAAACTCAACTGAGGTGGGAGAATTGGGAAGGCATGAAAGCAGCTATGCAGGTGCAGTGGGATGCTCCCAAAAACTTTCCTATTAGACAATGGGGAGCATTCCCACGCATGTTCTGTCGGAACTGACATAACCATATGTGAAGACTAAGGGGTATGTTTACTAAACTGCGGTAATGTCACTCGCGTTAGGTTCCGCAATAAAAGTACAGATGCCCTTATAAAGGCGTGGGCGGTGCATTGTTACAGCAAGCTGTATCAGCTAACACATGTTATAAACTAACGCGCGTCACAAGACGCCGCATAAGGCACCTTACAAGGCGCCTTGTAAGGCACCTTACAAGGCATATTACAAGGCGCCTTGTAAGGTGCCCTGTAAGGCGCATGGTAAGGTGCCTCGTAAGGCGCTCTGTAAGATGCCTTGTAAGGTACCCTGTAAGGTGCCTTGTAAGGTGCCTTATAAGTAAGGTGCCCTATAAGGTGCCTTGTAAGGTGATTCATAAAGTGCCCTATACAGTAGGGCTCCTTAGGCTAAGCACCGTATTAGGCACCCCTGGACAAGGCACCTTAGAAGGCACCCTGGGTTACGGAACCATAGGTTAAGGTGGCCTAACAAGGTTATGGTGCCCTAAGTTAGTGTGGCCTAAGGGCTGCAAGGTGCTTCAGGATGACATGCATGACCTGTGAGGAACAGAGACAGATATAGCCCTAACACTAGATAAAGCACTCAGGAAAGGCAATGAACAGGTGAGTGAAGGAGGGAAAGCTGGGAGCCGCTGTACCCGCCATATCTGCGGGCATCCTATGTGGCTGCTAGTACTGATACCAAACATGATGGGGGCAACTGTACCACAGCACAGGGTGTTGGCAATGTAAAGTACTGGAAAGACAGTTGGTGGCAGATGATGGGAATACATGTCCCCCAGTGGAGGCGGAGGTGGCAGGATAGTTACAATGATGGGTGGACAGAGGAGTGGTAGTGCTATGCAGATCAGGCACAGCTGAGGCAAGCATGAAAGGGTAGCAGTGCAGAACGAAACAAAACGAGGAGCTCTTGCAGCTGACTGAGGGGTACACAAGAAGCAAGAGTCGAGGATCGTCAGGATAGATGCAAAAGTTCTTTATTAGGGTCATCCCCAACGTGTTTCGGCATGCAATGCCTTCCTCAGGGGGGTACCAACTAAAACACCAAGCATAAAAATTTTTATCACAATAATAAATACTGAACAAGATCGTTGTGTGCAAACATGAATAAATATATAAATAATAACTTAAAAACAATACATATAAATAAATGAATTTGATATGAGACTGGTAAAATCTGAAATATCATGTAGGACGAGGTACATCAAAGACGTGTAAAAAGACATAGACGTTCTTAATGAATAACATTAAAAATTACCTAAAAATTATCTAAAAATTGTGTCTAAAAGATAAAATTAACAATAACTTAATGTACAGGAGACAGACAACCAAAGTGATAAAATAAAGTGATAAAATAACAGACAAGATAATAAATTTACAAGAATACTCACAGTAGATCAAGGTAAAACTGCCTAGTATATCATAGGTATAGATGATATCAGGCTACAAAATGAAACAGAACCATCAAACTTATACTTTAGATTATAATCCTAACGTGAGTACTGTGGCTACTTGATTATACAAACTAGGTCAAAAAGTCATATACGAAAAACAGGTGTAACATCAAAAAACAATTGATTATCTTTAAAAACCATGTTAATGAATTGTGCAATGTATATAATATAGATGGGCAAGGAACATGCATATATAATGATATTACAACTTATGAAAAAGACTCAATAAAAGTGCTCAAGAAGGCAACCTTAATGTAGCGTTGCTACTATGATGTGGATGTAACTTTAAACCCACATCAAGGATAACATTCTAATAATAGAGTAAAACAAATTAAATGAGAAACTATGTTTTTAAAAAAGGGGGAAATTGCAGATTGTAAAGGTTCTATAGTTGTATAGTAATATCTACTGTTATTCTGTACTGTGAAACTTACATGATACAGATAGAAAACTGATGCCGCGATGACTTACCATTTATAAAACTAGTAATGCACTATTTGTCTATATACTTTTGAGAATCTAGGTAAACGGTCTGCTCACACTATCTATTGACATTACCTGCTAGGTACGGTCTGCGCCAAAATAATATGTAAATTAAACTACAACCTGCGGAGGTGGCAGGATAGTTACAATGATGGGTGGACAGAGGAGTGGTAGTGCCATGCAGATCAGGCACAGGTGAGGCAAGCATGAAAAGGCGCAATGCAGGAAAGGGTAGCAGTGCAGGACATGGGGTGACAGCCTGCACAGGCAGACAGGACTCTACACAGCTGACAGACGCACCGAGGGAATGTTGGCAATTGTGGCGAGGGTATTATGGGCTGGCAGCACAAATCTGCCTGTTACAGGCATGCACACTATTTGAGCAGGACAGGTGGAAACAATGAGGAATTGAACCCATGAACACTGCCAAGAATGGCATTGTATTAACCAGTAGGCTATAACTCCGCGGTGTATGTCACAGCAATGGCTGGGTACAGAAGGACTTCAGGTCACCGCACAAACTGTGCCAGGATAGGGTAACCCCACCAGTACCCATGCTGCAATGCACATGCTGAATAGCTGTCTACAGCTGATCAGCAAATGGGGTCTGCACCTCTCCGGTACCTCAGCTTGGAAAGACAAACTGACAGTGCGTGATACTGGCACAGAGTAGCTACAGACCATGCCATTGTGCTGGTTCTGTGTTCTGCCTGAGGGATAGGATGGGTTCCCATCACTAGGTCCGCAGTACATGTGGTGCTGGAGATAGGCCCTGCTGTACATCCTCATCACTAACAGTGTGTGACAGGTATTACCTGCAGAGCAGCTGAATGTAATTTGGTGTCCATCTTTATCCTGCAGTCACATGTGGCCCTCTGGGACCAGACACCACCAAGATTAGTGTGTACCCCGTGTTAGGGTCTGGCTGACATGGGCACCTGTTATCAGGGCAGAGGGGTTTCCAGACTTGCATGAGGTTTGTGTAGCAGTGCCTTTATAGATCAATATGGTATACCCTACAAATCCTAAAGGACTCACATCACCCTTTTTATAGGTAAGGAACAGGTGCCCCAGCCCCTGCAAAGCCACCTCCATCCTGCTGGAATACGACAGCCCTCCAGTGTTGGTGGGCCAGAACCATACCTGTGGCTGGGGAAGATCAGCAATAATGATGGGATTAGCTCTAGAAGACCCCAACTGCCTCACACCACTGTCTACCAGCCACCAGCAGACAGCACAGTCAGACTACACCTTACAGATGTTCTGACCATGCACAGTCTAACTGCAGACAATCCACTAACCAGTCCATAGTGCATGCTTACAGAAGAACTATGTGCACCAAGCAGGCATCTCAGTGATTGTGGCCCCAACACTGGGAACACAAAAGGATCACTAGCTACAAATAGTGTAGAGCGCTATGTGGGAACCTAGACATGCCATGGTCACTGCTTGGTCAGAGTGAGTGCCCTCCCAGCATGCCATCCTGTGGCCACCCTGTCCATGCAGGCAGTGGCCGGGCACTACAGTGTCCCAGCCATTGCCCCACACCCTGTGAAGAAGCATCCTTGTTAATCCGCCCTGTCCGGGCCATACCCACAACACTGTGCTCCTCATTATGCACATATTCAGGCTAACACTGGTAACAGTGGGACATTGTGGGCCCAGTGAGGTGTGGGCAGCCACAAAACAATGGATAGACATACACACACACACACTTCTATTGCAGCATTGTGCAAAGATAGGGGTGGTTGGCAACCCTGCCTGCCACACTGGTCCTGATCATAGTGCTGACATTGCTAAACTGTGCAGGAGGTAGTAGTAGTGCTCTGGTGATAACTGCAGCTCAATGCTGGGGCCAACAGCCTGACTCTCCATGCATCTTTGGATTGTGGAGCCTGTGTGAGTGGGTGTTTGTACCCCTGTTCGCCGCTGCTTTGGGCTTTGCACATGTTGCTGTTGTATCTGCATTGTAGGGTAAAACATAGGGACATGATCTACAGGAACCACAGCTGGGGCTTGAACCTGTGACCCTCTGCTTCTAGACAAACTGGCTGTGTGTGCTGCACCACACTGTTGCCACAGATGCATGGTGGTCCCTGGGGCTACCTGTACGTTTCCACAACCAGACCTGTTATGTTGCACTGCACACCACGTACTGGTACAGGGCATGGCTTGGGTCCACTGCAGGCAGGTGCCACTGCCCCCTCCAGCACGGGCACAACCCCCCCCCCCCACCATGCTGACATGACCATATGCTATCGGTGCTGGTAGTGCGCAGTCCCAGGCCATCCACTGTGTGGGTAGGTGGTCGCCTAGGGAGCGGGGTCTGGGGCATGGGGCATACATGAGCATCCTCACATCCCCCCCATCACCGCCTACCAATAGTCTGTCCCTTCTGCTTGGGGGAGGGTTGGCTGGGGGGATGTCAGGTCAGTGCCCTGACAACTGTTAGCTCGGGTGGACCAGATAGATTAGGTGGATTGTGTTTGGCCTTTGTCAGCTGCTGTCATGCTGATTTCCGGTTTCTATGTTCCTATGTGCCACCTAGGCGCCCGCCTAGTCCACCTTGTGCCCCAGCTGCCCCCGCTAAATGCAGCCCCCTATGCCCCACTTGCACCATTGCCATAGTGGCCTTTCATACTTGGGGACTATGCTGTTTGCTGGAAATGGAGCACTACTATCGCGTTTCTTGGGCTCCCTGTCTATGCTGTACATTGCTGACACTTAAATGGTTTCTCTCTCCTGCAAATGTGCATCTAACGGCAGGTTTTCATTCGCGGTAGGATTCAGCCCTTCAGTTCAGCACGTTAGTGTGCAGGGAGCCTCTCCCCACCCACTCCCCGCCCATTGACCCCTTCCCCCCGCCCTCTCTCCACCCCCTGCAGTGTTTACCGAGGCTGGGAATGTTAACGATCATTAGGGAACGTTAACACGCGTTAACGCTACATACTGCGCGTAACGTTACTGCAGTTTAGTAAACATGCCCCTAAATTCCTGCTGTTCACGGAGATCACCTGTTACAGTTGACTAACTACGCTATATTGCCACTGAATATCAACTGGTATGTATTTGCTGATTCAGCTCTCTTACAAGAGTTGATCCAGATTCATGAACAAGTTTCCTCCTCAGGACCTGAATCTTGTGGGCAATTGATAATATTTAAAGACCTTAATTATTTGGGTTCTATCAGATCTAGATACTTGATTAGTTATCTTTTCTTAGTATTGTTAATTTTCCTTTCACTTTTCACTCACTGTGGTGGTTTGTGTGAAGGTTTATATGATGTTTATTCTTTGATTATTATTTATGTATCATATTCCCTTTGCTTTAGATGCTGGTGTATTTAGTTTGTGGCTGTGGTTTCTTGTGTTACAGTTTTACTTAAAATCGAATAAATATAAAATGGAAAAGAAAAAGAATAAGAAATAGCTGATCCAATGGACAATCGAATCAACTTGTAAAAAGTGAAGTCTTAAACATGGAAAGATTGTGTTCCCATAGATGCTAGGATACAGAAACATTTTCAAGAATCATTCTGGCATGCACTGTTTCATATCCTCACATTGAAGATATTGTGAATTATATGCAAGAAATAATGAGTTTCATAAGAAATGTACTAGAACCTTGAATAATTACAATAATACAGGCGTATCCCACATCAGATCCTGTAGAAGGACCAGGGGATTAGTAGAAAATGCAATAGCCCAGAAACAAAAGAGAAGAAATAAAGTTACATTGGTCAAAGGTCATCGGAGGAAAGAGGCCTGAAAACTGGACAAGGGTGTCTCAGGGCAGAGTTGAGAGGGAAGGAGGGATCAAGCTTCAGTTTCAATAAATAGGAAGGAAGGGAAAGATGGACATATCTCCACTGGAACAAGAGCATGAGCAAGAGAGGGTAGGTCAAGGGTTGACTGCTAGACAGGGAGAATAAAGCTCTTAGCCATATCTGAGAGAAAGATAGGCCTCTCAAAGTGAATAATACTCCAAAGGCAATGGGCACTGGTTTCCTTTCTGTGTTAAAGTTGAAGATATTGTGATGTGGCAATAATCCTTGTGTTCACAGAATAGCTGGCTGTAAGTAATTCAAAACCACAGACCCTGCTGGCAGTATCTACGGGGATTATCTGGTCACAAAAGGAGCTATTCTTAACTTGTTTTGTCTTATTTATGTCCTGTGTCATTTTGCTCCTGAAAATTATGGTTATGCATTACAACAGATGAGATTTAGGGGCATGTTTCCTAAACCTTCTTAATGTGCGCCCGGCGTTAGTGTGCAGGCTGCCATAAAAGGAGTGGGCGTTCCGGTCAAAAAGTAGCAAAATGGGATTAGCGTGCGATAACGCGTGCTGCTGCGCACATTATCGGGCGAAGTGCCGCTAAGTGCGTTAACGCGTGGTAATCTTAAGTAGGTGCCCAGAGATGCAGACATGAAAACAGAGGTGTAGCACAATGGTTAATACACTGACTGATAGTACAGAAGTCATGAGTTCAATCCCCCAGTGTGCCTAATGCATAAGGCTGGCTGAAGCATCACCCTTTACTTCTAGGCAGTGATTTTTGAGGCATTTTACTGTTATTTTAATTAGTGCTGCCAGCAAACACACCCTCACTGTGGCGTATCCTAAGGTGCCGCATAAGGCACCTCATAACGCACTCCATAGGGCACATTATAAAGTGCACTGTCCGCCAAGGCACCCTATAATGTCCCCTATAGGACACCTTATAAGGCACCTTATAAGGCGTTTGATAAGGCGCCTTATGGTTACAGTACTCTGAGGGTGTTTTTGCTGGCAGCACTAATGTACATTAAAAATAGACAATGCCTCTGACAGCCCTATCAAATAACCCCACCATGGGTTTGAACCCATGACCTCTGGCTTCACAGGCAGTGAAGTAACCAGTGGGCTACAGCTATTAAGAAACCTCTGGTTGGATGCAGAAGGATTGCATGTACCACACATGCTGTCTGCTGTGGTTACCAGGATAGGGGTTAACCCACCCGTACCCATGATGCACTGCACATGCAAAGCAGCAGTCGACAGATGGGCACAAGATGGGGTATGCACCCCCACAGCACCTCGGCCTGGTAGGGGAAACTGACCGTGTGTGGTACTGGCACAGAGTAGCCACAGACCGTCACATTGTGCGGGTACTGTGCTCAACCTGAGGGTGAGGTGAGGCGCCCAGCACCAGGTCCACAGCACCTTTCATGGCTGAAATATGCCATGCTGCAGGTCCCCATCAGTGCTACTGTGTGTGATAAGCAGTTGCTTCAGATCCACCTAGGTTACATCTGTGTCCTTTTGTATTTTTCAGTCATACTTAGCCCTTATGGGCTATGATGCACCCAGAATAGTGCATATCCTGTGTTGGTGCCATGGTTACATGATGTAGGTGAAAAGGAGGGAGGGGGTGTTTGGACCCATAGGTGGATTATGTACCACCACACAACCCACCCTATGGTGCTCAGGGTGGGAAACAAGATCACCCACCAATAGATCCACATTCTACCTCCCTGCAATGGTCATAGTAGAGAGGACCATCAATTCCAGTCCTGCTGGGGAACAGACACCCCACAGGGCAGGCAATGCAGAGCTGTACACATCCATAAGGCAATAGCAGACAGAAGGCCTGGAAATGCTCAGCAGCCCCCCACCGCTCTCTGACATTCTCCAGCAACAAGCCTCCAGCCACTGTACCCTGCAAGGTATTCCAGCAAGACACATACTAGCTGCAGACAGTCTGCTAGCTAGTCCATAGTACATGGTCCTGGAGAAGATGCATGTACCCAGAACTAGAATGTCAGCATTCACACCAAGCAGATAAGTCAGTGATTAGGTCCCAAAAAGGACCCATAAATATCACATGAAAAAAGACTATATAGCACTATAGGGGAACCTAGCCATGCCGTGGTCACTGCTCAGTCAGGGTGAGAGTGACCTCCCAGCAGGACATGCTGTGGCCATGCTGTCCGTGCAGGTGGTGGCCGGGCACTACAATGTTGGAGCCATTGCCCTATGCCCTGTGCAGATGCGGCCAGGCCAGGTCACACTAACCAGGCTATTCCCACAGTACCTTGCTCCTCATTATGCACATTGGCAGGCCAATACTGGCAACAGTGCTAGCAGTGTGGGCTGTGGAGGGTGTTGGCAGCCACCACACACTGGATAGACAGACACACACTCCACACACCTATGCCAGCATTGTGCAACTATAGAGGTATTAGGCAGCCCTGGGCACCACACCAGTCCTGGGCACAGTGCAGGCATGGCTATGGTACACAATACTGTTGGGGTCACTCTGTCAGACACCAGACCTGAGGCACACTCCACAGACATCAGAAAGGTTGCCATGATGCGGCTCAATCAGAAAATTGTACTTAACTTCGGAATTGCTATCTGCCAGTAATCATAGCAACATTTTGATAGCTGTGTACCGTATTCCCCGGTTTAGGGTGGCATTGCTAAGGTAAGCAAGTGTTAGTATTGGGAGATGCACGCAGGGCCCAATGTCCTACCTCTCCAGGAGGCATTGGATAATGGAGCCTGTGGGTGCAGGTGTGTCTGCCCCTGTTGGCTGCTGCTTTAAGGCAGAGGTTCCCAACTCCAGTCCTGGTGTGCCAAACACTGTTCTGGTTTTCATGCTGTCCCTCATAAATATGCATGAAATACATCTGCATACCATGGGGGCGGCGCATAGAAATGCAGCACAGGCATCTTTATTAGAGGCAGCATGGAACCTGAATGATGTTTGGCTCTCCAGGACTGCATTTGGGAGACTCTGCTCTAGGTAATGCCCCTATTTATGGTGTCTGTGCTCTGTAGGGTAAAATGTACGTGTTTTGGGCATGTTTACGTCATCTGCAATAAAGGTTCTGTCTGTATTAGCATGTTTTAGTAGTGGGTAAAATATGGGGACTGGGTTGGCAGGAACCACCGCTGGGACTTGAACCTGTGATCTTCTGCTTCTGAACACACTGGTTGTGTGCACTGCACCACCCTGTTGCTACAGAGGCAGGGCATTCCCTGGTGATACCATGACTGTTCGTCCGGCAGGGCCTGTCTGTTGCAGTGCATGGCACCCACCTACACAGGGTTAGGCCATGGTCTGCTCTGGGCAGCTGCCACTGCCCCCCTCCACCACCAGTACCCCTCTGCCACCATGCTGATATGCCCTTCTGCTGGTGATGCTGGTGGTGCGCAGTCATGGGCCATGCAGTGTGCAGGTAGGCAGCTGCCTATGGTGCGTGTTCTGGGGTAGGGGTGCCTGCATAGACGTACACGCTTCCCCCCAACACCGCCTGCCAATGTTCTGTGCTCTTGGAGGTACCTGCTGGGTACTATCCCCTGTGACACTGTGCTAAACACACTCATGCCCATGTTGGGCCCTCATCAGTTGCTGTCTGGCTGCTGTACAGTTTCAGCATTCCTAAGTGCCAACTAGGCATCTACCTAGTCCGCACTGTGCCCCAGCTGCACCACAGCATGTACTGCCTGCAGCCCTCTGTATCCCATTTTCAAGCATCTGTCCAGTTGGCCATTCCGACATGCCCGCCCTGCTGTTTATTTTTATTTTATTTATTTATTTTATTTATCTATTTCTTCTATACCGCCCCTTCCAGAGATCAGGGGCGGTTTACATGGAACAATTGTATACATTCGTATAACATTACATAGAACAAGAACTTTTTAACTTTTTACATATAACTTTTTAACTTTTTACATAGAACAGAACAGTAAGTTGTTTAAACTATTTACAGGGTGTATACTTTTGTATACTACTGGATTTACAGGGGAATGTCAGCGAGCTGACATTACTATTTATAGATGTTATTTACAAAAGGTTAGGATACATGATTTATGGTGTATAGAATTCACTATTCAATTGTGTGTGTGTGTGTGTGTGTGGGTGTATGTGTGTGTGGGTGTGTGTGTGTGAGTGGGTGTGTGTGTGTGTGTGTGTGTGTGTGTGTGTGATGGAATTTATTTCCATTTTTTCGTGGGTTGTTTGGGGTGTCTTTGGGGAGGCTGTTTGAAGAAGGAGTTGTGTGTGTTAATTGTGTTTCTGCAGGTTTTTTTGTTTGTGTGCCTGTGGACGCTGTGTGGCTGGACTTGGAGGGTAGGGGATTCCGAAATGCTCAGAGAATAGGTATGTCTTGAGTTCTTTCCTGAATTGGGAGAGGTCCTTTATGATTCGGATGTCTATTGGGAGGTCATTCCAGAGTGTGGGGGCGGTGGTGAATGTGAAGGCTCTGGCACTGGTGGAGTTTTTAGTCCTCGTGAATGTTTTTGGCAGCTCTAGTGAGAGGGTTGCATTTAGTCTGCGGGCTCTTGAATCATTTGGGGCGTGGAGGAGTGTGGATAGATGGGAGGGGGCAATATCGTTTAGTAGTTTGAAGGTTGTTAGTAGTATTTTGTATTTGATTCGGTTATTTATGGGGAGCCAGTGTAGTTCTAGCAGTATAGGGGTTACATGGTCTGCTAGGTGGGCTTTAGTGACTACTTTTGCACAAATGTTTTGTGCTCTTTGTAATAGGTAGATATTCTTCTGTGGGAGGCCGGTTAGGAGACTATTACAATAGTCAAAGTGAGGGGTTATGAGTGCGCTTACGACTGATCTAAAGTCATGCGTGTCAAGAAGGAGCCTTAAGTGTTGAATAGTTTTGAGTTTGTAGAATATAGTTTTTACCGTCTGCTTTATGTGTGGTAGCATGGTGAGTGTGTGATCGATTATAACGCCTAGGTATTTTACCTCTTTTTTAACAGGTATCGTTGTGTTATTGATGGAGATAGTTGTTGGGTAGGTATCTTCAGCCACAGGTGATCTTGATACAAACATTGCCTCAGTTTTTTTGAGATTGATGCTGAGGAAGTTGGTTTCCATCCAGGATGAGGTTTCCGCCATGCATTCGGATAGAGTGTTATAATTAGGGTTTTTCGTGGTTATGGGGAGGGCGAGCATGATGTCGTCGGCGTAGATAAAATGACTGATTTTGTGTTTTTTAAATATTTGTGTGATGGGTTGTAGGTACAGGTTGAAAAGGAGAGCAGAAAGGGCTGATCCTTGGGGTATTCCTTGTCCTTGGGGGAAGGTTTCTGATGCTTCCTGGTTTAATTGAACTTGCATTAGTCTGTGTGTGATGTAGGACTTGAACCAATTGAGGACAGTCCCGCCTATTCCTAGGTTTTCTAATCTGTTAATCAGTGTAAGGTGATTGATGTTGTCAAATGCGGTGGAAATGTCTATGAAAAGGAGTAGGAGGCCTTGAATGTTATCGTCTGTGTGTCTTATGAGGAAGTCCATCAGAGTAAATAAGAGGGTTTCTACCCCATGGAAGGGGCGGAAACCAAATTGGTGGGAGTCAAGGGAGTTGTGCTCGTCTATATGTTCTTGCAGTTGTAGTTGAACAGTTTTTTCTATTATTTTAGCCATGAATGGAATGCTGGCTATCGGTCTATATGAGTTTGGGTCTTTCGGGTCGAGTTTATTGTTTTTTATTATTGGGCGGATTGTTGTGAGTTTTAGGGCATCAGGCATAATGCCTTGGGAGAGGGATTGATTTACTATGTATTGAATGTTTCCAGCTAGTTCTTCCTTAGTACTTTTGATCCATGACACACGGATGTTGCCGCACATGTGCACGCCATAGGAAACCTGTCCGATGGAGAGGAAAACCCTGCACAGCGCAATTTCACTGTGGGCTCATTCAACTTGTATGGGGACGGAGCATGGACTCTTCCAGAATTCATATCCTTTTTTTGGTGCTTTCTTGGGAGTATTTTTGATGTTTCCCATTGAGATCACTATTGCCCAGCTTGATTATTTTATTTTTCCATTTTCTTCTGTTCATTTTCACAGTTTATTTGCCCTTTTGTTCCGTGCACATATATCACACTTATCACTTTTTTGTAGGTTTCCCTGGTTTTGCTGTACATTGCTGACAGAAATGGTTTCTCTTCCCTTTAAATCAGCTCTAACTCCAGGGTTTCACTGGCGTTAGTTTTGAGCCTCAGATTTCACATCGTTAGTGTGCTGGGAGCCTCTCCCCTCCCACTCTCCACCCATTGACCCCTTCTCTCCGCCCCTGGGGAGCCTTCCTCCACCCTCCGGGAGCCTTTCTCCGCCTTCATTGCTTGTTTGCGCCTCTGCGCGCGTTAGCGCGCGCTAAGGTACCTCTTTGCCCACTAAAGCACCATTAACGTGCGTTAAGGTACCTTTGCGCATGGTAACGTCACAAAGCGCACATTAAGAAGGTTTAGTAAACATGCCCCTTAATGTTAAAAAATGCAGGGTCCTGCATTTGGGCTGCAAAAATCCAAGGGAGTGATACAGCATAGGAGGCAATGTGCTTCTGTCCACAAAAGAAGAATGGAACCTAGGAATGATTGTTTCTGATGATCTTAAGGTAGTTAAACAGTTAGACAAGGTGACAGCGAAGGCCAGAAGGATGCTTGGATGCATAGGGAAAGGAATGGTAGCAGGAAGAAGGAGGTGAATGTACCTCTGTATAAGACCTCATTTGGAGTACTATGTACAATTCTGGAGACCAAACCTTCAAAAGGATATAAAAAAAGCATGGAGTCGGTACAGAGGGTAGCTACCAAAACTGTCAGTGGGCTTTGCCATAAAGGCATATGGGTACAGACTTAAAGATCTCAATATGTACACTTTGGAAGAAAGACAGGAGAGGGGTGATATAATGGTGACATTTAAATACTTCCATGGCATGAATGCACAGGAGGAGAGTCTCTTTCAATTGAAAGAAAGCTCTGTAACAAGGGGGCATAGGATGAAGGTGAAAGGAGATAGACTCAGGAGTAATTTGCATAAATATTTTTTTATGGAAAGGATGGTAGATGCATAGAATAGTCTCCCATTGGAAGTAGCAGAGGCAAAAACTGTATCTGAATTCAAGAAAGCATGGGATAAACACAGAAGAGCTATAAAGCAAAAAAGGGACTGTATAGCTTAGTGGTTGCTATGAAGGGCAGACTGGATAGGCCGTACGGTCGTTATCTGCCATCATGTTTCTATGATCCCATTAATCAAAATAAGTTATCAAAAAACAAAATGATTTTTACTCTGCCACAAACTGCTTTCCAGTCAATAAACATGTGGAGGCACATTATGAATTGGCCGTCCATCCCTCTGTGCGGCTGACCAGAAGTAGGATGCCCAGAGTTAGACCTGATTCTAATCCCGCGGGGGCTAATGTGCCCATGGGATCAGAATCGGGTCTAAGGCCCGAATGTACAGACCGTGCCCCGATTCTGGTTGGCCTGATCCCTGGCTACCTCAGTCAGGCTCCTGAATGGAGCCGCGGTACTATGGCATCCCAACCCCATGGCACCATGGCTTCATTCAGGAGCTGCAAATGCTGGCCGCCACTGACTCTCTTCTTTCCTCGATCCAGCCTCCCGTGGCCAGGGTCCAGCTTCAGGGAACTTACATCACCCCCTTACCTCTTTGACCCAGCCCAGTGGCATGATCCATTGATGTCTAGGGGACTTATTCCACCTCTGCAGTGGAATAAGACCCCTGTCCATGTTCACGGTGCTGGACTTACAGGGCTGACTTCAGAATTGGCCCTGTGGGTCCAGGATCACGGCCCACCCATGTCTGACCCTCTCTCTGCCGAGGACGTGTCCCCTCCTGACCCTTCTAAGCCTCCCTTTATGAACAAATTGTTCATATGGGGAGGCATTAGCCGGGGACAGCAGGGGAGCGAATAGTGGGGATAGATGACCCCCATTGTACCTAGCTTTTGTCTTATTGATAGGAAGTAAGTGTATCCAATAAGAGTATGTTTCCATATGAATCTAAAGAATACTGAAGTGAAAATTACCTGATGTCTTATGAAACAGTTTATTTTGAACTTATCATACTGGCATAAAATGAATGTTCCTACTGCTGAAATGTGTTTTGCAAGACTTGTAAATATATACCACTTAATTCTGAAATGATATGCATGTTGCCAGTTTTGAAAATACAGCAACATTAATAGAAAGGTAGTGCTATTTTAATCTCTTAGAAGGAAATATTATTGTGTTTGTCATTGATTGCTACCTCAGGTTAATCAGAATACAACTAGAACTATCAGATAAAGAGCACAAAGTTCATTCCAAATGTTACATAGAAACATGACGACACAAAAAGACCATATGACCTATCTAGTCTGTCCTTCCATATCAACCACTACAACATTCCCCTTTTTTCATTTAGAGATCCTCTGTGTTTGTCCCATTCTTCTTTGAATTCAGATACTGTTCTCATCTCTACCACCTCCACTGGAAGACTATTCCACAGATCCACCACTCTTTCCATGAAGAAATATTTCCGCATATCACTCCTGAATCAATCCCCTTTCACCCTCATCCCATGTCCCCTCATAGAAGAGCTTGCTTTCAATCGAAAGAGGCTCTCCTCCTGTGCATTTATGCTATGGAGGTATTTAAACGTCTCAGTCATATCACCTCTATCCAGCCTTTCCTCTAAGGTGTACATATTAAGATCATTAAGTCTGTCCTCATATGCTTTATAATGAAGACCACTAACCATTTTAGTAGCCACCCTCTGACTCCAGTCTGTTTATATCCTTTGGAATCTGCGGTCTCCAGAATTGCACACAATACTCCAAATGAGGTCACTCCAAAGTCTTATACAGAGGCACTATCACCTCTTTCTTCCCATTCCTCTCCCTATGCACCCAAGCATCCTTCTAACTTTTGACGTCACCTTTTCTACATATTTTGCTGCTTTAAGATCATCAGACACAATCACGGCTAGGTCCCGCTCTTCTTTAGTGGACAAAAGTATTTCACCCCTCTACTATATTGCTCCCTTGGATTGCTGCAACCTAAATGCATGACCTTGCATTTTTTAACATTAAATCTCAGCTACCAAATTCTAGACCATTCTTCAAGCTTAGCTAGATCCCTCCTCATGTTATCTATACCTTCCTGGGTGTCTAATGCAGATTTTGATATCATCCACAAAGTGGCAAACCTAACCAACAGTCCTTCCGCTTTATCACTAACAAAGATGTTAAAAAGAATCGGACCAAGGACAGATCCCTGGGGCACACCACTGGTAACCTTCTTCTTCTCAGAGTGAGTTCCATTTGCCTGTACCCTTTGTCACCTCCCACTCAACCAATTTCTAACCCAAGTAGTAACTTTATGGTCCATCCCTAGGGTGCTCAGTTTGTTTATAAGTTGCCTGTGAGGAATGGTATCAAAGGCTTTACTGAAATCTAAATACACGACATCTAGGGCTCTCTCTCGATCCAACTCCCTGGTTACCCAGTCAAAGAAATCAATCAGATTTGTCTGACAAGACCTGCCTTTGGTGAACTCTTGCTGCCTTTGATCTTGTAATCCACTGGACTCCACAAAACTCATTATTTTCTCTTTCAGCAGTGCATCCAATAATTTATTCACCACCGAAGTTAAATTAACCGGCCTGTAGTTTTCAACCATATCCTTACTTCTGCTTTTGTGTAAAGGGACCACATCTGCCTCTCTCAAGTCCTTTGGCACCACTCCCTACTCCAAAGAAGCATTGAAAAGGTCAATCAGTGGAGCTGCTAGATCATCCCCAAGTTCACTCAGCATTCTATGATGTATCCTATCCAGTCCCATCGCTTTGTCTACTGTAAGTTTAGCTAGTTTCTCATGAACAAAGTCTTCTGAAAATTGTTCAAATTGCCCCTCGCTTCTGTTCCTGTTTGTGGGTGGTTTCTGAGGTCCTGCTCCTGGTTCTTCATCTGTGAACACAGAATAGAAATATTTGTTAAGCAATTCCGCTTTATCCTCATCAGCTTCTACATATTCCTCCCCTTCACCCTTGAGTCTGACAATACCACTTTTGCCCTTCCTCGTCTCACTAACATATCTGAAAAATGTCTTACACCCCCCTGCCCCCCCCCCCCCCATTTTATTGCATTGGCTATTTCCTCCTCTTTTTGAATCTTCACTTTCCTGACTACTTTGCTAGCTTCTTTAAGTTTTTCCAAATATAGATGCCTGTCTTCCTCTCTCTGTGATCTCTTGTATTTTATGAAGGCCTCCCTCTTTTTCTTCAATTTTTCAGCTACTTCTTTTGAAAACCATAGCGGTCTCCTTTTCCTTTTACCTTTTACCTTTATTTACCATTTTAACAAAAAGGTTGGTTGCTCTTAAAATATCCCCTTTCAGTTTTGCCCACTGTTTTTCTACATCCCCCTGCTGTTCCCATACCACTAACGACTCCCTGAGGTATTGGCCCATCTTGACAGAGTTAGTTTTCCTAAAGTCTAAGACCCTTGCTTTTGAATGGATTTTAACAGCCCTAGTCCTAATACTGAACCACACCATCTGGTAATCACTGGATGCAAAATGATCTCCCACTATCACATCAGAAACACTTTCACCATTGGTAAGCACCAAGTCCAGTATGGCCCTTCACATGTGGGTTCTGTTACCAGTTTACCTGAATAGTTCTCCCTGTAGAGAGTCCAGGATCTCCTTACTTCTAGATGATACTGCAGCAGGAATGTGCAATCAACATCTGACATATTGAAATCCCCTATCAGTAGCACTACCCCTTTCCTGGCAATGCTGCGTATATCTTCAATTAACTCTCCATCCACCCCTTTGTGAGGGAGGTCTGTGTATCATACTAATGCAAAAAGATTTCTCTTTCCCTCTTTCTAGTTTATTTATTATTTATTATTTTATTTATTTATTTCCAGTCTCTTTTATACCACGCTATTCAACATCAGTGCGGTTTACAATAAACAAAGAACTACACATTTCCTAGGGTACTCTGTGTTTACAATGAACAGGTGTTTAGTCCACAGTGCCTCCTCTGGACGCCCTTTTAAACTCTGTAGTTCCAAAGCTTTAATATTATTTTTTACATATATTGCCACTCCTCCTACCCTTCTTCCTACTCTGTCCTTTCTGAATAAAGTATAGCCTGGTATAGTTACATCTCAGTCATGGTTTTCTGTGAACCATGTTTCTGTAATTGCCCCTAAATCCACATCATACTCTCCCATTAAAGCTTCAACATCTGGGATCTTATTTCCCATGCTACAGGCATTTATACACACCGCTTTCCATATGTTGTTCCTTTTACCCATTTCCATAAAGGTATTTAATTTTTCACTTACCTGGGGGCTTTCTTCACCCATCCCCAACGAATCTAGTTTAAAGCCCTCTTCAGTAGATTAGCCAATCTGCTACTGAAGACATGTCAACCTTTCTTGGACAGATGGACACCATCTCTGCTCTGCAACCCTTGGAACAGCATCCCATGGTCCATGAAACCAAAATGTTCTCAATAACACCATCCACACAGTCATGCATTCATCTTCAGGATACAAGCTCCTCTGCCTTGGCCTTTACCCTCAACAGGGAGGATTGAAGAGAACACTACCTGTGCCCCTATCTGCTTCACCTTCTGTCCCAGAGCCATGAAGTCACTTTTGATACACTCAGAGGGATACCTGGCAGTATCATTTGTGCCGACATGGATTAGCAACATTGGGTAATAGTCAGTGGGCTTGATTAGTCTCGGTAAACTCTCCGTAAGATCTTGGATTTTGGCACCTGGCAGACAGCATACCTCTCTGGACATCAAGTCTGGTCGGCAGATGGATGTCACAGTACCCTTCAGAAGAGAGTCACCAACCACCACTACCCTTTGCTTCCTTGTGATCACTGACTCTGCAACTTTGGGGTGCTCAAGCTCTGGTTCTTCCCTTTCCAGGGATGCTCTCACCTCCTCCACTTCTAGTGCTTCATAATGGTGATTCTGCAGGCCCTGGTGACTTGTGTCCAACCTTCTTCATTCTGTAGGCTCCCATCTTCTCCTATGCTGGAGAGCTTGGATATTGCAAGAAGCATCTCATCAATGTACTTCTCGCTGTCTTGAATGCTCCTCAGCCTTGCCACCTCCTCTCTGAGATCCTCAACTTGTTTTCTGAAAGCGTCCGCCTGTAGGCATCCTGCACATGGAACTGGTCCTTCAAACTGGCATTGTGACCTCTGTCTGGACAGATGCAGAAGCTGTAAAATGATGTTACTTACCTGTAACGGGAGTTCTCCGGGGACAGCAGGATAAGTCAGCCACACCTGGTGACGTCATCCGACGGCGCCGAGACGGAAGTCCTCTCTCTAGCTCAGAAGGGCTTTTAGCCCTTCTGAGCATGAGCCCAGTAGCCCAACCCCCGGACCGCCCCTAGCTGGTCAGTTTGTCACTAGCTGAGGTTCAGTGCTAGGGAGCGGTATGGTGAAGGCCAGGGCGGCCTCTGATAGGGGAGGTAAGGGTGGGATGGTGTGGCTGACTTATCCTGCTGTCCCCGGAGAACTCCCGTTACAGGTAAGTAACATCGTTTTATCCTAGGACAAGCAGGATGAGTCAGCCACACCTGGTGCCTCCCTAGCTTTTAAAACGCTGTGGAGGGATGCCCTGGCAGGTCGATGAATAATACCATTGAAGCCAGGACTGTAATCGAATTTTTATTATGCAAAGTGCAAAAACAACGTGCATGGTTTAGATAACCATGTGTAAACAGTCATGTGCAAAACGTTCTAACTGTGCAAACAAGTATGTGCAATAACATGAAGTATCGTGGTTGGCATAACTGGAATCACACAAGTAACAAGGTGTCCAATAGTAAGGTCATTGTGGTCATTGTACCACATCTTGTGTACCCTCACGCATCAGACTGTCCAGTATGGTGCGGTTCAGCTGCGGTCAGCACCGCTTGTCCAAAAGAAGCATCGCATCCCGATATCTTGTCAAGGCAGTAATGCTTTTGGAATGTGTGCGGTGAGGCCCAAGTTGCGGCCTTGCAGATGTCTCGAATTGGGATGGCCCGGAGGTTAGCAATGGTCGTTGCGAATGCCCTGAGCTGGTGGGCATGTATTTTTGGTAAATTCTGCGAGCCTGCGAGCTGCAGGCAGTAGGCGATGCAAGACTTAATCCATCCTGAGAGAGTACGCTTGCTGACGGGTAGACCCGGCTTGTTGGGGTCATAGGAAACGAAGAGCTGGGTTGCCTTCCGTAGCGAAGCAGTTCTCTGGAGGTACGTGCGTAACATTCTGACACAGTCCAGGGTGTGCAGGCGCTGTTCCTCGACTGAAGAGTGTGGCTCCGGATGAAAGCAGGGGAGCTCAATTGTCTGGTTAATGTGGAAGGCGGAGGGCACCTTAGGCATGAACCTAGGATGGGTCTGAAGGATGGCTCTGTCCTGGGTGATGAGAGTGTAGGGTGGATGCGACACCAGGGCCTGTAGTTCACTGATCCTCCTGGCTGAGGTGATTGCTATTAGAAACATAGCTTTCCAAGATACGTATTTTAGTTGCGCAGACTTGATGGGCTCAAAGGGGGGCAGCGTTAACTGGCGTAGGACGGCGCCCAGGTCCCATTGTGGCATGGGCTTTTGTACTGGTGGCCGTAGGTTCGTCAAACCTTTCATGAAGCGAGCTACAAGGGGCTGCTTGGAGATGGAGCCACCATCCGTCTGGTTGTGAAAAGCTGCAATTGCTGCCAGGTGCACGCGGATGGATGAGACTTTCAGGCCACTGTGGAACAGGGAGGTGAGGTATTGGAGGACCATGGCAATTGGACACGAGAAGGAATTGAGTTGGTGTCCTGAGCACCAGAAGGTGAAACGTTTCCATTTTAAACCGTAGGATTTTCGGGTGGTCGGGCGCCTTGCCTCGAGAACCACCTGCTGTACTTCAGTGGTGAGGTTGAACGGCGCCAAAGTCAGCCTTTCAGTTTCCAAGCAGTAAGAGCCAGGATCTTCAGGTTGGGGTGGAGGCTCCTCCCGTTCTGCGACGTGACTAGGTCCGGCCTCAACGGGAGTCTCATTGGGGGTTCCAGTGCCAGGCGGCGTAGGTACGGGAACCACAGTTGGTGAGGCCAGTGTGGCACGATTAGAATGGCCGTTGCTTTGTCCGAGATGATGCACTGAATAGTCATTGAAATGAGAGGGGAGGGTGGGAAGGCATATATCAGAGACCATTCCCCCCATGATATGTCAAATGCATCCACTGCGAAGCTGTGTCTGGAGGGGCATTTTGAACAGAAGAGGGCACACTTCCTGTTGTACTCCGTGGCGAAGAGGTCGATTTGTGGTTGCCCCCCACCTCCGGAATAGCGAGGAGGCTATCTGGGGGTTGAGGGACCATTCGTGTGGGTCCATCTGGCGACTGAGCCTGTCCGCTAGTTCGTTCTGTGCTCCCGGGAGGTAGGTGGCCCGAGGAGTGCAGCCCTTTGAAAGCGCGAAGGTCCAGAGATGTACGGCTTCCTTGCAGAGGCGGCGGGAGCCCGTCCCTCCCTGCTTGTTGATGTAGAACATAGCTACTTGGTTGTCCGTCTGCAGCAGTACGTTTTTTTTCCGTATGAGTCCTTGGAAGGCTTTGAGGGCAAAGAGGAGCGCTCTGAGTTCCAGGAGGTTGATGTGCAAGTTGCGCTCTTCCTGAGTCCAGGTACCTTGCACACACAGCTGCAGACAATGGGCTCCCCACCCCATCAGCAAGGCATCCGAGGTGATGGTTAACTGGTGAGGCTGCTGCCGTAGTGGGCGTCCTGCTGCCAGGTTCCCCGGGCGTGCCCACCAGGTTAGGCAGTGCGCTGTTGTTGCGTCCATAGGAATTTGAGACGAAAGAGGTTGCGTGTGCTGGTTCCAGTGGTTGCACAGGTGCCACTGCAGGCGTCTCATATGCAGCCGTGCGAGTGGTAGAACTTGAGTCGCAGCGGCCATGTGGCCCAGGAGTTGGAGCACCTTCCGAGCCGATGTTTGATGGCTCGAAGAGAGGGCTGTGGCTAGCTTGGAGATAGTGTTTCTTCGTAGCCGAGGCAGGAATGCCTTTGCTGCTATTGTGTCTATCTCTGCACCAATGAATTCCAGGTGCTGTGTTGGGACCAGGTGGGATTTCTGTAGGTTCACTCAAAATCCTAGGGAAGTTAGCAGGTTGATCGTGCTCTTGACGGCGGATTGCGTTTCCTGAGAGGATTTGCCGGCTATCAGTCAGTCGTCCAGGTAAGGGAACACGCAGATGTCCTGGCGTCGTAGGTGTGCCGCTGCCACTGCCACACATTTTGTGAAGATCCGTGGGGCCGGCGACAGGCCAAAAGGGAGAACTCTGTACTGGTAGTGCTCGTTCTGCACTTAGAAGCGGAGGTATTTCCGGTGAGAAGGGTGTATCAGGATGTGTGTGTAGGCATCGTGCAGATCCAGCGATGCCAACCACTCTCCTCGTTGAAGGAGTGGGAGGATGGAGCCCAGGGAGTACATCCTGAACTTCTCCTTCAATATGCATCTGTTCAATTTGCATAGATCGAGGATAGGGCGGACTCCGCCTGACTTCTTGGGAATGAGGAAGACTCTGGAGTAGAAGCCAGAATCGACTTCGGTGACAGGTACTGGTTCTATGGCTCGTGCTGCTAGCAAGTTGTGCATCTCTGCCTGAAGAGCAAGGAGTGAAGGTGGCAGTATTTTGCTGTGGGGAGTTTTGTGCTGTAATGGAGCAAACATAAATCTCAGTTTGTATCCTTCTTTGATGATCTGCAAAACCCATTTGTCCATGGTGATGGTTTTCCACATATCTATGAAGGCTGTCAGGTGTCCCCCAGTGGGGAGGCTGACAGAGTTGCCGTCAAAAGGGAGTGTTTGACTTCCCTGCGTTGGACGGTGTGCTCTTCTGTGGTTTCCGATCCCGTTGGCGCGGTTTGGAGCTATAAGAGGTATTGTTGAATTGGCGTTTATAGCAGGGGGCCTGCCACTTGCGGTAGGAGTTGTAGGAGTTGTGTTTCGAAAATTTTTGGTGATGGCTGTACGATCTCTTTGAGGCGGAAGCTTTTAGGTCCATCCCTTCCTCTGCCATTGTTTGTAATGTGTTGCACCGGTCTTTCATATCGTTGACAGTGTCTTTTACTTTCTCCCCAAAGAGGGAGTCCCCTGAGCATGGCGCATCCGCTAGCCGGTCGTGAGTATCTTCTCGAAGGCCAGAAGCCCGTAGCCAGGCCATACGCTGGGCTGCAATCGCTGTACCGGCGGTGTGAGCTGCTGACTCAAAGGCGTCAAAAGCCCCTCTGACCTGGTGTTTTGTACATTCCTGAAAGTCAGCTAGGGGTGCTGAGATGGCGGTGAGCGCCTCAGCGCAGAGTGTACCTTTGATTTTGTCCATGAGCACGTCCTGGTAGAGGGCGTGCTGAAGCTGATGTGCTGCTACTCTGGAGGAGAGCATGGTGCCTTGGAAGGTTCTCTTTCCTATATCGTCGAGTACCTTGAGGTCCTGGGTAGGGGGACTATTCCTATGTGTGCGTGATGTTTTTACACGCTTGAGGGCATATTCCACGACAATGGATGCGTGTGGTAATTGTGCCTTATCAAATCCAACTGTCGGTTGCACTTGGTATTTTAAGTCCAATTTTCGGGGTGCTGCAGGTGCTGCAGGGTTCTGCCATACTTTGAGCATGTTCTCACTCACCAAGGGGTGGATAGCGAGGAGTGCCGGGCTCTTGGGAGCTTCTAGGAATTTCAATGCCGCCTGGGTCTCAGGTCGCAGGTCCGCTGGCAGGACTGTGGTAATCCCTAGAGCGGAGGATACTTTTTGTAGGAACTTGTGATAAGTCACGTCTTCTGTATTGGTAGTGGCTACCTCCGGTGTAGGGGCGGTGGTGGCTTCCTGTGCTTACTCCTCCTCCTGCGTATCCTGGCTTCCCGTACCTGCGCAGGAAACTTGGAGAGTGTCACAGTTTTCAGGTTCTTGGGGGGCCAGAAGGTGGTCCTCTCCAGTGCTTTGAGTGGCATGAACCATTTGCTTAGATGACCACTGTTTGAAGCAGTCAGTGAGTAATTGTAAAAGCTCCTTGGGTACTGCAGAAGTAGGGGGCAAAATGTCTTGATGCTGCGGTGCTTCCGAAGGAGAGGGTAAGATGTCCTGATGCTGGGGTGCTGCAGTAGGAGAGGGTAAGATGTCCTGATGCTCAGACCCAGACCAACGCTCCGATGATCTGAACGAGGAGGGAGAATCGCTGGGTGATGATCTGATCGAGGAGGGAGAATAACTGCCCTTCACAGAACTGTCACTGCTGCTGTGATAGCGATGCTTCCGATGCTTACTTCTGTAGCAGTGACTGTGCCGAGAATTGGAGCGGCGTCAGCGCTGAGGGCTGGTTCGGCATCAGCGCCGAGGGCTGGAACTGCGTCGGCGCCGAGTGCTGGAGCTGCGTCGGCGTCGAGAGCTGGACCGGGACCGGTGTCGGCGCTTGCTCTTGAGCCGGCGGTGCAGGGGGCTCCTGTGCCGGCGCCGAGGAGAGCTGAGGGCTGTCCTTGGAGCAGAGCGAAGAGGGGAGCCAATCGCAGCCTGAGGGGAGGAGTCATTGGACAGGTCGGAGCCAGTGGGATGCAGGCAGGCAGAGCCGGAGGAAGAGCCAATCATTCTTGAGGAGGCGGGTCGATCAGGAGAAGTCGTCGGGCCAATGGGAGCTGCTGAAGACATGCCTGCAAGATGGCTGCCCCTAGAGAAGAGTCCACGTGTGGGGGAAGCCTCAGCCCAAGGGGACGGCAAGGCGAGTCCGCCGGGGACGGAGGCCACACGGGGCGCGTCCCGTGCCGCTGCAGGAGCCCTCTCCGCGGTCTTTTTAGCTGCTGCGCTGGGGAACTTATTAGAAGCGGTTTTGGATGCAGAAGTACCTGTTCTCCTTTCCTCGTTGCTCCGGTGCAAATCATCCTTCCGGTTGCGCTCCCGGCTGGAAGTCGTTGCTCCTGCGGCATTGGAGGAGGCCAAAAATTCCTGGAGAGCATGCCCCCGTGACTTAAGTGCTCTGGGGGACATCCGAGCACAGAGGGGGCAGTCCTCAACACGGTGGTCTTTGCCTAAGCAACGGAGGCAGCGAAGGTGAGTGTCTGCATTGCTCATTTTTCTTGAGCAGTTAGGGCATTTTTTAAAGCCTGGTTTGGGCATTGTACTTGCTTGTAGTATCAAATCTTGTAGAGAGAGGTGATAGTCCGTCCTGTAGCAAGGCGGAAGATTCAAAAACTGACCAGCTCGGGGTGGTCCGGGGGTTGGGCTACTGTGCTCAAAGCCCTTCTGAGCTAGAGAGAGGACTTCCGTCTCGGTGCCGTCGGATGACGTCACCAGGTGTGACTGACTCATCCTGCTTGTCCTAGGAGAACGGGGGCAACAGCTTTGGAAATACAATTTTTCCCAGCCATTGTTCAGTCAGCGGAGCTTAGGTATCTGTTAAAGCAAAAGAGAGAGACCTACCACAGTATCAGCTGGTTTCCCAGCTGTCCTTTCAGATAAAAAGCAGTTATATCTCTTTAAGTGTGTTCAAAATGTGCTGTTCCAAGTCCCTGTTTGCAGTTAATTGGGGAGGTGCCCTATAAAGCAAGATGCTCACTAGGGGTGAGTAGAAATTGTGGGGTAGGGAGGGAACTAACACCTGTTGAGGTGTCATTGGCTTCAAAGAGCTGAGAAAGATACTAAAGCAGAGTTTTAAACCTACCCCATTAAAGAAAATATTTCCCCTTTTAAACCAAAGCACCAAAAATAATGTAACTTTGTTTTAAAAATGTACTAAAACTCTTTTAAGAGCTCCCAGGCAGAGAGCTGTAATTTAAAAAGCCACAAACTCTTAACTTTGCTTGAAATGTATAGCCTCTGTTAGGAATGCCTCAACAGTGCAAGGCTCAGAAATGTTCTCGACACATGGGTAATAGCTGAGATACACTTGCTGCCAAGCAGATGCATCTCCAGAACCCAAAATAGAAAATCTTCTTTCCAGGACAATTCAACATTATTGAATTTGACAACTTCTACTTAATTTCAGTGTCCAGATCTCAGATTGTTTTTCGCTTGATTTAGAAGTTTGACATATAACATTCAGTTGGAAAAAAAAGTTAAATTCTAATCATCAATTTTTTCTGTGCAAATGCCAGAAAAATTTAAATTTGGAATCTTTCTTAATCACTTTCTTTAAAAAAAAAAAAAAGCTGCAGTGTGACAGACTTTAAATTAATTTTATGAGATAAGAAGCATCATTTTTATCCAAATTTCCACACACATTTTACCAGATCAAAGCTCTGATCCATACTCTCTTTCAAAATTATTTGATATTGTTATGATGATAACACTAATGCTATTAATTAACTAACATGCTCAATTTTTAGAGGCCCGTTTACTAGCGTGCATTATAGCAAAAGCATGTGTTGAAGAGTAATTAAGCATGCCAAAACTTCATAATGTGTGTTAATTGTATCTATCACATATTATTTCTTCATAATATGCAAACATTTGTCCTAATGGACTTTAAAAACGATGAGATATGTCACATGCAAATGCATGCAGAGCAGCATATTATTATGTAAAATGAATAATGGAGCTCGCTGATAAAACATTGGACTGCTGAAACCGAGCCCAGTGCTCCTGGAGAACAACGTAAGGGGGACAGGGTATTCTAATTTCCTCCCACTCCTGATCTTTTTTGCAACACCTCCAACCGCAGATCCATTTTCCAATGCCTAACTCACACACTTCTCCCTGTATATCTCACTCTCACACCTACTGTAGTTCTCGATGGTGAAGAGTGCAGGGACAGGAACAATTACTAGGTCTTTATGTCACAGTGGTGCCTGGCCTCAAAATGGTGGCCTCAGTCTCCTAACCACAGTCTTGAGGTACTACCATGATCCAATGATCCAGCTTACCAGGAAAGGACCATAGGAAAAATATGGCTGTTCTCTAATGAGGGATGACAAAAAGGCTAGAAGCTCACCCTCTGGAATGAAAAGGCAGTAGAAAGCCCAAGTTGGCCTTTAGATAAGCAGGGTTAAGGGTTAATTACACCTGACTTCCTTCCATGGGGCATGTGTGTGTGTGGAGGGGAGGCGAGCAGTGTTCATTTGCTTTTCTGGATGCTTTTCTCTGGGTACCAGCCCTTTTCCCATGAAAATTCTTACCAAGCTTTCTCTGGTCTCTGTCCCAAAGTCCACAGCTTTCCAAACTCCAGATGAAAAAGAGATCTCAATTTATTCCTCCCCTGCATTTGCCATTTTCCAAAATGGTGCCAGCTGAGCTAAGGCAAGCATCATTTGTTATATGACCATGTGGTGGGGGTGGGGGTGGGGGTGGGGGGGGATCTGTGGAGTGGTTTTGCAGGGCAGGAGCAAGCCTGGGGAGGTGATGAATTTAGTTGGCAGGACAGTAATTTTGTAAACAGAAACAAAAAACAAACACACTTTTGCTTGTTTTTCTTTTTGTTCATTAGCAAGAAAAGTGCATCATCAATCTTTATCTACCTAGTGCCATTCCAGCTGTCTTGAGGTTTACACCATCCTGTGTCCAATAGATCTATGCTACCTGCTAGCCATGTGTGGTCAGAATCACAAGATTAGAGAAATGTCAGGTATTAAAAAACAGCCAGAGGACCCCATGCAGATTACTCTCTCTGCAATAGATCGGAAGAAAGCAGCATCTCTAGGTTTTTGAATTTTGGGTAATATCAGTCAAAAATAAATATACTATCTTCAGATTGAGAAATAACTTTTCTCTAAAATTATTATATTACTTTTTTTCTTGAGTGCTGTCAAGTTGATGCTGACTCCTGGTGACCCAGCAGCCTCTGGATTTTCTTACTTGATGTAGAGGAGGGCAGATTGTAAGGAATACCAGCAGGAATTGAATCCTGATCATTTAAGTACAAGGCTAGTGCTCTAACACTCCTCCACTACTACTCCACTCCTAGCGTGCCTCTCATTGATTAAATGTGTGCCTTTGAGTCAGTCCTGACTCCTGGTGACCCAGATGCTCCTGGGTTTTCTTGGCAGTGTCACTGGAGGTAGATTGCCAGGCCTTTCTTCTGAGGCAATGGATGGTTAAGTGACTTTCCCAAGGCCACAAGGAGTGCTAGTGAGAATTGAATATTGGCTGCTTGATTACCAAGCCAGTGTTCTAACCACTAGGCTACTCCTCATGGTAGAAATATTTGACTACTATCTGTATAAGATTTCCACTGAGTGTAGGCCTTCTGTAAAACGTGACTATATATTAAGTTCTATCATATGGATAGTAGAACTGAATATGCATGCTACATTAAGCACCAGTGCTAGGGGGAATATTGAGCACATAAGAAATAACTAGAAAACAAGTCAGTCCCAATTAAAACAGTCAGAAGGGAATAAGTAAAAATACTATGAATGCAACGTCTACGGATATGTTTGCTAAAACTTGGTAGTTTACTGCACATTCCGCCCCAAAACTTAGAACGGAGATGGTGCTAGACCGATGCATGTCATGTATCTATGCAGTTAGCACAGGTCCAGCACTGCCCACACACTAAGCTGCTTTCCATGACTACTGTGGGTGTAGTTACCACCACCCATTGAGGTGATGCTAAGTGCATTGTGGTAACTGCAACATTAATGGTGAGCTAATCGCAATATGCAGTTCACGCTCACACTTCTTCCCTAACCCACCCAGTCTCCTCCCCCAACCCACGCTAAGCGATTAATGTGACATTTTTACTGTGGCCTCATTTTTAGTGCTTGGTAATGGTTACCGTGGTAGGCTTAGTGTGTGGTAAACCTGACTCTAACCATCAGTGCAATTTAGTAAACCTACCCCCTAGAAAACATTTTTTTAAACAACAGATCAACATTCCGAAAGGACCTTAAAACAGACCTCTTTCAAGAACATTTTGGAGCTCTGAAAGACCATGAAACCATCTATTCAACTTAACACCCCCTCTCAAATAAATAATAACAAACACTCCCAACTTTACAAAGCAATTTTATGCACTGCAAATCAACAAATGATTCACCATTCACCCACACCCTGTATATAAGTTGATAAACATAATCCTGATATGTATATAGATACCTACAGTATGTATATAAACAAATACCTCGCTAGGTATGTATAGGCATATGTATAGATGTGCATACATATATGTAGATGTGTATATAGGCATATAGGGTGATGTATATAAGTGCATACCTTCTTCTGGTTAGTTTAATGTTACTGTTAAGATGCTCGATGTAACAACTACTGTTAAAATGTTCATTGTAATAAGTTCCTATTATAATGTAATGCTGTTGTTATTCTGTAGACCGCTTTGATTGCCCGAAAAGACGGTATAAAAAAATAAACATTAAATAAATAAATAAATAAATAAAAATTTAATTCTGAAGTAGCTACCTGGTACTAGGCAGTCTAGAACACTGAGAAATGGAGAATGAACAATCTAACTGGTGATTTGCAGTCAGGGATTGTGATGCAGGTACACTAAAAAAAATTTTTTTTAAACTGCCTCTAATGTTTCGATTGATTTTTACGTTTTTTGGTGCGCTGAATCCAAATCTGGTAACCAATTTGCTCCATCACGTACAGATTTTTTGCTACATTGGGTTAGCAGTTTGAGGTGAACGTTTCAGATTGAGTGCGATCGAGATAAAAGTTTCTTGGATGAATTCTTTATACTAATTGTTTAGTAGTTATTCAAATAAGAATAAAGAAAATTGTAACAAGGCAGCACATAAGAATAGAGTAATGTCAACAAAACACACTGTGATGGTAGCAAAATTGTTTGCACTTAAAACAGCCACATACATGTGCACAAACATTGAGCATATAAGAGCGAGGTTAGACACAAAGCAAAGCAAAGAAATGTGCAAAAAATGTTGTACAGGTATGTATGTAAGAATAGAAAACGCAAACCGCACCATTGCAATACATGAAGACAAACACCCGATGGTGTGAAAATAAAATTCTAATAAATGAGATCCGACACTGTGGTAATAACTAGCAAATTTTTATTTCAAAGTTTAGTAAAAACACGATATTTGTCAACACAGTTTAGATTTTAAAGTCATTCTTGGGTCAATCAATCTCCTGGTGGGCCCGTTTCTTCTTCCCCCGAATGCTTCTCTTGGTGCGCTGCTTGGCGTATTTTCATCTGGGGTTTCCCGCAGCAGCAACCAGCAGAAATCAGCCATCATAGTGGTGTTCCATCTTCCTTGGTACCTTCTCTCTGCATCCTTGATGTCCTGGTGAAACCTTTCACCTTGTTCTTCACTGTACGCCCCCAAGTTTTCGGGAAAGTAGTTCACATGGGAGTGCAAGAAATGGACTTTCAGGCTCATGTTACAGCCATGTTCTTTGAAGGCATTGAGCATCCTGGCAACAATATCCTTATAGTTCTCATCCCGCCTGTTCCCCAAGAATTTGAGAACAACATCCTTGAAGGAATCCCAGGCTTCTTTTTCCTTCTCAGACATCGTTTCAGCGAATGCTCCATCTGAAATGAGTTTCCTTATATCAGGGCCAACAAACACTCCTTCCTTTAGCTTTGCTTCAGAAAGTCGGGGGAACTTTGAGCAAAGGTACCGAAAGCACTCACCATCTTTTGGAAGGGACTTGATGAATTGCTTAATGAGACCCAACTTAATGTGGAGAGGTGGTAATAGAATTTTATCACGAGGTACCAAGCTCTCATGAAGAACATTTTTCTCACCGGGTCTCAAATACTCCCGAATTGGCCAGTCTTTTTTCCCCCAGTGTAGGTCGCGGGCCCGGCTATCCCACAAGCAAAGGAAGCAGGGATATTTGGTGAAACCGGATTGCTGCCCTAATAGCATGGATAGAATTTTAAAGTCTCCACAAATCATCCACTTATGCTCATCATAACGAATCTTCTGAAGAATCAGGGCCAAATTCTCGTATTTTTCTTGGAGAATAACAGAGTGAGCAATAGGAACTGAAGCGAATGTGTTGCCATTTTGAAGAAGAACACCTTTTATGCTGTCTTTTGACGAATCAATGAACAGCCGCCATTCAGCAGGATCATACTTGAGTTTAAACTTTTCCATCACTCCGTATATATCGTTGCAAAATACCAAATCTTCCTCTTTGCTGAAATACTTCAAAAATTGTGTCTCGCGGTTGCGGTACCAATAAAAAGTTGTTCCTGGTGACAATAGATTTTTCTGTTTAAGCCGAGAACCTAGCAGTTGGGCAGCATCTTTTGGGAGTCCTAAATCCCGGACTAAATCATTCAATTCAGCTTGAGAGAAAAGTTCAGGTTTCGGATCTGGTTCAGTTTCAAACTCGGAAGTATTGGACTCATCGGGAAAAGCCATCTGATGAGTCTCATCATGATCAGAACCGTCCACACAAATATGATCCAAAGATTTTGGTGGTTCAGGCACAGGTACTTCGTTGCTATGAGGCATAGGCCTAATTGCTGAGGGAAGGTTGGGGTAACTTATTACGTTCTTATTTTTTAAGTTGTATCCCTTCACAATGCAAGAGCAAAAATAGCAGTCACTGCTGTGGTCTCTTTGTTCACGCCACATCATAGGTATTCCGAAACGAAATGCTTGTTTTTTACCTTTCATCCATAAGCGTAGATCTTCCTCACATGTCTTGCACACTTTGTGAGGAGCCCACGGTTTGTCTTGATCGCCTAACTTCAAACCGAAATAGGCGAAATATACTTTTTTAATAAATGCAGAAATGTTCCTCTGCCGCTTTTTCACGGTATATTCCCCACAAATAAAACAAAAACTGTCCGGAGAGTTGACGCAACCTCTGGCTCTGTGAGCCATCACAAATACACAGCACTGCAAACTACAACTGTAGTGAACCACTTCGGAATAAAGCTGGATTACGACTGAGCAAACAAAAGGTAATAATGAACTTGCAAGAAACTGAAATTTGACAGGAACGTTCATGTCGCAACCACCGTGTTTGAGCGAGCGAACGAAGCGAGGCGAACAGGAAAGAACATGCGCCAGCGCGAGTACTGGATTTAGCCCCCCGCCTCCCAATTGTCCTGTTAATGTATAAAATGAATACAAAACACTCTAAAATATCATGAGGGAGTGTTTCTAGTTAGTTAACCATTACAACCTCTATTTTGGGCCAAGAAAATAAACTGCAGTTGGCTAAAAAGAAATTATGTGAACATTCCTTATATGGGTAAGAAATCTAATTTTGCAAGAAAACGTGACGTGATGGAACATTTTGGCTATTTTTCCTGGATTCAGCA
Source organism: Ichthyophis bannanicus (assembly GCA_033557465.1). Lineage (NCBI taxonomy): Eukaryota > Metazoa > Chordata > Amphibia > Gymnophiona > Ichthyophiidae > Ichthyophis > Ichthyophis bannanicus. The sequence continues at coordinate 1,001,274,029 of CM066033.1, forward strand.
CCCCAAAATCTATAGGAATCAGTTGCAAAACTGGAGGCAGTTTTTTGGTAGTGTACCTGTGTAATGGGCTATGGGGGGCTAGGACAGGAAATGGGCTGATGGGGAGGGGTTAGGACTGGTAATGGGCTGTGGGCTGATGGGGGCTGTCTGGTAATGGGCTATGGGGGTTAGGACTGATAATGGGCTATGGGGGGGCTAGGACAGGAAATGGGCTGATGGAGAGGAGTTATGGGCTATGGGAGGGGTTAGGACTTGAGGTGGGCTGATGGGGTTAGGACTGGTAATGGTCTGTGGGCTGTTGGGGGGGGGATAGGACTGGTAATGGGCTATGGTGGGCTGACTGGAAATGGGCTGATGGGGGTTAGGACTGGTAATGGGTTATGGGGGGGCTTAAACTGAAAATGGGGTGATGGGGGGTTAGGACTGGAAGTGGGTTGATGGGGGGCTAGGACTGGTATTGGGTTGGGGGGTTGCAAGGACTGGAAATGGGCTGATGGGGGGCTAGGACTGGAAATGGGCTGATGCAAGGACTAGAAGGGAATGGATGCTGGGTGAGGCTGGAACTAGAAGGGAGCTGATGTTGGGGGAGGATTAGAATGGGATGGGGCTGGGAGAGTAAAATGGAGAGGGAAAAATATTTTGTGTGGGAGGGATGAAAAATCTACAATTGGCCAGGTTTTGGGAGAGTAAGTGGGGATTGAGGATGGAGGAGTAAAATTTGAGTGGATGAAATAGGAATGAGGAAAGAGCAAAAGGAGAAAGATTAGTATGTTAAAGCAGATGTAAAGAGAGAATGGAAAAAAAACTAGGAGAGAAGAAAGGACAAATGGACAGCAGACGATGAAGAGATAGCAGAAGACACGAAGACACCAGAAGAAAGTGGCTGGAGCAATTGCAGCTGAAAAAAATGCACAAAAGGTAGAAAAATATCTCTTTATTTTGAATTTATTAATTGGAATATGTCAGCTCTGGTAAATGTGCATCATTAACGTCTGCGCTTTGTTTAGTACAAGAGCAAATTAATGTATAGTTTTATTTCTACAGTGTTGTACATTCCAAGTTTGGCTTTTGGGATTCCCAGTTTAATTATTGTCGTCCTGTTTCTAAATTGTGATTCCTTGTTTGGTGATGGTTTATGTTCTGTTCATGTGTAACTGAGCTGAGGTATTCTGTTTATATAATTCCTATTTGACATTGCCACTTGTTCTCTTTCCCCAGTAGGTAATGTATTGGTATTCTCTGAAATGTATTGGTTTAATATTTGCATGTTTCCTTTTGATAGGTAGGGTATGGTGCTTTGTGAGTCCTGGTAGTGCTGTTAGGATACTGCGGGTTTGCTATGGGTTCTAAATGGGCAGTGTTTGTAGTAGTTCCTAATGTGTCTGGCAGTTGGCACTGGATTATAGTAATGTAGAAATCTTTTAGTCTTTCTTTATTCATACACTCATTAAGAGGCATGTTTACTAAAAGTTAGTATATGGTAACATTATGCAAATATTTATGCAAATGAGGCCCCGCACCGAGTCTCCGCACCCCCCTTGGGCCGCCCCTGTCTGGAGGCATGTGGGTTTGTCTTGCTAGGAGGAACGTCATCTTCAGCACAATGCCTGGGAGTGGAGGTGGCGGACCTGAGAGTTTCTGAAGTGTAGCTGTCACCTGAGTTGTGGATCCCCCGCCGCATCCCAGAAGTGAACCGCTTGCTGGTGTAGTGCTTCCTATTAGCCAAGTGGAGAGTATACCCATAGTGGAGAGTGAAGAATGCTCACTGCAAGCACAAAATCTTCCTTGTCCAGGCATTGGAGGAGTAGGTGGAATACCGATGGGGTCAGCATTTGAGGTGGAAGTTGAAGTGGCAGCATCTGGAAGTGAGAGATTCCTGGAGGTCGGGGTGTTGGTGAAACCCATGACAATGGACACGCTATGGGATGCTGTTGTTGCTATGAACATTTCCCTGAAGTTAATGACTGGAACTGTGAGTAATGAGTTGGTGTTTAAAAATCTGTTACAAGCAGCTTCTCAAAGCCAGAATGAACGGGGGGGGAGGGGGGGGGGGAAGTTGGCAAAGTTTGAAGAAGATCTTCAGCAGCTCCGAGGTCTACAGGAGGCCGGGTTTAAAGAAGGGACTGTGTTCTCCAAATAGATTGCGTACTTGGAGAACGAAGTTCATAAAAATAATTTAAGGTTGTTAAATTTTCCTCATTCCCCACTTCAATCACTTTTGGAGATGGTGCACAGATACTTCCAGGAAGTATTACAAATCTCCCTGGGGGATCTGCCCCCACTCCTGACAAGGGTCCAGTATCTTTCCCTGAGTTCAGGCCCCTCAGTAGCTGCTCCTGAGGCCTCCAATGTGGCAGGGGACCTTACGGGTTTCCTCGAGAGCTTACTGGAGGTGGTCACTGGACACTCTACCTTGCTTATTATGCTGGCTTTGGAATCTGATAAATCTTTAATTCTGTGATCATATTTTAAAAATTTTGGTAAGCAATTTCTTGGCTCTCATGTACGCACTTTCCCAGATTTGGCATGCGATACCCATTCCAGAAAGAGAGAATTCTTGAGGTACAGACCTAGGTGTATGTTTACGAAACAGTGCTAACATCACAGCGGCGACAATATCGCACGATAAGTAACCTGAGATACCTTAACACCAAGATAAGTAACCTGAGATACCTTAACGCCACGATAACTTCTCCGGCGGCGTTAAGGCGCACAGAGGATGGAGTAAGTCGTTCCAGAGGGCGGAGAGAAGAGGTCAATGGGTGGAGAGTGGGCGGGGAGAGGCTCCAGGCACACTAACGCTGTAAAATCAGGGTCTAACTATTAACGCCAGTGAAAACCTTGTGCTAGAGGCACATTTGCAGGAGAGAGAAACCATTTCAGTCAGCAATGTACAGCAAAAGCAGGGAGACCAAGAAAAGTGATAGTAGTGATACATGTGCAGCAACAGCATAGTGCCCAAGTACGAAAGGGCACTATGGTGAGCCTGCAAATGGGGTACAGGGGGCTTCAGGCAGGACATGCAGTGGGGCAGCTGGGGCACAGGGTGGACTAGGCAGATGCCTAGGTGACACATAGGAATATAGAATCGGAAAACCAGCAAGACAGCACCTGACCAAGGGCAAACATATCCACAAGTGTGTTTCCCACAGTGCCACAATGGACATTACCCAGCAAGTACCCCAAAGGGCACATAACATTGGCAGGCGGTGCCGGGAGGAAGCGTGGATGTCTATGGAGGCACCCCTACCCCATATCACACACCATAGGCAGCCGCCTACCCGCACACTGGATGGCCTGGGACTGCACACCACCAGCACCACCAGTATAAGGGCATGTCAGCATGGTGGCGGAGGGGTGCTGGTGGTGGAGGGGGCAGTGGCATCTTCCCACAGCAGACCAAGGCCAAGTCCTGTTTAGGTGGGTGCCGTGCACTGCAAAAGACAAGGTCTGTCTGATGAACAGTAATGGTATCCCCAGGGAATGGCATGCCTCTGTGGCAACAGTTTGGTGCAGTACACACAGCCAGTGTGTTCAGGGGAAAAAGGTCACAGGTTCAGGACCCAGCTGTGGCTCCTGCAGACCATGTACCCAGTACTAAACAGTGGTAATAAAGAAGGAACCTTTATTGCAGATAAAATAAACACACCATAAATGCCTATATTTGACCCTACAGAGCACATATACCATAGACATGTGCAGTCCCTAGAGCAGAGGTTACCAACTGCAGTCCTGGAGGGCCAAACACCATTCAGGTTTCATGTTGTCCCTAAGAAATATGCTTCAGATGCATTTGTATGCACTGCTCCCATTTTATGCAAATGTATCTCATGCATATTCATTAGGGACAGCATGAAAACCTGAATCATGTTGGGCCCACCAGGACTGGAGTTGGGAACCTCTGCCCTAGAGCTTAGGCCAACAGGGGCAGAAACACCCACATCTACAGGCACCACTACCCAAAGCCTCATGGAGAGTCAGGCTGTTGGGCCCTACGCGGAGCAGTATCTACCAATACTAGCACCTGCATACCTTAGCAATGCCGTCATAAACATGGAAACACGTCCACATATATCAAAAGGTTGCTATGATCAATTTCAGATAACAAATCTTACATTAAGCACAATTTGTTAACAGAGATTCATCATAGCAACCTTTTGATATATGTGGAGTGTGTTTCATATTTTGTTACTGTCAGTGTTTACCATCCCGGAGAGTGACCCTAACAGTACTGAGTACCATAGCAATGCCTGCACTGTGCCCAGGACTGGTGTGGTGGCCAGGGCTGTAAACCACCTCTCTCTTTGCACAATGCTGACATAGATGTGGGAGTGTGTGTATGTCAATCCAGTGTTTTGTGGCTGCCTACACCTTACTGCGCCCACAATGCTTGCACTGTTTCCAGTGTTATCCTGCCAATGTGCATAATGATGAGCAAGGTATTGTGGGTATGGCCCGGACGGAGCGGTCTGGGCAGGATGCATCTGCACAGGGCATAGGGCAATGGCTGGGACATTGTAGTGCCAAATCACCACCTGCACAGACAGGGTGGCCACAGCATTTCATGCTGGGAGGTCACTCTCACCCTGACTGAGCAGTGGACATGGCATGTCCAGGTTCCCACATAATACTATACAGTGTTTTTTTTTCAAGTGATATCTTGGAGTTCCCATTTCTGGGGCCTAATCACTGGTATACCTCCTTGTATGTATTAGCTAGCAGACTGTCTGCAGTTAGCTTGTGTATAGCTGGAACACCTTGCAGGGTGCAGCGGGTGAAGACTGATTATGCCTCTTACTGGTGAATGTCAGATTGTGGTGGGGGGCAGCTGAGCTTTCTCAGGCCTATTGTCTGTCTGCCAGTGCCCTATGTGTTATGTACAGATCTGCAATGACTGCCCTGGAGGGTGATCTTTCCCTGCAGGACTGGGGTTGATGGTCCCACAACCTTTTATCATGTCCCTCTACTGCCTCCATTGCAAAGATGTAGAGTGTGGTTCTGTTGGTGTCAGATCCTGGCCCCCACCCTGACCCAGAGAGGGTGGGTTGGTAGGTGGTGCTACATAATCTGCATGTGGGTCCAGACAGGGATAATGGCACCCACACAGTATATGCACTATTCTGGGTGTGTCATAGTCCACAAGGGCTAGATGTGACTGGGAGATACAGATGGCCACAAAGGTATCCTAGGTGTGTCTGCAAGGACTACCTATCACACACTGGCACTGATGGGGACCTGCAGATCAGCCTATCGCAGCCAAGCCAGATGCTGCAGACCTGATGCTGGGCGCAGCAACATAGTGGTCCCTGGGGCTATCTTTACATTCCTCGGCCAGACCTCTGTTGCACTGCACACCACATTCTGGTTCAGGGCATGGCCTAGGTCCACTGCAGGCGGGTGCCACTTCTCCCTCCATCACAATCACCCACCCCCTCTGCCATGCCACCATGACCATATGCTGTCGGTGCTGCGCCATTCCAGGCCATCCAGGGGGCAAGTAGGCAGCTGCCTAAGGTGTGGGTTCTGGGGTAGGGGTGCCTACATAGATGTCCACGCTTCCCCAGGCAACGCCTGTCAATGTTATGTGCCCCCTTGGGGTGCCTGCTGAGTAATGTCTCCTGGACGGGACACTGTGGGCCACAGACTCATGGGCATGTCTGACCCTGGTCAGTTGCTGTCTTGCTGGTTTCCATTTTCTGCATTCCTATGTGCCACCTTGGCAACCGCCTAGTCCACCCTGTGCCCCAGTAGCCCCCACTTCATGTGCCGCCTGCAGCCCCCATGCCCCATTTGCAACATCACCATAGTGGCCTTTCATACCTGGGTACTATGCTGTTGCTGCAAATGGAGCACTACTATCACATTTCTTGGGCTCCCTGCCTATGCTGTACATTGCTGACACTTAAATAGTTTCTCTGTCTTGCAAATGTGTGCTAACGCCAGGTTTTCAGTTACGTTAGGATTCAGCCCTTAATTTCTCCACGTTAGTGTGAAAGGGGCCTCTCCCCGCCCACTCCCCGCCCATTGACCCCTTCTCTCCGCCCTCTCTCCACCCTTTTCTGTGCTTACCATGGCCGGGAACGTTAAGGCGCGTTATATAACGTTAAGGTGCCTTAACGTTACAGAATGTAACGTTAAGGCACCTTAACATTACATAACGCGCCTTAACGTAGCCACTGCTATGTTACTGCAGTTTAGTAAACATACCCCTAAGACGGTTTTGTAAACATACCCCCTAGAGCTCTAGCCCTTGGTGGGTCTTTATTACTTAAATTTCCTTCCAGATGTTATGTTACTTTTCAGGGGAATAAATATCTGTTTTTGGAGACATGGCAGCTACTGGAATTTTTAGCTGCTAGGGAATCCCATAGGGCTGGTGTGTAAGTCTTTACTTGGCTAAATTATTGTATTTCCTAGGTGGGGATGTTTTTCCCCTTACTTAAATTTATTTCTTGGTGCCCTTGGATGTTTCTTCTTATTTGTGGACTAAATGAATGGTTATAATTTTCTTTTCATATAGTTTGCCAATAAGTTATGGTTGTGGTAATCCATGATGTTTCCATCATTTATATAAATGTATGCGCGAATGTCTTATCTACAAAATTTAATAAAATATAAATATAAAAAAAAAAAAAAAAACAATACTCCAAGTGAGGGCTCACCAGCGACTTGTACAGTGTCATTAGTACCTCCTCCTTTCTGCTAGTAATTCCTCTCTGTATGCAGTTCAGCATCCTTCTGGCTTTGGCCACCGCCTTGTCACACTGTTTCACCACCTTGAGATCTTTAAAAACAATCACTCCGAGATCCTTCCTCTCGTCCATGCATACCGGCCTCTCACCTCCTATCGCATACAATTCCCTTGGATTTCAGCATTCCAAGTGCATGACACTACACTTCTTCACATTAAATCTTAACTGCCAAGCACTGGATCATTCTTCCAGCTTTTGTAGATCTTTCCTCATGTTATTCACTCCCTCAGGTGTGGCTAACATGCTTTTACTACATCCTCGGGCAACAAATTCCTGAGTTTGATTATGTGTTGAGTGAAAATATATTTTCTCTGATGTCTTAAATGTGCTACATTGTGGCTTCATTGTGTGCCCTTAGTCTTTCCACTTTTTGAAGGAGTAAACAACCTACATTTACCGGTTCAACTCCACTCATTATTTTATAGATCTCTATCATATCTCTCATCAGCTATCTTTTTCCAAGCTGAATAGCCTGAAATTGCTTGTTTTCACCTTAGAACATCCAGAGAGTGTAGAGAAAAAGGAGAATTAAATGACCAGCCTTAGATCCCAAAGACCCATGCTGTGATTTGAGTACAGGCTATCCTGTTCTTAAGCCGTTATTCAAACCACTATGCTATTAGACATCTTGTTTCTGAAATGCTATCCTAGAGACATCTATATAGACGTCTGATAGACATCCCTATTGGGCATGTCCATATTGCCGAAATCATGCCTGAACTTACATGTGCCTGCTTTTTTTTCAGATGTTCTGCTTTGACGTCCCAGATTGCACTTGGATGTCCCATTGTGAAGTGTGTCTCTTGGTGCTGTCAAGTCAGTATCAATTCATGGTGACCCTCTGGATAATTGTCCTAAACTGTGTCTGGTCTTCAGTCAGGCAGCTCATTGTTGATAAGATACCATCCATAGCTGCTGTTATTGTATTGATCCATCTTATTGCTGGTCTTCCTCTTTTACATTGACCTTTAACCTTGTGTCCAAAATATATGTCAAAGTCTTATCATCTGAGCTTCTAAAGAAAGCTTAGATTTGATCTCCTCTAGTACTTACTGGTTTGTTCTTTGGGCAGTCCATGGTATTTATTCTTTCCCAACTCCATAATTCAAAAGCATCAATTTTCTTCCTATCTATCTTTTTTCATTTTCTAATAGATAAAAGATCACAAAATCTTGAATATATTCCAATCTCTAGAAGATAGCAATTGGAATAAATTCAAGATCTGATGATATTTTGTCATGCTTAAATCTAAGCATATGTTTATAATAGCACCCCTACGTTTATAATATCACCCCTACAGTGTGTAACTGTCTGTCTCTGGATCATTGGCTCAATAATATCCCTGTGTTGGATAGAAATGCTGTTTTCCAACGAACTGCAGAGCAGGAGCTTCAGCCAAGAAGTTGCTTTTCTATGGAAATACCTTTGTTTTCTCATTTGGAAGGGGAATGCCTCATGCTGTCTTTTTCACTCTTTAGTAATTTTGTAGCTTGAAAGTTGGAAAGTCCAGCACAGCAAAGCTTCTATGGAAAACTGTACTGCATTTTATTTGTTATTTAATTTCTAATTTTTTAATGCTTTACTTGCTGTGGTTGGTATTCTGTTATTTATTCTTTCATATGTTTTTGGAAGCTGCATATAATTTCATGATAGGTAACATATAATATTTTTTAAATAAACAAATGAATAAATAAATAGCTACTACTACTACTACTACTACTACTAAGCAGTGCGGTACAAAGAGAAAACACACAAGAGACAGTCCCTGCTCAAAGGAGCTTACAATCTAGTAAAGACAAAACAAGAAAAGGAGAAGGATAAGGATAAGATAAGAACAAGGGCAAAGAAAGGAGAGCAGGAGAGACAAGACAAAGGAAAGAGGTAAGAACAAGTGTAAGAGGAAGTAGGATAGGTAAAATAAAAGAGGGGAAGGAGGAGAACAGCTAAATCAAGAACCAAAAGCAGAAGCGAAAAGATGAGCTTTTAACTTCAGTTTGAAGAGGGACAAAGAAGATGCCTGACGTATAAACAAAGGAAGTTTATTCCAGGCGTAAGGTGCAGCAAGGTGAAAAGAGCGGAATCGAGTTGGCAATACAGGAGAAGGGCATAGCAAAAAGCAACTGACAAGAAGAATGGAGCTCACGAGGGGGGAAGTAAGGAGAAATGAAAGAAGAAAGGTACCGAGGAGCCACAGAGTGGATGCACTTATAGGTCAAAAGGAGAAGTTTAAAGTGAATGCGGAACTGGATAGGGAGCCAGTGAAGAGATTTGAGGAGAGGAGTGATATGGGCAAAACAAGGCTGATGGCAAATCAAATGTGCAGCGGAGTGCTGAATAGGCTGAAGGGGGGAGAGATGAGTCTGAGGGAGACCAGCAAGGAGCAGGTTACAGTAATCAAGATGGGAGGTGATTAGGGAATGGATGAGGTCTTTAGTAGTGAGTTCAGAGAGAAAGGGGCAGATTTTGCCAATGCTGAAGAGAAAGAAGCAACAGGTCTTGGCGATGAGTTGGATATGAGAGGAGAAAGAGAGCAAAGAGTCAAAAATAACACCCAGGTTACGAGCGGATGAAACAGGTTGGAGAACAGAGCCATCCACAGAGACTGAAAAAGAAGAAGGAGAAAGGGAAATTTTAGGGGAAAAAACGAGAAGTTTGGTCTTGGCCATGTTCAATTTCAAGCGATGATGGAACATCCAGCAGCGATGGCAGAGAGACAGCTAGAGATCTGGGACTGGAATGAAGAAGAAAGATCAGGAGTAGAGAGATAGATCTGGGAGTCATCAGCATAGGGATGGTAATGAAAACCATGAGAGGAAATGAGCGCACCAAGGGACTGGGTATAGAGAGAAAAAAGGAGAGGACCCAAGACCGAACCTTGGGGGACACCAACCAAGAGCGGCGTAACAGAGGAGGAGGAGCCACCAGAACATACACTAAAGGAGTGATGGGAGAGATAGGAGGAGAACCAGGAAAGAACAGAGTCCCTAAAGCCAAGCGAGGACAGTGTCAAGGAGAAGATCATGGTCAACAGTGTTGAAAGCAGCAGAGAGGTCAAGGAGGATAAGGACAGAGTAAAGGCCCTTAGATTTAGCCAGGAACAAGTCATTGGAGACTTTGACAAGAGCAGTTTCAGTAGAGTGCAAGGGATGAAAACCAGATTGTAAGGGATCAAGGAGAGCATGGGAAGAGAGGAATTCAAGGCAGCGGCAGTAAACCGCAAGTTCGAGCAGTTTAGAAATGAAGGGAAGAAGAGAAATGGGGGGATAATTAGAAGGACAAGAGGGATCAAGTGAGGGTTTCTTAAGGAGAGGCGTGACCACAGCATATTGAAAGTCAGCTGGGACAGTAGCAGTGGAGAGCGAAAGGTTGAGGATATGAGAAATGGGGAGGGGGGGCAATGGTAAAGGAGATTGAGGAGAGGAGATGGGAGGAGATACGATCAGAGGAGCAGGTGGTGAGCTTGGAGGAGGAGAAAAGATGAGCAGTTTCATTCATCAAAAATCATAGGAAAGGAAGAGAGGGTAGGATGAGAAGGGGGATTGAGAGCAGGATGGGGAAATAGCGGACTTAGGGGCATGTTTACTAAACTGCGGTAATGTCACTCGTGTTAGGTTCCGCGGTAAAGGTCAGTTTGCATGTTACAAGGCGCCTTCGACTAACGTGCGTTACAAGGCACCTTACAAGGCACATTACAAGGCGCCTTGTAAGGCGCCCTGTAAGGTGCCTTGTAAGGCGCCTTGTAAGGTGCCTTATAAATAAGGTGCCATATAAGGTGCCTTGTTAGTTGCCCTATAAGGTGCCTTGTAAGGTGCCTAGTAAGTAAGGTGCCTTGTTAGGTGCCCAATAAGGTGCCCTATAAGGTGCCTTGCAAGGTGCCTCATAAGGCGCTTTGTAAGGTGCCCTATACAGTAGGGCTCCTTAGGCTAAGCACCGTATTAGGCACCCCTGGACAAGGCACCTTAGAAGGCACCCTGGGTTACGGAACCATAGATTAAGGTGGCCTAACAAGGTTATGGTGCTCTAGGTTAGTGTGGCCTAAGGGCTGCAAGGTGCTTCAGGATGACATGCATGACCTGTGAGGAAAAGAGACAGATGTAGCCCTAACACTAGATAGAGCACTCAGGAAAAGCAATGAACAGGTGAGTGAAAGAGGGAGAGCTGGGAGCCACTGGAGCTGCAATATCTGCGGACATCCCATGTGGCTGCCAGTACTGATGTCAAACATGGTGGGGTCAACTGTACCACAGCACAGGGTGTTGGCAATGTAAAGTACTGGAAAGACAGTTGGTGGCAGGCGATGGGAATACGTGTCCCCCAGTGGAGGCGGAGGTGGCAGGATAGTTACAATGATGGGTGGACAGAGGAGTGGTGGTGCCATGCAGATCAGGCACAGGTGAGACAAGCATGAAAAGGCACAATGCAGGAAAGGGTAGCAGTGCAGGACATGGGGTGACAGCCTGCACAGGCAGACAGGACTCTACACAGCTGACAGACGCAGATAGACGGACCAAGGGAATGTTGACAATTGTGGTGAGGGTATTATGGGCTGGCAGCAAAAATCTGAAAAAAATATGACTGTTACAGGCATGCACACTATTTGAGTAGGACAGGCATGAGAGGAGAGAACAATGAGGAATTGAACCCATGAACACGGCCAAGAATGGCCTTGTATTAACCAGTAGGGTATACCTCTGTGGTGTATGTCACAGCAATGGCTGGGTACAGAAGGACTGCAGGTCACCGCACAAACTGTCTGCTCTGAGTGCCAGGATAGGGTAACCCCACCAGTACCCATGATGCAATGCACATGCTGAATAGCTGTCTATAGCTGATCAGCAAATGGGGTCTGCACCTCTCCGCTATCTCAGCTTGGAAAGATGAACTGACAGTGTGTGATACTGGCACAGAGTAGCTACAGACTATACCATTGTGCAAGTTCTGTGTTCTCCCTGAGGGTTAGGATGGGTGCCCAGCACTAGGTCCGCAGTACATGTGGTGCTAGAGATAGGCCCTGCTGTGCATCCCCATCATTGCCAGTGTATGACAGGTGTTCCCTGCAGAAAAGCAGAAGATAAAGACATCTTTATCCTGCAGTCACATGTGGCCCTTTGGGACCAGACACCAACCAGACTAGTGTGTACCCCGTGTTAGGGTCTGGCTGACATGGGCACCTGTTATCAGGGCAGAGGGTTTTCCAGACTTTCATGAGGTTTGTGTAGCAGTGCCTTTATAGGTCAAAGTGGTATACCCTACATACCTCAAACGGCTCACATCACCCTTTTTGTAGATAAGGGACAGGTGCCCCAGCCCCCGTGAAGCAACCTCTATCCTGCTGGTATACGACAGCCCTCCAGAGTTGGTGAGCCAGAGCCATACCTTTGGCTGGGGCAGACCAGCAGCAATGATGGGGGTAGTTCTGGAAAACCCCAACTGCCTCATACCACTATCTGCCAATCACCAGCAGACAACACTGTCAGACTGCACCTTATAGGTGTTCTGACCATGCACCGTCTAGCTGAAAACAGCCCACTAGCCAGTCCATAGTGCATGCTCATAGAAGAACTATGTGTATCAAACAGGTATCTCAGTGATTGGTGCCCCAACACTAGAAACACAAAAGTATCACTGGAGACAGATAGTGTAGAGCACTATGTGGGAACCTAGACATGCCATGGTCACTGCTCGGTCAGAGTGAGTGTCCTCCCAACATGCCATGCTGTGGCCACCCTGTCCATGCAGGTGGTAGTCGGGCACTACAGTATCTCAGCCATTGCCCCACACCCTGTGAAGATGCATCCTGGCCAATCCGCCCTGTCTGGGCCATACCTACAACACCTTGCTCTTCATTATGCACATATTCAGGCTAACGCTGGTAACAGTGGGACATTGTCGGCCCGGTGAGGTGTGGGCAGCCACAGAACAATGGATAGACATACACACACACACTCCTATTGCAGCATTGTGCAAAGATAGGGGTGGTTGGCAATCCTGCCCGCCACACTGGTCCTGATCACAGTGCTGACATTGATAAACTGTACAGGAGGTAGTAGTAGTGCTCTGGTGATAACTTCAGCTCAATGCTGGGGCTAACAGCCTGACTCTCCATGCATCTTTGGATTATGGAGCCTGTGTGAGTGGGTGTTTCTACCCCTGTTCACCACTGCTTTGGGTTTTGCACATGTTGCTGTTGTATCTGCATTGTAGGGTAAAACATAGGGACATGCTCTGCAGGAACCACAGCTGGGGCTTGACCCTCAGACCCTCTGCTTCTGGACACACTGGCTGGGTGTACTGCACCACACTGTTGCCACAAATGCATGGTGGTCCCTGGGGCTACCTGTACTTTTCCTCAACCAGAACTTTTATGTTGCACTGCACACCACATACTGATACAGGGCATGGCCTAGGTCCACTGCAGGCAGGTGCCACTGCCCCCTCCAGCACGGGCACCCCACCCCCCCCTGCCATACTGACATGACCATATGCTGTCGGTGCTGGTAGTGCGCAGTCCCAGACCATCCACTGTGTGGGTAGGTGGTCGTCTAGGGAGTGGGGTCTGGGGCATGGAGCATACATGAGCATCCTCACATCCCCCATCACCGCCTGCCAAATGTCTGTCCCTTCCACTTGGGGGAGGGTTGGCTGGGGGGGATGTCAGGTCAGTGCCCTGACAACTGTTAGCTCGGGTGGACCAGGTAGATGTAGGTGGATTGTGTTTGGCCTTTGTCAGCTGCTGTCATGCTTATTTCCGGTTTCTATGTTCCTATGTGCCACCTAGGCGCCTGCCTAGTCCACCTTGTGCCCCAGCTGCCCCCGCTACATGTCCCTCCTGCAGCCCCCTATGCCACACTTGCACCATCGCCATAGTGGCCTTTCATACTTGGGCACTATGCTGTCACTGGAAATGGAGCACTACTATTACGTTCTTGTGCTCCCTGTCTATGCTGTACATTGCTGACACTGAAATGGTTTCTCTCTCCTGCAAATGTGCATCTAACGGCAGGTTTTCATTCGTGGTAGGATTCAGCCCTTCAGTTCAGTGCGTTAGTGTGCAGAGAGCCTCTCCCCACCCACTCCCTGCCCATTGACCCCTTCCCCCCCCCCCCCTCTGTCCACCCTCTGCGGTGTTTACTGCGGCCGGGAACGTTAACGATCTTTAGGTAACATTAACGCATGGTAACGTTACATACTGCGCGTTAATGTTACCTAATGATCGTTAACGTTACCTAACGCGTGGTCTGTAACGTTACCACAGTTTAGTAAACATGCCCCATGGATATGTCCAATATGGACATCTATAGAAGGCATCTCAGAGCATGGATATCTAAGAGAATAATGGTTAAAGTAGTGGGTTGAGTCTAGGGTTTACATCCCAGTGTGGGTCTTTGTGATCTTACAGTGGTCACCTAACTTTCCATCTTCTCTACACTGTTTGGATGTTTTAAGGCCAAAACAAGCACTTTCTTGAACCCTATATGTGCCTGCAGCAGGTCTAAATGTGGACATGCCAGCAGACGTCTCTGATGTTTCTGGAATCAAACAGGGATGTCTAAGTCCATTGCACCTATCCAGACATCCCTTCACCATGCCTCCTTGCCTACTTAGATGTCCCTGTACAGGCAGGGGCAACTCAAGAATGATGTGGGACCTCATTTGCATACGATTTATTTTAAAATGTATATGCTGTCCATCTAAAATTTTAGGCGGCTTTCAAAGGAGCCCTTCATTAGCCTCTTTTTTCTCCTAGCAATGACTTAGACACATGTTTGCTAAATATTAATGTGTGTTAAGTGCTACTGTGACAATAGAAATAAATAGGTGTTCCTGCACTTAATGCACATTAACATTTGTGAATGCACATTAACTTTTAGTAAACATGCCTTTTAATGAGTGTCTGAATACCATTCACATTGGCAGTGACAATAAAGAAAGACTGTCATATTTCTACCTTACTATACTCCAGTGCCAATTTCCAGGCACATTAGGAAGAACTATAAACCCTGCCATTTAGAACTCATAGCAAACTGACCATATTATAACAGTACTATCAGGACTCACAAAGCACAAAACCCTACCTATCAAAAGGCAACACTGCAAATATTAAACCAATACATCTCAGAGAATACCAATACATCTCCTACCGGTGAAAGAGAACAAGTGAGACTGTTACATAGAAGCTACATGAACAGAATACCGCAGCTCGATTACACATGCAGAACATAGACCATCACCAAACAAAGAACAAAGAATCACAATTTAGAAATAGGAAGACAATAATTAAATTGGGACCCCAAAAGCCAAACTTGGAATGTACAACAACACTGGAGAAATAAAACTATAAATTAATTTCCTCTTGTACTAAACAAAAACGCAAAGACGTTTACTAAACAAAAACGCAAAGAAGTTAGCAATACACATTTCCCAGAGCTGACATATTCCAGTTAATAAATTCGAAATGAAAAGTATTTTTCTACCTTTGATGTCTGGGCATTTTATTTTTTAGTTGCAATTACTCCAATCGCTTTCTTCTGGTTTCATTGTGTCTTCTGCTAACTTTCCTTTGCTGTCCATTTATCCTTTCTTCTCTTTTTTTTTTTTTTTGGTTACATTCTCTCTCGACATCTGATCTAATATACTGATCTTTCCCCTTTTGTTCTTTCCTCCATTTCTTTCTTTATTCCTTTTTCATCCACTCAAATTTCACCCCTCCATCCTTAATCCCCACTTATTCTCCCAATACCCGGTCAATCATAGATTTTTCTTCCCTTCCACACAAAATATCTTTTCCCCTCTCCATCCTCGCTCCCCCAGCTTCTTTTTTTCTCTCACCAGCCCCATCCTCTTCTAGTTCTCCCCCAACATCCGCTCCCTTCTAGTTTCAGCCCCTTCCAGTCCTGTTCTCCCGTCTCCCTGCATCAGCCCATGTGCAGTCCTAGCCCACAGTCTTCTTCCAGGTCTAGCATTCTCTCCTCTCCTCCCCCATCAGCTCATTTCCAGTGCTAATCCCCATATGCCCATTACCAGTCCTAGACTCTCCTCAATAGACTCTCCTGGCCCATGTCCAGTCCAAGCCCCCCCGATAATCCCATTTCCAGTCCTAACCCCCCCCCCAATCATCCCATTTTCAGTTCTAGCCCCCCAACCACTCAGATCAGCCGATTTCCAGTCCTAGCTTCTCCAACCCAATTCCTCCTCCCTAGTGCCTGCCTGACCACTTCAGAGGGAGCCAGGGAGGTCCGATGCCCGACACCCCAGCTCACCTTTGCTGAGCCACAAGAAAGTATGGCATTTTCCTTCTTTTCCGCATCTCTGTTAAAGTGAGCCCACCGGCGCGCTGATTATTGGGAGGTTAAATTGGGCATTTCCTGTCTCACGTGAGGGTTTTCCTCGCCTATATTTTAGGCACAGATGACTAACAGGGCAGTATACAATATCGCTGCTGCCTGGCTACCGACAGTCTCTGCCCCCGCTACACCCTGAAATGACCTCAACATGCTCTAATGCCAAACTCATAGCATCGGGGCATGTAGCAGGGTTAGAAGGGGATATTCAACAGCACTAGCCATGCAAGTGCCGTTGAATATCCTGATTAAAGGTATTTACATGGTTTACTGGGCTGTAAACTGTGTAAATGCCTTTTGAACATCGGGCCCATCAAACCTAAGCTTTCCTTAGAAACTCAAGTGCAAGACTTTGATTTTCATACTTTGGACATATCATGCAAAGAGAAAGATCTTTTGAGAAAGACATAATTCTTGGAAAGTTTGAAGGTCGATGTAAAAGAGGAAGACCAGTAATGTATATTATTTATTTAACACTTTTTTTACTGCATTTCTGAGAGTCAATGCAGTTTATAATTAACGCTGCACAAATGAACAACTTGTTAGGTACATGGAAAGTGTTACCTATATATAATGTGATGGATCAATACAATAACAGCATCTATTAATGCCATTCTATCAACAATAAGCTGCCTGATTGAAGACCAAACACAATTTAGGACAACTATCACAAGGGTCACCATGAGTTCACATTGACTCAACGGCACTTAACAACAATCAAACAGCACTAATCTATTGTGTCTCTTTTAGTTTTTTAGTTCAATGATTTTGGAAAAAAATGTTAAGATAGAAACCAGAAAAATGTTATCATAATCCTGTGGACTTTTTTTTTTTTTAAGTTTTAATCAATCTTTATTGAAATAAAGCAAGCATACAATCAAGTCCACATCAAGGAGACAGTCACCAAAAAGAAACAAATAAGGCAAAAGGATCCAAAACAATTGAGCCCAATTTACATGAGGAGAAAAAGAAAGTAACTATCAACTCACAATGGTTCCTTACTGATCAAAAAAGCCTCAAGTTGACCGACATCGAGAAACACATATTTAATGCCTTCCAAGACCAAGATACATTTGCAAGGGTACTTCAAGAAGAATGTAGCCCCTGTGGACTTTATATGACCTTTTAAAATATTAATATGGATGACGACCTGTTTGAAATTTGGAGGCAGAATTCCTTTCTTTATTGAGGCATCTAAAATGTTTGTCAACTAATCTGCTAATGTTTATTTCAAGCCCTGAAAGGGCAGGAAAATAGATATCAAAGTTGCAAACTATTCAGTTTGCAGCCACTGCAATTACTCTCACTTCCCTTGAAGTTACTGTCTGAAAATCCCATAATTGTATTCTTGAGACTTTTGACACAACTGTAATCCCTTGGTGGTTATTCCAGAAACTGAATAAGGGTTTGTACGTGCGCCAGGGACGTTTATCTACCAAAAACCTCTAGGAGCATATTCCAGTACATTGTGCCTGCAGACATTTATCTTGCTAATACAGGGATCTCAGAACGAGACTGAGAGGGACAGAATGGGGACCTGGTTAGCCACGGAGATGTATAAAACGTATACAGGAAAGGCCCATGTATGCTTTGGGAAATCCCCACAGACATTTATTTATTTATTAGCTTTTATATACTGCACTGTTAAGTATCGGTGCAGTTTACAGTAAACGTGAACAGTCAAGCAACTTACATAGAACAGGCAAAACAGGCATAAAACATCAAAACGCTTAACTCAGTAACTTTACATCAAATATGCCTGTTATACCTGTCAAAGACATATAATAAGGTCAGTACTTAAAAAATATTCAGCTGTGTTAGTATAAAGATGGTGACTAGTCTGTTCTAAACTGGTGGACTGCAGTATGGAAAAACACCACAGGATGCATTTATAAAGAACAGAAATTTGTAAGCTAAAGAGGCATTGATAAACACCCTGAAATAAATATTAAGAAAAACATTATTCTGGCCATGCTAACATTTGCTGTTTCTACTAAAGGAGCTAATCTAGGGGACCCTAACAATTCCTGGGACTATTGATGTAGGAATAGCATATGAGTGAGTATGGAAAGGATTATTTTCACCATGTGCCAGTGTGGTAGGGCAGAAAAAAATCACAAAAGGTTCTCCATATCCCTTTCAATAATAAGAGACCCTCAGCATAAGAGCATTCAACAGTGCAAACTGCACTAAAATATGCCCAAATGCATCATCATCAATCTCTAAAAATGTGCACATATATAGAGAGGTTTTTCTTAGGTTGGTAAGGGTCCATACTTAGCATTATAAAGACTATTCTTAGGGATGACCAATAAAAGAATAACTAAGGATTTCTTCTACAGCCATGTATGTTTCGATGCAATGTATGTCATGGCAACCATATCACTTTTTACTTGCTGTTATTATATCTTTGAATGCACTAAGGGGTATGTTTACTAAACCGTCTCAACGTAGCAGCAGCGACATTATCACGTGATATGTATCGCGCGATAACGTCGGCAGCGGCGTTAAGGCACACTAACGCTGTGAAATCCAGGTCTGAAGGGTGAAGTAAGGCCTCCCAGAGGGTGGAGATAGGGGTCAATGGGCGGAGAGTGGGTAGGGAGAGACTCCAGGCACACTAATGCTGTGAAATCCATGTCTGAACACTAATGCCAGTGAAACCCTCGCGTTAAGGCACTTTTGCAGGTGAGAGAAACCATTTCAGTCAGCAATGTACAGCAAAGGCAGGGAAACCCAGAAAAGTGATAGTAGCGATACATGTGCAGGAACCAATAAGGCAAATACACATATAAAATGACCAGAACCACATTTGAAATCGCAATAACCAAGCTGGCCAATAGTGATATTAATGATAAACATAAAGCAACACTACTGACAAAGCGTAAAAAGGAAGATATCATGTTTGGAAGGGTCTATACTCTGTCCCCCTACAAAGTGAATGATCCCATATGAAATAGCAGTGATCAGGGTTTTTGTCATTTATATTGGGCAGGTTTGTTATGGCGTGCACATCTGCAGCAACAGCAGAGTGGGCACGTAGGAAATGGCAACTGTAGTGATGCTGTAAATGTACAACACAGCTTTCACAGTGGTTGAATTGCAAAAGACCATCAATGCCGTTTGCAGTCCCCATGGTGTGGAGAGAGCCAAGAAACCACATAAATGACTGTTACTTCTGCTTGGTTCCTCCTCTTTCCAGCGGAATAACGAGGCAAAAGAAGTCGAGCATAGTCTACCCAAACATTCCATCTGCATTGAGACCAGTTCCACATGGTGAGGGACTTCCTATTCCAGAACCTCCATCAGAATATTCTCTTGATTCATCTGATGAGGACAAGGGTGAGCCGACCTGTTCTTCGCCTGGTTCGTCAGCATGCAGTGACCCAGATTTTCACTGGGTTGCATATCAACTCCACACAGAATAACACAGGAAGAACCTAAATAGGTACTTCAGGCCGGAAGGTCGGAGGTTCAAATCCCACTAGAGGACAGCAACCTTGGGCCGGAAGGACTGGGGTTTCTAGTCCCACAGATGCTCCTTGTGGTCTTGGGCAAGCCACTTAACCCTCCATTGCCCATGTTCCCTGTAAGTATTAGTGTATGTGTCTCATATCCCCGCGTGTTAAATGTATCCCCCAATTGTGTTGTGACCGCTTTGATTGAAGGATAAGGCGGTATACAAAACTGTCTAAATAAATAAATGACCTGGTTCATGATTTGGACTTATCCAAGAACAAGGCAGAATTGCTAGGATCAAGACTCCAACAATGGAATCTTCTAGAAGAAGATGTCAACATTACTTCATATCGAAAGCGCCACCAGCAGTTGGAGCCTTTCTTCAGAAAGGAAAGTAATCTGGAATTCTGTTCCGATATTGAAAGCCTCATGAATGCCTTAAAAATCACTCATGACCCACAAGACTGGAGACTATTTATAGACTCTTCGAAACTGAGTCTGAAGGCTGTGCTTTTGAACAATGGAAACCATCTTCCATCTATTCCAGGAGTGCATGCCATCCACATGAAAGAGACATATGATAACTTAAAGCATCTACTGACTTCCATTAACTATAACAAGTACAGCTGGCACCTCTGTGGTGACTTGAAGGTAGTTGCCCTTTTAAAGGGACTGCAGCAGGGATATATAAAATACATGTGTTTCTTATGTGAGTGGGATACCCGAGCAAGGGATTGGCACTACTTGCGGAAGGAATGGAATCGCAGACAAAAAGTAACAGTTGGAGAGAAGAATATCCAGAAACCAGCTCTGATTGAGGCTCACAAAATCCTGCTACCACCCCTTCACATCAAACTAGGTTTGATGAAAAACTTTGTGAAAGCCATGGACCGCACTTCGCCAGCTTTCCGATACCTGCATGAAAAATTCCCGCGACTCAGCAAAGCAAAGATTAAAGAGGGAGTTTTTGTGGGTCCTCAGATTCAAGAGCTCTTCAAAGATGACCGGTTCAACAACTTGCTGCAGGGTGATGCAAAACAAGCATGGAATGCTTTTCGCCTAGTGTCAACAAACTTTCTCGGGAATGTTAGGGCAGAAAACTACAAGGAACTAGTAGAAAACATGCTGATGCAGTATCAGAAACTTGGCTGCAATATGTCTCTAAGGATCCATTTCCTTGATTCCCATCTCGATTTCTTTCCCGACAACTGTGGTATGATTTGTGATGAACAGGGCAAACGTTTTCACCAGGATATCACAATGATGGAGCAAAGATACAAGGGAAAATGGTCCACTACAATGCTGGCTGACTACTGCTGGATACGCCCCAGAGAAGCTCCCGATCAGCTGTACAAGAGACAGGTGAAAAAATCTAACAAGTAGTCTATGACTTGGTTTTTTACAGGTATTAACCAAAGGCCTATTATATTTACTATTGACATGCATTTCGTGATGTAAACATTATTTCTTGTAGATTACAAAAAAACTAGAGCCAACTTTGCAATTTCACTGTCATATTCGTGTTCAGCATATAAAAATGGATAAGAAATTACTATTTTTATTTCAGTAACATGACTTTTGTAAAAATTTGCTGACCAGTGTATTATGAAAGGCAGTATCTACGCTATCTCTAATGATTAACCAAAATACAAATATGTGTTGGACGTACATTTGTTTCTGCTGCTGCTTTACCACACTGACACATGTATTTAGTGATTTCCTGGCCATGTACATGGCCCATCTGTGCTCACATCCTTGTACAGTGCCAGCTGTCTATCTGCCAGCCGTCTGTCACATCACTGGGTGTTACGGGTTCCCATACACACATTCCCTTTGAGGTAATATCTTTGCATTGTGCTTGCTGTGGTTGTTTGGGATAGTGGTTATGGACAAGTGTCAGTTGCAGGTTTGATTCCCACATGTTTGGGGGGGGGGGATTTGGGTTGTGCTAACCTGTCCATGAGCTGCCTGCAGGTTCGTCACCTATCCACACACCCTTCCATCTCTTCACTGTACACCAAAGTGTGCCCTCTGTGCTGCCTATCCATCACATATTAGCTGTTACATATGTCTCTTTCTTTGTAGTGCTCACATAGGCAGTCCACTTGGGGGATTGGCATTGCTGTGGTTCAGCTGGTCTGGGCCACACCTGTTTGCAAGTTCAATTCTCTCACTTTCTGTTCTGTTCCCTATTTTGCCCTGCTCCACAGAGCATCCCCTGCTGTCCTTTGGGTTTAAGTTCTTTCCTCTTTTGCATGCTGTATCCACTGCATAACATTTCATTGTGTGAGTGCATGTAGATATATGTGGCTCTCATCCCAATTACAGACTGTGATCTGAGCTGAACACACCAGATCTGCATGTGCATTCCATCATGGTTACTGTTGGAGGTTGCCCTATCCTGGCAGGCAGCAGGCTTTTTGTGTGATGCCCTGCAGTGTTCTTCTATGCAGCCTTCGCTAAAGATCTCACGTTGGTGGTGTAGCCTACCAATTTGTGCATTGACATTTGTGCTAATGGTCATAGGTTTGATTCCTCTCAGTTCTCTTTCATTTGTATGCCTGTCCTGCACAGCTACATTTCATTCCTGTAACAGTCATATCTGTGCAGTTGGCACATTGTACCCTTATCACAGTTGCCAACCATCCTTCTGTCCGTCTATGTGTGTCTGCCAGCTGTGTGCCGTCCTGCCCTGATGTGCAGGCTGCTACCCCATGTCAGGCACTGGTACACATTTCTGCATTGTAGCTCTTCCTGGTTGCCTCTCCTGTGTGTGCTCTGCATGGCACTGCTACTCCTCAGTCCTCCTGTCATTGCACCTATCCTGCCATCTCTACCTCCTCTGCTGGACAAGTCTTCCCATCCTCTGCCACACACTGTCATTGTTGCACGGTACATTACCATCACCCTGTGCATCGCTACAGCTGCCCCCGCTATGTTTGTCCACTTTTCCGGCTGCCACATGGGCTGGACGCAGATTTGTCTGTTCCATCAGCTCTGATCTACTTCCTTCCATCACTTGTGCATTGTTTTTCCTTGGTGCTCTGTGCAGTGTTAGGGTTATATCTGTGTTTGGCCCATACCTTTCTTGTTTTTCAACTTGGGGCACCTTATTGTCCTTCGGCACCATTTCTTGAGTCACCTATACATCCTTGGGTCATCTTTAGCCGCACCTTAGATTCAGCCAACTTATGGAGCGCCTTGGGGGTTGCCAACCTTTCGTCACGCCCTCTGGGGCACATTATGACCCGCCTTGGCTGACGTGGTGGTTTATGATGTGCCTTCTGGTGCACTAGGTTACGGCACTGAGGTACGGGTATTTTTAGCTGGCTGCACAGATTGTTGGAATGTTTCTGACTGTTACAAGCAGGAAAAGGAATTGCCTTGGTCACCCTTATTCATTAGGCCCATTGAAGGATTGAACTCATGATCCTTGTCTTAGCAGTGATTGTGTTAACTGGTGTGCTACACCTCTGTTGCTGTGACTACAGGTCAGCGTGCGCATGATAACGTGCCACGGCTCCCTCTATCACGCGATAATGGACATGGCACACTTTATCACGCGATAACCCACGATTGCTACCTTAAGACAGGAACGCCCACTACCTTATATGGCATTCCTCACAGTAACGCTGGAACTAGCGCTGGTAACATTAGGACTTTTTAGTAAACATATCCCTAAGATTACTTGCATTGTTCTGGGCATGCAACAGACTAGTATATCTAGTCTAGTTTGCATCAACATTTATGTTTAGTATGCATCAGCGCATACTGAGAGGAGTAGCTTAGGAGATTCACTTTTTTAACAGAGGAGGTGTGGCAGTGACAAAGGCAGGCAGAATTGGAAATGTCCATCTTTTCAGATTATGGTGAGCATGGGGATGTACAAACCATTTCCTGCGTATACCTGTGTCTTGTTTCTCCATAGTGGTTTGCTTGTACCGCACTGGAAATGCCCATGTCCCCATTTCCTGAACCGTGAACATAAGAACATAAGATATGCCATACCGGGTCAGACCAAGGTCCATCAAGCCCAGTATCCTGTTTCCAACAGTGGCCAATCTAGGTCATACATACCTAGCAGTTTCCCCAAAAGACACAGGTTCCACAATGCTTGTACTGGGTCAAGCATTGATATCCTGGGTCCCTTCTTAATAATGGTTTATGGACCTTTCCTCCAGGAACTTGTCCAAACCTTTTTTAAACCCAGCTACACTAACAGCCTTTACTACATCCTCCGGTAACAAATTCCAGAGTTTGATTAAACGTTGAGTGAAAAAAATATTTTCTTTTATTAGTCTTAAATAGTTTACCCTGTAGCTTCATTGCATGTCCCCTAGTCTTTCTATATTCTGATAACGTAAACAATCGATCTACGTTTACCCGTTCCACTCTGCTCATTAATTTAGACTTCTATCATATCTCCCCTCAGCCGTCTCTTTTCCAGGTTAAAGAGCCCTAACCTTTTTAGCCTTTCTTCATAGGAGTATCCTTCCATCCCTTTTACCATTTTGGTGGCTCTTCTCTGAACCTTTTCTAATAACGCTATATTCTTTTTAAGATACGGCGACCAGAATTGTACACAATATTCAAGGTGCGGTCTCACCATAGAACGGTATAGAGGCATTATAATATCTTTTGTTTTATTTTCCATTCCTTTCCTTATGATACCTAGCATTCTATTTGCTCTCTTGGCTGCCGCTGCACACTGGGTCGAGGGTTTAAACATGTTATCCACAATGACGCCTAAATCTTTTTCCTGGGTGGTGGTTCCTAATGTGGAACTTTGCATTGTGTAACCATAGTTTGGGTTGTTCTTCCCTAGGTGCATAACTTTGCACTTGTCCACATTAATTTTCATCTGCCATTTTGATGCCTAGTCTTCCAATTCATCAAGATCCTCTTGCAATTTTCCACAATCCTCTTGGGTTTTAACAACTTTAAATAGTTTTGTGCATCTGCAAATTTGATAACCTCACTCATTAGTCCACTTTCCAGGTCATTTATGAAAATGTCAAAAAGCAGCGGACCCAGCACAGATCCCTGGGGTACACCACTATTCACCTTTCTCCATTGGGAAAATTGGCCATTTAGCCCAACCCTCTGCTTTCTATGTTTTAACCAGTTCCTGATCCACAGTAGTACACTGCCTCCTATCCCATGACTCTTTAGTTTTGCCAAAAGTCTCTGATGAGGGACCTTGTCAAAGGCTTTCTGAAAGTCCAGTTACACTATATCAACCGACTCACCTTTGTCCACCTGTTTATTCACACTTTCAAAAAAACATAACAGATTAGTAAGACAAGATCTTCCTTGTCTAAAGCCATGTTGGCTGTCTCCCATTAGGCCATGACTATCTACATGCTGAGTAATTTTATTCTTTATGATGGTTTCTACCATTTTTCCCGGTACTGACGTGAGGCTCACTGGTCTGTAGTTTCCTGGATCACCCCTGGAACCCTTTTTAAAAATTGGTGTTACATTGGCGATCCTCCAATCTTCAGGTATTAGAGATGATTTTAATGATAGTTCACAGATTACTAATAGCAGGTCTGCAATCTCATATTTCAGTTCTTTCAACACCCTTGGATGTATACCATCCGGCCCAGGTGATTTGCTACTCTTCAGTTTGTCTAATAGTTGTAATACATCTTCCCGATGTATCGATATTTTCTTCAATTCTTCCACACCTTTAAATACCACTTCAGTCACGGCTAACATCCCTACATCTACCTCAGTAAAGACCGAAGCAAAGAATTCATTCAGTCTCTCCGCTATCGCCTTGTCGACTCTTAGTGCCCCTTTAACTCCTCTATTATCTAATGAACCAACTAACTCTCTCACAGGTTTTTTGCTATGAATGTACTTGAAAAAATCTTTATTTTGCGTTTTTGCTTCTGCAGCAAGGTGCTTCTCAAATTCTCCCTTTGCCTGCATTATCAGTGCCTTGCATTTGACCTGCCAGTGCTTGTGCTGTTTCCAGGTTTCGTCGTTTGGCTCTTTTTTCCATTTCCTTAAAGATGCTTTTTTAGCAACAACAGCCTCTCTGACCTCACCTTTAAAGTATGCTGGCAGTTTTTTGGACTTCCTTCCACTTTTCTTAAAGTGTGGAATACAGCTGGTCTGGGCTTCCAAGATAGTATTTTTCAACAACACCCAAGCTTGATGTAAGTCTTTAACCTTTGCAACTGCTCCTTTTAGTTTTTTCTTAACTATTTTCCTCATTTTATCATAGTCTCCCTTTCGAAAGTTAAAAGGTAGTACTGTGGATTTCCTTACTATCCCTGCTCCACTAATTAAATCAAAGGCGATCATGCTATGATCACTATTGCCAAGTGGCCCCAACACCATTATCTCTTGCACTAGATCTGGTGTTCCACTAAGGACTAGGTTTAATATGGCTTCCCCTCTGGTCGGTTCATGAATCAGCTGCTCCAAGAAGCAGTCATTTATGTCATCTAGGAACTTTATCTCCCTAGCATGTCCTGCCGTGACACTGTCCCAGTCGATACTGGGGTAATTGAAATCACCCATTATTATTACCGCGCTGTAACTTTTGTTAGCTTCCTTGATTTCTTTGAGCATTTCATCATCCATTTGTTCATTCTGGCCAGGCGGTCGATAGTACACCCCCACTGCCATTTTTACATGGAATTGCAATCCATAGAGATTCTACAGCAAATTTAGTTTTCTGCAAAACTTTAATCCTTTCTGACTCAATGCCCTCTCTAACATAGAGCACAACCCCTCCACCAATTTGATCAGCTCTATCATTACGATATAGTTTGTACCCAGGTATCACAATGTCCCACTGGTTGTCCTCCTTCCACCATGTCTCTGATATTCCAATCATATCTAACCTCTCATTTACTGCTATATATTCTAACTCTCTCATCTTATTTTTTAGACTTCTAGCATTTGCATACAAGCATTTTAGAGACTGTATTTTATTCATATTAATTTGGCTATTGGTAGACATGGGTAATTTGGGACCTTTAAGCTCTGTCTGCTCCATACTCGAGGGCATTTGGGCTACTTTACTCTTTTTTGGAACCTCTCTGCTTTTGGTAGTATCCTTCAAGGATACATTCTTCCGAACCATCCGCTCTTGGGCGACTGTCGGGTTTCCCCCATTATCTAGTTCAAAAGCTGCTCTTTCGCCTTTTTAAAGGTTAATGCCATCATAATTAGGCTACATAATTAGGGTGAAATTGGGCCCGTTTTTGTTTTGGACATGTCCACAGGCCAGATATGCATGTTATGGAACTGGCCTCTGTGTGTTCACCAAAGGAATCAATTTTAAATACTTTCTCCAAACTTGTGACTACTCACAGTTTGCAACTAAAGAAACAACTTGAAATGGGCACACCGCCTACATGTTGAGGTAATAAACAGCTTTTCTGTTCTTGTACCTCTTCTTAGCAGAGACTGGTTTCATGATTGCAATGAGTGCAATTAATTGTCTCAAAGACTGAAGGGAAATTAACTATGTCATATGTTTCCTGTGGTTTGCTGTCTGTGCTGTGTTTCTTGATGAAAAGAAGTGCATTGATTGTTTTTCCTAAGAACAGCATCAATAAACTGTTTAATAGAGGGAGAAGTGGCTGACTGACTAATCCATGTGGTAAACACCACCATCTTAGGAAAGCTGCCTATAGCTAAGATGACTTAAGAGCTGTGGTGACATTTCAACCCACAGGCAACACATGATGTTTCATCTGCACTCCTGTCTGGTAGAAATAAAAAATTATAGTTTAAAATTGCTATCTAATAGTTAAATGCTCATCAGACAAATCTAAAAAGCATATCTTGGATCTACTAATGCTTTCTGGAGGATTCTCTTACTCCTCTGATGCCTCTGTCTCTGATAGTCAGAACTCCGAATTTATAATTGAGAATTCATTATAGGAGTCATTCCGACTCATGTTTAGCGGGATGGATGTCCGGTTTTGGCCGTCCATCCCCGCTAAATTCTTCGGACCACATTCCCTGCCCAAAGCTCCCCACACATACAGGGGAGATGTGCGGGGAGCTCTGGATGGGGGCAGGATGGGCGGGCTGAGGGAGGAGTGAACAGGCGTGATCTCTAACCCAGACATACAGGGCCTATTCTGAAGATGGGAGATGGCAGATATCCAGGGAACTTATTCCACATCTGAGCTGGAATAAGTTCCACTGAAGATAGCGGCAGCCATCAGGTTGAGGTGCAGGGGTCAGGCTGTGGGGAAAAAGGCAATCTGCATGTCTGTGATTGATCAGGGTTCCTGCATGGAGCTGCGGTGCCATGGCAATGGGGTGCCTGAATTGGGACACATCCTGGACATCCAGGCACTATGCCACGATTCTGCTCCCATGGGTCTGTATAGCCCCTCCAGGAGCAGAATCAGGTGCATCTCCAGGCTGTCGAGATTTCAGGACATCCGGATGGCCCAGATGTGCACCTACTGTATGGAATTGGCCTCCACGAGAAGACACAATACATAAAACACAATATTACTAAACAACAAGTCATTGACTATGCTGTGCAAATAATGTGCAGAGATGAGATGATGTGCTGTATTGTGTGCTGTAAAGGTTAAAAATGTGACATACTCCCATTACTACTGCTGCTTTCTTCTAGGAGGAGTAGCCTAATGGTTGAAGCACTGGCTTGGGAACCAAAAGATCAGACTTCAGTTTATTTATTTATTTATTTATTTATAGTTCTTTTATACCGCACTCTTTTTCATCAGCGCGGTTTACATTAAACAGGAATACTCATTGCAAGCAACAGACTGTGATGAGTTTACATATAACAGGAGAATTCAACTGGGATTTTAACTTTGGGAAACTTTGTACATTTTTGTAAAAACTTTGTAAAAAACTTAGTACATATTTGTAAAGAACCTATATACTTTGAGAAACTCTATACATATTTGAAAGAACCTATATACAACGAATAGTAGGTCCCACTAGTACTTGTTGTGTCCCACTAGTTCCCACTAGTACTTGTTGTGTCCTTGGGCAAGTCACTTAACCATCAGTTGCTTGAGAAAAAATCCAAGTTATCAATGTCCCTATTTAATGTACATTGTCAAGTTTAAGTTACAATGTAAACTGCTTTGACTGAAATGATAAAGCAGTATCAAAAGCCTGTTAAATAAATAAATAGACCTACTTAGCACTGTACAAAAATAAGGCTTGATTTCTAGGAGAGAAGCCTGAAACACAGTTCCACCATTTCATTTCAGACTCAAGAACAGCAGGGTGTTCTGCTCCAACCTCTTCCCCTGAAAGAGAAGGGGAGAAGATGAGCCTGCAGAAGAACAGAGAATCCGCTAATCCAGTCTCTTTTCTCCTGTTGCTCTGCCTCTGGCCCACAACTCCACTTCCTTTTTGTCTACAAATTAAGCCCTGCATGTAAGAGACAGAACCTACTTGATGTTGGTTGCAGCCTATTCAAGACAAACAGGGCAAATAAGAGATGAGGAAGTTTTATTTATTATGGGGGTCATTCTCTCCCGCGAATAGCAGGGATGGATGTCTCATTTGGACATCCATCCCCGCTATTCGCACCCCTGCCAGCCCCAGCTACTGCCTCCCCATACGAACAGTGCATTTGTATGGGAAGGCCAAGACAGGTGGGGAGGGGCTGAGGTGGAGTGAGGGCGGGGCATGGGAGGTCTGCGACTCCGGACATACAGGGCTGATTCTAAGGTTGGCCCTGTACATCCTGGGCTATGAACATAGATGGAGGACTTATTCTACCACAGAGGTGGAATAAGGCCCCCTGGATGTCAGATCCTGTTTCCGGGATAGGAACAAAAGGAAGTTTCCCGCAACCAGACCCCGACCATGGGAGGCTGGATTGAGGGTACAGCTGCGGCGACAAACTCCTTGGCACTGCAGCTCCATTCAGGAGCCTGACTGAGGTAGCCGGGCATGTGGCTGTGCATATAGACCAATTGGAATTGGGGCCCGGCCTGCACATTCAGACCGTGGACCCGATTCTGATCCTGCGGGCATGTCTAGCCACCACAGGATCAAAACTGGATCTATCTCTGGGCATCCTGATTCTGATCGAACGCACAGGGGCCTGGACAGCCACATTGGAATGTGCTTCCATGGGAAACGATTTAAAACTAAGTGGGTATAAAGTGGAGAATAAGAGGTTAAGTTTAAAGTAGTCTCAAAAAGGTGAGCATTTAGCCTGGATCTGAAAAGGAACAGGGACAGAGCATGATGTACTGACTCAAGAAGTCTATTCCAGGTTTATGGTGCAGCAAGTGGAAGGAACAGGGCCTCGATCTGGAAGTGGAGGAAGAAAACACAGATGTTATAGAATGAATACACTTCTAAATCAGTAAGAGAAGTTTGAATTGCATGTGGAGGCAGATAGTGGCTTGAGAAACAGTTACATGACGGTAGCACATACTTTTCAAATGTCCCTAACCTGCAATGTTTGTCCATAATAGGATTTATCCAGAAAATGAATGTACGTGGATACTTTTCTCAGTTTGAAAATCAATAAATATGTAATTGAATTGAAGTACTTGGCTTAGACTACCAACTTTAGGTCAGAGTCATCAGGATGGTCATCTGGGGTGCAAAAGAGCATTTCCAACTAGGGTCAGCACCATCATTGTTTCTTGTGGTGCACGCATACATGGCCAAGCAGGGTTTCTTAAGGGGCTTCATATGAAAAAGATCAGACTGATATCAGACCCCAGGGGAAAACCGAGAGGAGCAGCAGGGTCCTATGCCTGCTTTACTGATGCCTTTCCCAGCCAGGATCAGCCCTGCAAGCATGTTGAAAACATTCAGGCTGATTTCCTGTTAATTTGTCTTAGTGCACTGCTCTTTAAGGGCATTCAGTTCTTGGTCCCTTCACCTCTTTTTTAGTGGGTTTCTTTTAACCTTTTGGTTTCTGTTATAATGTTTGTAATGAATACTCCCTTGTCTGTACTGTTTATTTATTTAACTGGATTTGATATACTGCTTTTCTACCAGTCAAAACAAGATGCTTCACTACTATGTCTAAAGGTATAAATTTAAAAAACAAAACCTCATTTATTTATTTATTTATCCATTCTTATATACCGCGCTATTCAAAGTCAGTGCGGTTTACATAAAACATAACATTTGCATTACATCCGAACAGTGATATCAATGCTTACATTGTAACAGGGAAATCAACTTGGATTGAACGGGGAGGAGGAGACTAATAAGCTATTGACGGGGTTAAATAGCAGAGTTAAAATAGGAGTATAAACTATTTACATATTTACAGGATGGAATTAAATAGTGTAGGAATGTGGAGACAGTGAGATGTACCCGACGTGATGGGTAGGTATATTCTTAGTTATGAGGCAGGTTGTGAGAGTAAGGAATGGATGATAGAATGTTAGTGTGGAGGGGGGTTAATGAGGTGGGAGAAATGAAGGAGGAATAAATGATGCTTTAAAGCTTTTCTGAATTGGGGAAGGTCCCTAATTGCTCGGAGGTGTGGGGGGAGGCTGTTCCAGATTCTTGGGGCATAGAATGAAAAGGCTCTGTTCCTAGTTAGTTGATTACACTTTATGGATTCACGGGGGATAGTAAGGGAGTTGGCGGTTGCTGATCTTCTCAGTCTGATGTTAGGATTGATTGTAAGGAGTGTTGAGATGGATGACTGAGACAATTGATTAATGGCCTTGAAGGTTATCAGTAGAGCTTTGTAAGTAAGTCTACTGTGCAGCGGTAACCAATGGAGCTCCATCAATATGGGCGTAATGTGATCATTTCTGGCTGTGCCGCTTAGAATGCGTGCTACTGCATTCATGGCCATTTGGAGCGGGTTAAGGGTGCTCTTAGGGAGACCATGAAGGATTACGTTCGCGTAATCAAAATGAGGGATTACCAGTGCCTGGAAGATGGTTCTGAAGTCTTGTGGTGCTAATAGGGGTTTAAGGTGCCTTAAAGTCGAAATCTTGTTGTAGACGGATTTGGTCATGTTCTTTATGTGCTCTTTAAAGTTAAATTGGTTGTCGAATGTGACTCCCAAATACCGTATGGCAGATCTGCATGGGAGTTCTGCATCGCGTACATTCAAGGTGGCGGGGGGGGGGGAGAAGTTCTTGTTCCTGGAGATAAATAATACCTCCGTCTTCTTGAAGTTTATCCTCAAATTCTGGGATAAGAGCCAGTCAGTAATGGCGTTGAAACAGTCGACTAGTTTGGAGATGTCAGGATGCATAATTTTAACCGGGGTGAACAGTAGGACATCGTCTGCGTAGATTAGGCTGAGGATGCCAAATGAACGGATAATGTTGCAAATCGGCTACATATAGATGTTAAAAAGTAAGGCAGATAGGGAGGAGCCCTGGGGGACTCCCTGCTGTTGCTGGAAAGGCTCCGATGTTGATGTTCCTACTCGGATGTATTGCAGACGATTAGATAGGTAAGATTTGCACCATTCCCATGCAAGTCCTTGAATTCCTTTTTCTTGAAGTCTGGAGAGAAGTAAATCATGGTTGACAGAGTCGAAAGCCGCGGCTATATTGAGGAAGATTAGAATGAACCCATCTTCAATGTTATCTATGCCTCTGGATAACGTGTTGGAGAGTATGGTAAGTAATGATTCCACGCCGTGTGCCTCCCGGAATCCGTGTTGATAAGGGTCAAGAGGGGCAGCTGTATCAATATGTTGTTGCATCTGTATTTGAACAACTTTCTCAATGAGTTTAGCCAGTAGAGGTATGCTTGAAATCGGGCGATATGATTCCATTTTGGAAGGATCCAGGGAATTGTTTTTGAGGAGAGGACGGATTGAGGTTTGTTTAAGCGAAGTAGGGAAAACTCCAGATGTAAAAGATAGCTTCATGATGTGAGCTAGGGTAGGACTGAGTTCTTTGCGCAGCGTCCTGATCCAGTAGGCCGGACAGGGGTCATTAGGTGCTGTAGTATTGTTGATCGAGGAGATAAGGTCAGAAATGTATCTTTCTGCTGGGGGGGTAAATTCTATTAAAGAAGACTGCGTGATAGGTGAGAGGCTAGGCATGGGGCTAATGACAGCATTTGTTGTAAGGGTTTTGGACTGGAGGTAGCTAGAATATAATTGCGGATGAATTGTGGCTGTTTGGGGCGCAGGTGTGACTTTGGTGAGGGTTTTGACTATGCTGAAGAGGTCTCTTGGTTTGTTGATCGAGCGGAGGAGAAGTTCGGTGTGGTATTCTCTCCTCTTTTTGGCTATGAGCTCCCTGTGCTCATGCCAGCACATCTCATACGTGGATCTTTTGTACCACAAGATTGGCATACAGAAAATGCTGAGTGATGCGTTTTGAGTATGCTTGTAGGGCCTGTAAGGATGGGGAGAAGTGAGGGCAGTGGCTTATCTGCTAAACATGTATTTTGCCAGGGAACAGGCAGAGGGAACATGAGATATAGGCAAATATGGTAGCAGTGGAAGGGGAGAAGGGAGAGGCAAGAGAGGGGGAGGAGGAGGAGGGAGGGAAAGGCAAGAGTGAGATGGTAGGGATGGAGCATTTTAGAGGCAGGGAAGTTTATGCTAGTGATGGAAGAGTGATTAAGAAGCAGGGGAGATGCTTGGCATGGAGAGTAAGAGACGGGTGAGAGAATGCTGGAGATAGGCTAGTGGGGACCGTTGCTTTGTTCTCATTTGCCCACCATCCTATCCTCCAATATCTCAACAATACAATTCTTCTTATATCCTTTCTGGTCAATATCTTTCACAGTTTTAAAATTGTTGTTTTCCATTTTTCTCACTGTCCTGAGCTGGCTCTCAGTGTAATACATACTTGTTATTGCTTATGGACCTATTGTTTTCTCACCGGTCTTTTATGCAGTCTTTATTTTTAATAACATGCTCCAGATTGGTTTTCATCATTCAAAGTGGTTTAAGGCTACTCATGACTTAACCATTTTAAACAAATCTGCAAGTGCTTAATGTTTTTAATTCTATCACTGTATATATCAGTTCTTACTCTATCCTCTGCTGCAGCTTTCACAGGGAAACATTTGTTTTTAATATAAATTTGTTAAGTTCTTTAGGGGCATATTCAAAGCATTTTAGCCCAATAACAGACCAGCTAACTGGTTAAAACGTAGTCAGCCCTACAGACTGCTGAAAAATATCGTGGTTAAAACCAGGTTGATCAGTGGGTGGATTGGGCCAGCCCTTTATAGGAGGGATTAAGGTTAGTTACTCTCCTTAAATCTCCATTGTTTATTTCCCTCCCCAAATTGAAATTAGGAAAAGATAGTGGCAGAATTTGTGCATGTAGGTTTGCAAAAATGGCTCACATGCACATATAAGTGCTAACACTTACGAGTGTAAGTTGTGAAATACAAATGTCCATGTGTACAGGCCACTATCTACCCTTGGACGTTGCTGAGTTTCACCTGTTGATATTTCTCATGTGTGACTTTGCAAAATGGCTCCTGGTTCCACGTATCAGTTAATGCACCTGCCTTCCTACAGTATTTTAGGAAAGGCTCCACGTTTAGCAGAGTTTTTGCCTAAATTATTATCATAATTGTGTGTGTCGTGACCTTGACTTCTCAATTCTCATCTCCATGTACTATCTTAGATGCGCTTTCATGTGTGTTTCAAAACCAATGATTCAAGGACTTTGGACATAGGTTTGAAATCGGCCTATAATTACCCAGCCATACATGGTCCAAAGCAAGGTTCTTTAGCAAGGGACAAAGACATGAATGCTTTAATACAGCATGCAATTCACTCTAATGTAAAGATGCATTCACAATCTGGGCCAGAGACTGAACTCATTTGAAAGCAGCAATAGAGCAAGGCTGCATTCTAAAGAAGTAGCTTTCAAATGTTGAACTACAGCAGCGACCTCAGAAACAGAGACAAAATTAAAAACATCCCAAAGAATCAAAGGTTCCAAAGAAGAAAAGATAGATGCAAGAGCAGAGGTAGGGAAAGTGGAGAAAATCCCCTCTCTGAAACAAATAACTGAACCTTCTCTACAAGAAGCTATAGGGCATGATGTACACCTACTTTTTAGTCTGCACAAGTTGAGGCGATATTCAAACAAAAAACACATACATACACAGAGACCAATGAGCTAACCTATGTGATTTCTGAGTATTAGTGCCTTATGAATGTGAAAAAGTTTCTATGGCTATAAATGACTTCTGTAACAAAGGAGAGTGTTTACTAAATGGTGGTAGTGGACTCCATGCGATATCGGAGCCGCGGCCCCACGTATTATTTGTATAGTAATACAAGTCAAATGCAGTGCTGGAAATATAGATTTAAGAGAGAGTCCCTGTTCATCAGAGATTAGAAACAGATGACACAAAATTATTCAAAGTTGTTAAAACCCATGAAGATTGTGAAAAATTACAAGAGGACCTTGATAAATTGGAAAACTGGGCATCCAAATGGCAGATGAAACTTAATGGGGTGCACCTAGGAAAGAACAACTCAAACTATGGTTACACCATGCAAGGATCAACATTAGGAACCACCACCAAGGAAAAAGATTTACATGTAGGTGTCAAGATGGATAACATGTTGAAACCTTCCCCCCCCCCCCCCCCCCCAGTGTGCATAGGCGGCCAAGAAAGCAAATAGAATTCAAGGAATCATCAGGAAAGGAATGGAGAATAAAACAAAATATATTATAATGCCTCTGTATCGTTCCATGGTGCGACCACACCTTGAATATTTAGTGCAATTCTGGTCACCATATCATAAAAAGAATAAAGGAGAATTAAAAAAGGTACAGAGAAGAGCCACCAAAATGGTAAAGGGGATGGAAGGATACATCTATGAAGAGAGGCTAAAAAGGTTAGGGCTCTTCAACCAGGAAAAGAGACGGCTGCGGAGAGATATGATAGAGGTCTATAAATTAATGAATGCAGTGGAACGGGTAAACATAGATAGAAAATTGTTAATGCCATCAAAATATAGAAAGACTAGGGGACATGCAATGAAGTTACAGGAGTATGTTTACTAAACTGCGGTAACATAGCAGCGGCTACGTTAATGCACCTTAAGTAACGTTAATGTGTGTTAATGTTACATTAACGCATGTTAATGTTACTTAACGTGAGTTAACATTACTTAAAGCGTGTTAACGTCACCGACCGCGGTAAGTCCACAGAGGGTGGAGAGAGGGCGGAGAGAAGGGGTCAATGGGCGGGAAGTGGGCGAGGAGAGACTCCGTTTACACCAATGCGGGGAAATGAAGGGCCGAACATTACCGGGACTGAAAACCTGTCGTTAGATGCACATTTGCATGAGGGTGAAACCATTTAAGCTTCAGCAAAGTACAACATAGGCAGGGAGCCCAAGAAACATGATAGTAGTACTCCATCTGCAGCAACAGCATAGTGCCCAACTATGAAAGGCCACTATGGCGATGGTGCAAATGGGACATAGGGGGCTGCAGGTGGGACATGTAGTGGGGGCAGCTGGGGCACAGGATGGACTAGGCAGTCGCCTAGGTGGCACACAGCAACATAGAAACCAGACATCAGCAAAACAGCAGCTGACAAAGGAAAAAACACAATCCACCTACATCTACCTGGTCCACCCTAGCTAACAGTTGCCAGGGCACTGACCTGACATCCCCCCAGCCAACCCTCCCCAAGTGTAAGGGACATAATATTGGTAGGCGGTGATGGGGGGGGGATGTGAGGATGCTCATGTATACCTCCCCACCCCAGACCCCGCTCCCTTGGCGGCCTCCTACCCACACAGTGGATGGCCTGGGACTGCGCACTACCAACACCGACAACATATGGTCATGTCAGCATGGCAGGGGGGGGGGTGCCTGTGCTGGAGGGGGCAGTGGCACCTGCCTGCAGTGGACCTAGGCAATGCCCTGTACCAGTACGTGGTGTGCAGTGCAACATAAAAGTTTTGGCTAGGGAAAAGTACAGGTAGCTCCAAAAACAGAAGGACACAGGTTCAAGCCCCAGCTGTGGCTCCTGCAGAGCATGTCCCTATATTTTACCCTACAATGCAGACACAACAGCAACATGTGCAAAGCCCAAAGCAGCGGCAAACAGGGGTACAAACACCCACTCACACAGGCGCCACAATCCAAAGCTGCATGGCGAGTCAGGCTGTTGGCCCCAGCATTGAGCTGCAGTTATCACCAGAGCACTACGACTACCTACTGCACAGTTTATCAATATCGGCATTGTGATCAGGACCAGTGTGGCGGGAAGGGTTGCCAACCACCCCTATCTTTGCACAATGCTGCAATAGGAGTGTGTGTGTATGTGTGTGTGTGTGTGTGTGTGTCCTCACTGGGCACACAATGTCCCACTGTTACCAGCGTTAGCCTGAATATGTGCATAATTTATTTATTTATTTTATTTATTTAACATTTTTTATATACCGCACTATTTAACATCAGCGCGGTTCACAAGTAACATAAATGTCCAGTGTGGGGGGTCTACATTGGACTTACAGTGAAACAAGGAATTTAAACTTGGAGAACAGGTAAAACTATGTACATAATTCCTCAGTATATCTATGCATGTTATTTAAAGGTCACTGTGGCATGTAGAATCGAGGTTGGTAGGGTGGCTAATCGGGATAGGAGGGTTGGAGGGTCGGGGGGTGATTGGGGTGTCTGTTCAATGGATGTTGTGTAAGGGTGAAATGTGGCTATGTAATGTGTTCAGCGTTGGGAAAGCATTGAAGGAAGAGGTAGTGCTTCAAAGCCTTTCTGAATTGGTGAAGGTTGTTTATAGCACGGATGTTGGTTGGTAGATTGTTCCAGCATGAAGGTGCGGATAGAGCAAAGGCACGGTCTCTAGAGGCTTTGTTGCATTTGGTGATGGTTTTCTGGAGTATTAGGGAGTTGGTGGCGACAGATCTTCTCAGTCTATTGGGGGGGGGGGGTGAGTTGGATAAGTTCAGAGAGGGCGCTGGCCGTGCATTTATGGATGGCTTTGAAAGTTATTGTTAAGATTTTGAAGGTGATCCTGTAGCGTACTGGGAGACAATGTAGCGTTTTCAGGATAGGGGTGATGTGCTCCCTTCTAGATGCTTGGTGAATGGTTCGGGCTGCATAATGAGGAGCAAGGTATTGTGGGTAGGGCTCGACAGGGCGGATTGGCCAGGATGCATCTTCACAAGGTGTGGGGTAATGGTTGGGACACTGTAGTGCCCGACCACCGCCTGCATGGACAGGGTGGCTACAGCATGTCATGCTGTGGGGACACTCTTATTCTGACCGAGCAGTGACCATGGCATGTCTAGGTTCCCACATAGCGCTCTACAATATCTGCTTCCAGTGATACTTGTGTATTCCCAGTGCTGGGGCCCAATCACTGAGATACCTGCCTGGTGCACATAGTTCCTCTATGAGCATGCACTATCAACTGGTTAGTGGACTGTCTGCAGTTAGACTGCATGGTTGGAACACCTTCTAGGGTGCTGCATTTGCAGTCTGACTGTGCCATCTGCTGGTGAATGGCAGACCGTGGTGTGAGACAATTGAGGTTTTCCATATCTAACCCCAGCATTGCTGCTGGTGTGCTACTGTCCCAGTCACAGGTATGGCTCTGGCCCACCAACCCTGGAGGGCTGTCTTATACCAGCAGGATGGAGGTTGCCTCAGTGGGGCTCAGGCACCTGTCCTTTACCTACACAAAGGGTGATTGTGGGCCCTTTGGGGTATATAGTGCATATCACTTTGACCCATAGGGGCACTGCTAAGCAAACCTCATGCAAGTCTACAAACCCCTCTGCCCTGATAACAGGTGCCCATATCAGCCAGACCTAACACTGAGGATGCACTAATCTGGGTGGTGTCTGGTCCCAGAGAACCATATGTAACTGCAGAATACAGATGAATATCAAATTACCTTTGGATACACTGCAAGGAACACCTGTCACACACTGGTATCAATGAAAATGTACAGTAGGACCTCTCTCTAACACTACATGTACTGCTGATCTAGTGCTGGGCGCCCATCATATCCCTCAGGGTGAACACAGAACCTGCACAATGGCATGGTCTATAGCTACTCTGTGCCAGTATCATGCACTGTCAGTTCGTCTTTCCAAGCTGCGGTACCGGAGAGGTGCAGACCCCATTTGGTGATCAGCTGTAGACAGCTATTCAGCATGTGCACTGCATCATGGGTACTGGTGGAGTTACCCTATCCTGGCACTCAGAGCAGTTTGTGCGGTGACCTGCAGTCCTTCTGTACCCAGCCATTACTATGAGATATGCTACTGATGTATAACCTACTGGTTAATACAATGTCATTCTCAGCAGTGTTCATGGGTTCAATTCCTCATTGTTCTCTCCTTTCATGCATGTCCTACTCAAATAGTTTGCATGCCTGTAAAAGTCATATTTTTTCATATCTGTACTGCCAGCCCATAATACCCTCACCACATTTGCCAGCATTCTTTTGGTCTGTCTATCTGCATCTGTCAGCTGTGTAGCGTCCCGTCTGCCTGTGAAGGCTGCCACCCCATGTCCTGCACTGCTACCCTTTCCTGCATTGTGCCTCTTTGTGCTTGCCTTGCCTGTGCCTGATCTGCATGGCACCACCACTCCTCTGTCCACCCATCATTGTAACTATCCTGCCACCTCCACCTCCACTGGGGGACATGTATTCCCATCATCTGCCACCCACTGTCTTTCCAGTACTTTACATTGCCAACACCCTGTGCTCTGGTTCAATTGCCCCCACCATGTTTGTCAACAGTACTGGCAGCCACATGGGATGCCCGCAGATATGGCAGGTCCTGCATCTCCCAGCTCTCCCTCCTTCATTCACCAGTTCATTGCCTTCCCTCAGTGCTCTATCTAGTGTTAGGGCTACATCTGTCTCTATGTCTCACAGGTCATGCATGTCATCCTGAAGCACCTTGCAGCCCTTAGGGCACACTGACCTAGGGCATGGTAACCTTGTTAGGCTACCTTAACCTATGGTTCCGTAGCCCAGGGTACCTTCTAAGGTGCCTTGTCCAGGGATGCCTAATACTGCGCTTAGCCTAAGGAGCCCTATAGGGCGCCTTACAAAGTGCCTTATGAGGCACCTTACAAGACACCTTATAAGGAACCTAACAAGACACTTTACTAGGCACCTAACAAGGCACCTTATAAGGCACCTTTAAAGGCACCTTATAAGTTATCTAGCAAGGTACCTGATAAGGCACCTAGCAAGGCACCTTATAGGCACCTAACAAGGCACTTTATAAGGCACCTCACTTATAAGGCACCTTATAGGACGCCTAACAAGGCACCTTATAAGGCACCTTACTTATAAGGCACCTTACAAGGCACCTAACAGGGCACCTTATAAGGTACCTTACATATAAGGCACCTTACAAGGCACCTAACAAGGCACCTTATAAGACACCTTACAAGGTGCCTAACAAGGCACCTTATAAGGCACCTTAAAAGGCACCTTACAAGACGCCTTGTAATTTGCCAAGTAAGGTGCCTTATAAGGCGCCTTGTAACGCGTGTTAGTCTAAAGTGCCTTGTAATGTGCGTTAGCTGATACGGCTTGTCGTAATGATGTACCGCCTAGGCCTTTATATGGGCATCTGTACCATTACCGTGGAACCTACCGTGGGTAACATTACCGCGGTTTAGTAAACATACCCCACAGTGTATTTAAGGGGTATGTTTACCAAACCATCTTAATGTTACCAGCGCTAGTTGCAGCATTAATGTGAAGAATGCCATATAAGGTAGTGGGCATTCCGGCGGCAAGGTAGCAAGAATCTGTATCGCGCTGTGCTAGAAGCTATAGAAATGTAGCCCATTGGTTATGATAATACCTGTGGAGGCAGAGGTCATGAGTTCAGTTCCACTGTGGTGTTATTTAATAAGGATGTATGAGGGATTTCCTTTTAACATGAATCAGTGCTGCCAGCAAAAACACCCTCACAGTGCCGTAACCTAAGGTGCCCCATAAGGTAACCCTATAAGGTGCCCCATAGGGCACTTTATAAAGTGTCCTGTCCATCAAGGCACCTTATAATGTGCCTTATAAGGTGTCTTATGAGGCACCTTAAGGTTATGACACTGTGAGGGTAGTTTTGCTGGCAGCACTGATGTAAATTAAAAGGAAACCCCTCAGAGAGCCTTAATAAAGAACACCACTGTGGGATTGAACCCATGATCTCTGTCTCCATAGTCATTGTAGTAACCAGTGCACTACAGCTTCTAACATTGTGCTGGCTGGCTACAGAAAGACTGCAAGTCACCACACAAACTGTATGCTGTGGTTACCAGGATAGGGTATGCTCACCCGTACCCATGATGCACTGCACATGCAGATCAGCAGTCTACATCTGATCACAAGATGGGGTATGCGCCTCCACAGCACCTCGGCCTGGTAGGGGGAACTGACCATGTGTGTTACTGGCACAGAGTAGCTATAGACCGTGACATTGTGTGGTTCCTATTCTCACCCTGAGGGTGAGGTGGGGCGCCCAGCACCAGGTCTGCAGCACCTGTCCTAGCTGAGATAAGGTGTGCTGCAGGTCCCCATCAGTGCCAGTGTGTAACAGGTAGTCCTTGCAGATACATTTATAATACACCTGTGTCCCTCTGTGTTTCCCAGTCATGTTTAGCCCTTGTGGACTATGATGCACCCAGAATAGTGTATAGCCTGTGTGGTTACCATTTTCATGTTACAGGAGAAGGATGTTGTGTGAACCCAAAAGCGGATTATGTAGCACCACCCAACCCACTCTCTCTGGGTCAGGGTGGGGGACAGGATCTTCTACCAACAGAGGCAGTAGAGGGGACCACCACCCCAGTCCTGCTGGGGACTAGGCAACCTCCAGGGCAGTCAATGCAGATCTATATGTACTTCATAGGGCACTGACAGACAGGCAGTAGGCCTGGAAAAGCTCAGCTGCTCCCCACCACAATCTGACATTCACCAGCAAAGGGCACAGTCAGTCTCCACCTGATGCACCCTGCAAGGTGTTCTAGCCATCACATGCTAACTGCAGACAGTCTGCTAGCTAGTAAATAGTGCATGTTCCTGGAGGAACTGCATACCCACAAATGTGGGATGTAAGCACACCCCCCAAGCAAGTATGTCAGTGATTGGGCCCCAAAAAGGCAACTCATAGATATCACTTGACAGAAACTCTGCATAGCACTATGGGGGAACCTAGCCATGCCATGGTCAATGCTCAGTCAGGATGAGAGTGGCCTCCCAGCATGACATGCTGTGGCCATCCTATCCGTGCAGGTAGTGGTCGGGCACTACAATGTCCCAGGCATTGCCCTATGCCCTGTGCAGATGCATCCTGCCCAGACTGCTGTGCACGGGTCATGCTGTGCAAGCATCATGATCCACCTCCATACCCACACACTCACCCAGTTGTATCACTTGATAACACATGCTTTACTCAGTTGCAATCTGATTAATGATTAGCATACTAACACAATGCATTAATGCCTCATCACCATGTTAAATACAAAAATGTTATAGTCTAATCCCGACGGTAAAATTTGTTATATGTATGTATATAGTTTGTATGTATATAGTTTTACCCAGTTAACTCAAGTTTAAAAATCCTGTTTTATGTAAACGTTGACGATTTGTCCAAATATTCTGTTCATTGTAAACCGCACTGATGTGAAATAGCGCGGTATATAAGAAATGTTAAATAAATAAAATAAATAAATAAATACCCACAATACCTTGCTCCTCATTATGCATATTGGCAGGCTAACACTGGAAACAGTGCAAGCACTGGGCTCAGTAAGGTGTAAGCAGCCACAAAACACTGGATAAACATATACACACTCCCACACCTATTTCAGCATTGTGCAAAGATAGCGGTGGTTGGC
Source organism: Ichthyophis bannanicus (assembly GCA_033557465.1). Taxonomy (NCBI): domain Eukaryota; kingdom Metazoa; phylum Chordata; class Amphibia; order Gymnophiona; family Ichthyophiidae; genus Ichthyophis; species Ichthyophis bannanicus. Next base: position 1,001,316,389 of record CM066033.1, read on the forward strand.
AGCCCTGGCTGCTACACCAGTCCTGGGCACAGTGCAGGCATTGCTAAGGTATGCAGGTGCTAGTATTGGTAGCTGCTGCTCCGTGCAGGGCCCAACAGCCTGACTCTCCATGAGGCTTTGGATAGTGGAGCCTGTGGATGTGGGTGTTTGTGCCTCTGTTGGCCGATACTCTAGGGCAGTGGTTCCCAACTCCAGTCCTGGAGGGCCAAACACCATTTAGGTTTTCAGGCTGTCCCTAATGAATATGCATGAGATACATTTGCATTCAATGGGGGCACTGCATAGCAATGCATCTCATGCATATTTATTAGAGACAGCATGAACTCCTGAATGGTGTTTGGCCCTCCAGGACTGCAGTTGGGAACCTCTGCTCTAGGGACTGCACATGTTTATGGTGTATGTGTGCTGTAGGGTAAAATATAGGGACATGGTCTCTGGGAGCCACAGCTGGGAATTGAACCTGTGACCTTCTGCCCCTGAATACACTGGCTGCGTGTACTGCACCAAACTGTTGCACAGAGGCAGGTTATTCCCTGGGGATACCATTACTGTTCATCAGACAGCCCTTGTCTTTTGCACTACATGCCACCCACCTGAACAGGGCTTGGCCTTGGTGTGCTATGGGCAGGTGCCACTTCCCCCTCCACCACCAGCAACCCTCCGCCACCATTCTGGCATGCCCTTATGCCAGTGGTGCTGGTGGTGTGCAGTCCCAGGCCATACAGTGTGCCGGTAGGCAGCTGCCTATGGTGTGAGATATGGGGTAGGGGTACCTACATAGACATCCGCGCTTCCCCCGGGCACTGCCTGTCCATGTTATGTGCCCTTTGGGTTACCTGCTGGGTACTGTCCCCTGGGACACTGTGGGACACACACTCATGGGCATGTTTGACCTTAGTCAGTTGCTGTCCTGCTGATTTTCAGTTTCTGCATTCCTATGTGCCACCTAGGCATCTGCCTAGTCCACCCTGTGCCCCAGCTGCCCCACTGCATGTCCCACATTCATCCCCCTGTACACCATTTGCAGTCTCACCGTCATGCCCTTTCGTACTTGGGCACTATGCTGTTGCTGCACATGTATCACTACTATCACTTTTCTTGGTTTCCCTGCCTTTGCTGTACATTGCTGACTGAAATGGTTTCTCTCTCCTGCAAATGTGCTTCTAACGCAAGGTTTTCACTGGTATCAATTTTCAGACCTTCATTTCACAGCGTTAGTGTGCCTGGAGCCTCTCCCCGCCCACTCTCCGCCCATTGACACCCTTCTGTCCGCCCTCTGGAGAGAGTTACTCCACCCTCTGTGCGCCTTAACACTGCCGGAGACGTTATTGTGCGATAAGTGATGTTATCACGTGGTAATATCGCATGATAACGTTACTTCTCGCGCGATAACATCGCCACTGCGACGTTAGTGCTGTTTAGTAAACATACCCCTAAGACTAATAAGAGAAAATATTTTTCCACTCAATGTATAATCAAACTCTGGAATTCATTACCGGAGGATGTAGTAAAAGCTGTTAGTGTAGCCGGGTTTAAAAAAGATTTGGACAAGTTCCTGGAGGAAAGGTCCATAAACTATTATTAAAGGGTCCCAGGAAATTCACTGCTTGCCCCAATACAAGGATTGTGGAATCTGTGTCTTTTGGGAAACTGCTAGGTATTTGTGACCTAGATTGACCACTATTGGAAACAGGATACTGGGCTTGATGGACCTTGGTCTGGCCCAGTATGTCATATCTTATGTTCTTATGTTCTTAATTAATCAAGACAGAGAAAACAATGAAACTAGGGACTAGGGTATGTGAAGATAGAAATATGCACTAACTTATTGAGCTTTCTAAAAGTTGTTCACTGTTCTTTGTTATCTCCGAATTGTTCAAATTGTGCATTGTAAAGGTTCATAATGTTCTATTTAATGTGTTTATTGTATTTCACTGAGTTCCATGTAAAGCATTTTGACTTGTAGAAAAACGGTATATCAAAATGTGTTAAATAAATATAGGTGGTGAACAGGAGAATAAAGGGATCAGAATCCAAAAGCAGCCTTGAAAAGGAGGGGTTTTAGCCACAATTTGAATAGAACCAGAGATAGTGTCAGACATACTGACTTGAACAGTTTGTTCCCGCATATGGAGCAGCAAGGTGGAATGAATAAAGTCTGGACTTATCAGTGGCAGAGAAGGGCACATATGAAAGGGATCTGCCAGAGGAGCGGAGTACAAAAATACCCATTTTATGAATACACATTGCTACAATAATCAGCTAAAACAAAATATGATATAAAACCAAAACAAAATATAAAATGAAATATAATCAAAATGCCCTACACGCTCTTCAAATTCATGCTCATCCTAACCTGAACATGCCTAATATTTCAGCTGTCTTTTCCTTTATACATCACTCATAAATAGATTAACAAATGGATGTCAGGTACTATAAAATATACATTATATATCATGACAAAATCAAAGCTGGCAACATTAATAACACCTAATGCAAATAAGTTTAATAGCTTGTTGTAAATAGTTAATTGTTTTATTTCTACAATATTGTTCTATGTAATCATCTAGAATTTTTAACTCAGTATGTATGTTAGGTTTTGTTATAACGTAAACCGCCCCCTGATCTCTGGAAGGGGCGGTATAAAAATGTGTTCAAATAAATAAATAAATAAATGTTCCTCTCTTTATCAAAACCCAACAAACGAAATTGCCTACCAAAATAGGCAAATCTAGGGCTTGTTTATTAAAGGGCACTAACCATTAATACACATTTTGGCTTGCATTAACTGCCCATCCTAACTGCTTATTACACAATGGGGTGAAGACTGGGCAGATTATATGTATGGACTGTACATTGTGGTTAGCGTGCTGGTACTTAGCACATGCTAAATGTCAGTACTGCAGTTAATGCTTTTGCACTAAATGAAGGTGTCGGTGTGCCAAGATTAATTGCAAATGAATCTAATGTGTGGCAGGGCGCATTTTAGTGTGATAAATAATGTAATGTATTTAATGTTGACATATTATGTTTTGAAACATTAACTAATGCATACCCAGTTTCAAATGTTCCTACTTCTCCTGTTATCTTTTTTGTATTAGAGTTACATTTAATAGTTGAATGTTCTTTGTTCTAAATCTGTTCTATGTAAAATAATAGTATTCTACTATTAAAGTTTATGTTACCTGTAAACCGCCACTGATCTCTGGAAGTGGCGGTATAGAAAAGATGTATAAATAAATAAATAAACAACCAATCATCACATTACCTCCAGTCACTACTGAATTCCTCCAACACAGGCAAGACAAGAAGACAATACATAATAAACATACTAAATATACCACATGAGAAAATCAAAAGCACCCAACACGCCTGCAACAGGTCATTTTAATTATATGCTCCAACAATCTGGAACTCTCTCCCAGGAACTCTCCGAGCCTCCAACGATCTCTCCACATTCAGAAAACTTCTCAAAACTTACCTATTCAATGAACATTTCAGCTCTATTACATAATCCATTCTAAATACATACCCCATAATGTAAATAAGTTCTTCTGTTCCATGTAAAAACTTACTATTGCAAGCGTTCAATTTATATTTGTATATAAGTTCTCTCTGTTCTCTGTACAAGCTGTTGTTGAAATGTAAACCGCTTTGCCCCAGTGAAAAGCGGTATAAGAATCCAGCCAAATAAATAAATAAAAATAACTGTAGAGGAAATACTAACCATACCCGACTGTTAGCACATGGAGAAACATTTCACAATGGGACATCCAAGTGAAATTTGGGACAGCAAAGCCAGAATGTCTGAAAAAAAAGCAGGCAGATGCAAGTGCAGGCATGTTTTCAGAAACGTGGACGTGCCCCAGAAGCATGTATATCAAACATCTATATAGACATCGCCAGCAGAGTACTTTAGAGCTAAGATATCTAATAGCATAATGGTTAGAGTAGTTTCAAAAGCAGCATGGCCAGGGTTCAAATCCCAGTGTTATCTGAGGCTAGTCACTTAGTTCTCCATGTTCTCTACACTTTCTGGATGTTTTAAAATGAAAACAAGCACTACCCTGATGTCTATGTGTGCCTGGAGCAGGTATAAACATGGGCTTGCCTGCAGACATCCCTGCCATTTCTGAGATTGAATTGGGACATGTAACTCCATTGCTCCTCTCCGGATATGCCTCTACCACCCCCCTGTGCCTATTTGGACATCCCTGCACTGGAGAGGTCTGTGAATGTCATTTGTAGAATGGCTACAGAGATGTGTTGGTAATTTCAACATCCAAATCACAACTTAACCTTTTAAAATGATCCTCTAGGCCTCCTCAATTACCTTGCCTTAGTGTTTATTTTTAACATGTAGTAAGTGCAAAACCTTATTCCACTTTAGTAAACATGCCCGAGTCAGAATATAAAAATAGTATAAAATAATAAAGATATGTGCAGAGAGATAATCTCAGATACTATTATAGGAGCCCCAGATCTGTATTACACAATTTGGTTAAAAAATAGATTTTAAGGCCAATGGAAATGCCCAAGAAAATTCTCTCTCTAGTTCTGAACAATCTATAGTTTGAATACAAGGAATCACTAATCATGTATTCTGTCTTTATCACAAGAGCTGTGCTGGTTAAGGACATTTAAAGGGGGATTTTTGAAAGGACGTCCAAATTAAATTGGGGATGTCCAGTGCAGAATGTGCAGAAAAACCCTAAGGATGTTTATGTCTCTGGCTGATTTCAGGAATATAGACGTCCCCGACATGGATGTGCATGTGGGCAGCCATAGACATCTCCATTAAGGACGCTTGGGTCAGGAACATCCATCTCGGGCAGGTTAGAAAAGGGAACATCCAGTGACATTGCAAAATGAATACATGAGCCCTCATTCCCTGTCAATGTTCATTGGCATTGTGTAAAATACAGAGGATATTAATGTAGCTCCTTCTCCACACCTTCCAGTCATTTGCCTGACAAAATGAGCACTTTTCAGATGCTTGTTCGTGCCTGGAGTAGGCTTAACTTTAGATGCGATTCAAAACATCTAGATGCAATAGTGACATAAAAGACAATAAAATGCAATAAAAGATCACATCATTTTAGTCATATGCATGCATAAATTGCCATTTCTGAGCATATTTGCCGTGCTCTCCTGAAAGTATATACGTTGGGCCAATCACATGTACTCTGAATCTGGATATGTACAGGGGCAAACCTTTGGCAGAGCATGTACAAAGCACACAAGTAGGTGTGCAAATTATAAAATACTATAGTTTACATGCATTTGATACAAATTTAGGGATAGGCATGTACACCAGCACTAGGGTTGGTGTAAGTGTTCACTCCTTAAATTAACACATTGTGTATTGTGTATCTCACTGTTTTTTGTGAACCGCGCTGATGCTTAATAGTGCGGTATATAAGAGTCTATAAATAAAATAAATAAATAAATAACACATGTTTTTGATTACTTATGCCCTTAATTTACAAAGTGAAGTAAATGCATACCTTAATTTATAAAACAGACTTGAAATCACACATGAAACATGTTAATTTGGGTATGACATAAAGTTACCCACTCAATGTGCTTTGGTAGATAACCTCATGCAACGTCTCTAATGAGGCAAAAATTTCCCTCTTAATGCTAGGGGGGAAATTGGAAATTTAATTTAAAGGGATGATTTTCAAAGGATTCTATCATGAAGGCAAAAGGCAATCATCAATCAGCTGATATGATGTTAAATATTGGAGTAATTATGGTAGGAATGAGTGGGATCACATCATTTTACATGATTAGGTAAATTAAAGACTAGACGATGGGGGACTTGAAGAAAGGGGAGGACTGGAGGGGTTTCTTTGACTTTTGATGGGAAAGACATGGTACTCCTGGAGGGAAGGGCTTGCTTAGGGGCAGGGCCTGCTCTGGAGATGGTACCTATGTATGAGGGGGTATCATGAGGATTTGTGTGCAGGGAATGCCTGCAAGAGGGATGTGTCAGAGGGATGCATGTGAAAGGTGTCTGCAGAGGATGTGATGACTGCTCATGGCTGGAGACCCTTATCTCAATGGTTATGGGGTGGCCACTTCACATTACCTCTAACTGGACAGTGCTGATTATTAGTAAGAGTGGTAGCAGGGTTTAGCTGGTTAGCAGGTCCTGTTAATCAATTAAACCCTTTTGAATATTGACCCCTTAATTCCTAAGCTCTTCTCATAAATTTATACTGCTCCCATGTGCATTGCTGCCATCACAGCATATGCTCTTATCAGTCACAAGGACTGATTATTGCAGAGCTGTCTAACAAAAGACACAGGCTGCTTCTTGCCTGCAAAGACCCTTCATCTGGCCTGTAGCAGTAGACTAAATCTGGAAACAATGATCACATATTCACAGCTGACCAATCCCAACTTGCTAGTACCAGGTCTTCATCATGATGGTAACTGAGTAAGGGATGCAGCTCTTCATCATGGTGCTGCAGCTACCACTGAAAGAGCTGTAAGCAGTGCAGTTAGGCTGCTGTATCCACATGAAGAGATTGGACTGCTAATACTACCTGAACACCTGTTATCAATTTCAAATTGAGAAAGCTGCTTACCCTCTGATGGACCTGTGAGCTTACTGCATCTCATTCTACAATTGCCATGCTTTTTTCCTCTAGTAACTTAAACACACCCATAGAAACACCCATTTCTCCTGAATTTCAATATGTCCACCACCTGTCCTAATTTAATATGGTTTGCTTATCCGGTTAGATGCTGAATATTGCCGCTAAGTAGATAGTCATCGGCACCGCTCCAGCTTTGTCCATGGACCACCCTGAAAGTAACCAGGCCTTTTCAGGGTGTCCCTAAGGATATTCAGCAGCACTACAGGTTAGCACTGCTGCATATCAGGCTGAGCAGTGTTTAGCTGGTTAGCAGGCCCTGTTAATCGGCTAAACCCTTTTGCATATCAACAGTTTAGAAACTTAGGGGCATGTTTACTAAAAACCGCTAATTAGCGCGCCGCAAAATAGCGCACTAAAAGCGGTACTTAAGAGCGCTTAAATGCCCCGCAAACGTGCGATGAAGCCACGCACACTTGCGCGTCACAGTAACGGGTGTCGCACAAGTACGTGCCCGCAAATGTCCGATAGAGGCGTGGAAAGGCTAACGGAGGGCGGAGGAAGGCCCCGGAGGGGCAGAGAGAAGGGGTTAATGGGCGGGGAAGGGGAGGGGAGAGGCGCCCCGCACATTATCGGGGCTGAATATCCAAAACAAAATAGCGCGATTGAATCACTCGCGTTAGAATGCATTTAAAGGGAAGAGAAACCATTTCCGTCAGCAATGTACAGCAAAACCGGGAAAACCTGCAAAACGTGAGCAGTGTGATACATGTGCACAGCACAAAAGTGCAATTATAAATAGAAAATGACCACCACAAAAATATGAAAAATAGTAATTCAGTTGGGGAACAGTTATAGTGATGGGCAAAACTAGATAACACACCCAGGAAAGCTCCAAAAAAAAGGAAATGATGTATGGAAAGGTGTACGGAGCGGAGACTCGTCCAAAAAACATTTCCCTTTTTCTGGAGCTGTCCTGGGAGTGTTATCTAGGGTTGCCCATTAATATCACTGTTGCCCAGCTTGGGTATATGTTTTCCCCCTTTGTTCCGTGGTCATTCCCGGGTTTTATTTGCACGTTTATCACCACACAGGGTGAAGGAGCCCACAGTAAAAATACATACAGCAGGGTTTGTGACTCCATCCTGCCAGGTTTACTACCTCCAGGGGCTGCACTGTCTCTGTGGCTATAGTGTGGTGCAGAGGACATAGCCATGATCTCTAGGACTAGAAGGCCAGAGGTTCAAATCCCAGCTGGGGCACTTGCCAGCCCTGTCCGTATATTTTACCCACCACTAAACATAGATAGAGCAGACACCCCTGTATTGCAGGGAACATAAGCATGGGGGAAACACCCATATGTTACCCAACACCGCACACACCCCACAACAATGGGCATACCTACAGCCAAGTATTAGGTAGTATTTGTTTTTTCCCCATTAATGTTTCAGGTATAATTTTTAATTATGTTCACAATTTATGTATACATTAGTTGTCTGTGTTCTACTTTCAGCCCTACGTTTTTGTTCGTGTTGTACAGTCTATTTTGTGATTTTATATTTTATATACAATATATATATGTGATTCATATATGATTATTGCCGTTATACATTTGACATCATGCCAATTGGTTTTAATTGTTGTTATATATTATTGTGATTTTGATTTTGTTTTTATTGTTTGTTTAAGTGATTATTCCCCTGAGGAAGGCGTTGCCGAAACGCGTTGGGGTCCTTATCAATAAAAGACTCATTAGTTCATCCGACGTCTCCTGCTTCTTGTGTCTCTCCTTCTCAATAGTAGCACCATGATGGCATAGGTGTGGAATTGTGTGTCTGTCTATACAGTGGGTGTTGGCTGCATGCCCCTTCCACAGCCCACACTGCCAACACTGTTGCCAGTATTGGCCTGCCAATGTGCATAATAAGTAGCAAGGGACCATGGGTATATCTCAGACAGAGTGGACTGACCAGGATGCAGCTGCACAGGGCATAGGGCACTGGCAGGGGCATGGTAGTGCCCAGCCACCACCTACACAGACAGGGTGACCTCTGTATGTGCTGCTGGGGGATCACTCTCACCCTGAGTGTGCAGTGATGGCAGCATGGCTAGGCACCCCCATAGTGCTATTTTGTGATTCTCCCATGTGATATGTATGGGTGTCCTGTGGGGGCCTCTTCATGGACTTATCTGTCTGTGTGTGCTGCCACCCCAGTTGTGGGTGCATGCATGTCCATCAGGACCAGCCAGCAGACTGTTTGCAGCTGATATGTGTTGTGATGGAGTGCCTTGCAGGGTGCAGTGGCTGATGGCTTGCTGCAGGTGAATATCAGATAGTGGTGGGGTGCATCTTTGAATATCCAGGCCTAATGTCTGTCTGATATTGTGTTATGGATGTGTGTGGAGCTGCTTGGACTGCCCTGGAGGGTGTCTGTTCCCTAGCAGGACTGGGGTTGATGGTCCACTCTACTGCCATCGGGGTGGGGGGGATCTGTTGAGGGGAAGCCCTGTTTTATCCACCTGGGGGTCCCCACTAACTGAGCCAGACAGAGATCTCCAAAGTGTTTATGCAGCACCTACCTATTCCACAGGTTATTGCTGCTTTGGAGCTCTGACATGGCTGCATTCGGCTATGGCTGGTGTTGTGGACCTGGTCCTGGGCGCAACATCTCACATTCAGGGTGAGCACAGTAACCGCACAATGTGATGGTGTTTAACTACTCTTTGCCGTTTGTCCACCCACTCAGGACACCCTACCAGGCCGAGGTGCTGTGTGGGTGCACACGGACACTTCCCCCTACCAGGCCGGGGAGCTTTAGGGGTGCATTTCCCATCCTGTGTTCAATCGTGGACAGCTGATTTGCATGTGCAGTGCATCATGGGTATGGGTGGTTCACAACAGCAGACTGTCAGTGAGGTGACGTACAGGCTATCTGCAGCCAGTCAGGGGCTGCTTACATCTACAGAGCTGTAGCCCAATGGTTACATCACTGCCTGTGCAGCCAGATGTCATGGGTTCAAACCCACAGAGGGGTTATGTGATAGGGGTGTCCACAGATTTATTTTAATTTACTGTACATATGTTGCTGCCAGCAATACCACCCTCAGCGTACTGTACCCATAAGGTGCCTCTGAGGGTGCTTTATGGGGCGCCCTATAGGGCACGTTACGGTTGCCAGCCATATAGGGTGCACTATACATTATCCTGTGTCGCAACATACATGCTGCCCTATAGGGGACATTCTAGGGTGCCTTGGCGGACGGTGCACTGTAACATGTGCCTTATGGGCCGCCTTATATTAATATGCTGTGAGAGTGCGTTTGCTAGTAGTTATCACAAAATAAAATTAGAAAGCCTCCTACAGCACATAACATACTGCCTCAGCTAGCCTTTTTCACTGGGCATTGTGAGGGATCAAACCCCTGGTCCCTGCACCATTGGTCAGTGTCTTAACCATTGTGCTGTGGCTGTGTTCCTTTGCTTTGGCATCAGCGCGCCGCCTTATGCCCATCAGCGCGCCACCTCCTGCTGCCCACAATTAGTGCGCCGCCTTGTGCCGCCCAAAATGAACAGTGCGCCACCTTGTGCCGCCCAAAAAGAACAGTGCGCTGCCTTGTGCCGCCCAGATAGTACAGTGCGCCGCCTTATGCCGTACAAAAGGAACAGTGTGCTGCCTTATGCCGTCCAAAAGTACTTTGCCTCCTGAACCACTTTTACACATTCAAGGTGTTGCCTCAACTGGCCTTTTTGTTGTGCACAATGGGGGATTGAACCTGTGGCCCCTGCACCATTGGTTAGTGTGTTCACTGTTGTGCTACAGCTCTGTTCTGATATGTGCTCAGCAGCGCCCCACTTAGCCTTCCCACGCGCTAATGTGGGCCCCGCAAATTAGCGCGACGCGCACACGTACGGTAGGGTTTTTTTCTTCTTTCTGCCTGAACCGCCCACTCCTTATATGGCACACGCACACTACCGCGGCCCCGCACGTTAGGAATTTTTAGTAAACATGCCCCTTAGAAACATGACAGCAGAAAAAGACCACATGGTCTATCTAGTCTTCCCTTCCATATCACCCACTACAACAGTCCCTTTTTTCCCCTTTGATTTCTAGGCTCATATCTATCACATCTATGGTGAAAGAGTTTTTTAAAATATTTTGACAGGAGCGTGAGGTAAGTTTTATAACTGATATTGTCTCGTTCTTGTATAATTGTAGGTCATAATGGAAAGTCCCTCTTTCCCTCGAGGTTAATTGCATTTCTGCATGCATTTGCTGACTCAGCTGTACAGTAGTGCCCATTTGTTAACCAAACAAGAACATCCTTTTTATTCATATTTTTGCTCTCTAGATCTATCCCTGCTTCCCATCGTGTATAAAAGAAAAAGTAGCATGTATTATGGTGGGTTCAAAGCTGTAAAGGACAACTCGTCCAATAACCGACACATCAGAGACATTTAGGAGGTAGTTTAAAAAAGGTTTTCAGTGTGTAAAACTGGAGTTTATGAATGGAAGGAGTTATTTCTAAAATAATAAACCAAAATAAAAGTATGCATAAGCAGTGATTTTATGCATATTTTAAACATTTTTTTTAAATGGGCACTTCCAAGACCAGAGTTAGGCAGAGTTAGGACTTGCATGAATGCTTACAAAATGCAAAATACGCATGAAACTCCCAGCTCATGCACACATGTATATTTGTGCCTACTATGGAGCGGACGTAAATATGCAAGTGTGTCTGCTGCTGAAAGAGTGCTGAGACAGGGCTTGCTGCTCCTTGGAAGGAATCTGCACCTGTGAGTATCTATTTGCTGGGGAACAGCCTTACAATTTGGGTAAAAAGGACAGTTTGGGTTAAACTGAAATTCTGTGCCGATTAAAAATTCTGTATCTATCTATGTGAAGGCACATTTTAGAAAGGCCATTTAGGTGAAATCTGGGACGCACATGTTAAAATGTCTGCATTTCTGTGGGAGGGGCAGCAGTGAAGGAGAGCACAAGTAAGTGCCATTTAAAATCTCCCCGTCTTCACCCCAAATGATAAATATGTCTGCCACGGGATGGGGATGTGCAGAGTAAGGCACTAGGCATGTGTAGAAACCTGGCCTATTTCAGAAACGCGCACATGTCTTATGGTCAGCTGCTGCTCCACTGCATAACTCTGTTTCTAAAGTGGCAAGCCGGGATGAGGATGTCATAGTGTATCCATGTGTGCATCCCAAAATACCAGCACTGCTCTGTCTATGTGGCTGATACTGCAAATCTTGTGGAAGCTTGAAAATGCTGTTGAACATTTAGTTGATGATGAGATAAGGAAGTTTGAATAAAGAATATTAAAATAATTGAAATTTAGGAAAGATTGACTGTTTTTAAAGTTTTGTATTCAGTAAAAGGACCTTCACAGAAAATTTGCTAAGCATGGACATAGTGATTGCTACTAAGGGTTTGAAATGATCCATCAAAAATTGATTTTTTAAAATAATTGTTCTCCTAGTATTGATTGCACTCAATCTGAAGTTGGTGATAATTTAAGGCCTGCCAAGAAATCCAGGTGCTGTGTTGTTCCTCCTGGCATGACTTAGGGTATTTTAGCCAATCTAAGTGAGGTGCTGGTCTTCTCACTATTTTACTCTGATGCAATTTCTCCAAATTGATTTTTTTCAGCATACCATGACAATCGTGAACATCACTCCTAAGCCCTAGTATGTGAAGTACCTTTCAGTTTTTCAAGTTTACTGCTAATGTTCACTGTAGTACATACATCGTGCCAAAGAGAACCTCCGTCTAGAGTTCACAAGATGCAACATGTGCAGGCAATTTGTCAAGGTGTACTTGAAAATTCCTTTAAATTAAGCCTGTAGCACCTAATAGGATGGGAAAAACCTCTGTATCCTTCTCCCTCATTTTCTTAGTCTCTGATTGCTTTGCTTTGTACTTAAAGGACGTCTCTTTCTCGACACAATGCATGGACTAATCACTTGGCACTAAAATCTATCTCTATTATCAATGCTGTTTGTCTACATCACCAAAAAGCCAGGAACCAGTTCACCTGAATGCATCAAACATCAAAAAATCCATCAGGAAATTTCAGGACTTAACACCATTTCAAAATCTCAGATAGCTTGTTTCTAGTCTTAAGTCTATTCCATAACATGGAGGTGCAAAAGGAAAAGCCCAAGCCATTTTATGACCTCCATCCATTTCTTGTATAGTTCCCAAATCTGATTGCCCTATGGGATTCAATGCCCATTTTGATGAAATCTCCCAGGGATGTGAGATCTAGTTCACTGAAGAAATACAGGATTTCAGATTCATATGGAGAGTAGGCACCAATTCATATTGCAAGTCATACATTGGAGCTTAATTTTTATTGCTGGGTGCCAGATTTCCATCTTAGGCTTGTGGATGTGACAATTATTCTAGTCCTCTAGTAAGATTATTGTAATCTTCTGCATATGTAATCTTCTGGTCTACTCTCCGCTTGGTCCTGGGTTCATTTCACAGAGACTGTAGGGTAAGCAGCACAGATAAGACAACCAAACAGGCATGGCTTGGAAACAGGTCTTTATGTAGAAATAGGCTTATTACATAGGTATAGAACAGAGTTATAAGGTTGTTAGAAAGCTGCTTCAGTTTACTTCAATGAATCTGTGTGTGTGTGTGTGTGTGAGAGAGAGAGAGGCAAGAACATGTGGGTCAGAGCCTCATAGTAAGAAGAATAGGGAGAGAGAGAGAAAGAAGTGGGGGAGGGGAGAAGAGAATTGATTATCAGAGCCTCCTGTCCTTCATGTCCGATGAATAGTGGAAGAGAGAGAGAGGAAGTGTTTCTGTCCTTTATAGTGAATTCTCTAGCACCTCCCTTTTGAGGTCTGCTATTCTTGATTTAGCAAGGAGGGGCTGCAGACCCATCTCAACAGGCCCTGAGACTGACATCAACAGGGGGTCAGAGTTAATCTCATCTTGTAAACTGCCCTATTACCTTTGGAGACTGAAATCACCAGAGTAACACAGCTGCATGAAATCCAAGGTCTGGGGAAAAAGCCATGACTCCTATGTCATGTATGCTGACATCTCCCACACCTTTTTTATTTGTATTTATTATTTGTGCCTGAAAATGGTGGAAGCAAGCCTGTGGTACCTGTCCCAGCTGCCATTACATGATAGTAGGCAGCTTGTCTAATACCTCCTGTATTAAATACCTTGCTATGTCCAGCAAGTCCCCTGTCCTGCACAATACTGTCTCTAGTGTTCTAGAGATAAACAAGTCTCCTTATGAGTCCAAACCTCGTGTCTTAGGTAGGGTAGCCACTACTGGGGGAGGAACCCAATATGCTACCTCCGTGCCCGTCTTAGAGTGAGTGAACAGTGCATAAGGGCTGCAGGAATTTTTGAGGAGGTTAAAGCCAAAAGGTACCAGGATGCTGTGAGTGAGGATAGGAAGCAATACTAGACTGCAGCTGACTCTGGTATTCAGTGTAATAGGAAATGCCAAATTAGCCAAATTAGCAGGCCAAATGAGCCTGGATGTAGGGGTAGATGCTATAGAAATTCAGTGTAACTACCTTAAAATGTTGTTGTTCTGTATGACATGCGCTGCAAGGATATGTACATTTGTTTCATTTTACAACACAGGAAAATTATGATAATGCATAGAAATATTTGTACAGCAGTTAAAATAATAATAGGGTGAATAAAAACATTAAAGACATGATCAGCAGTAGGTGAGTAACCAAATAACAATTCCCACACAGACACATGAGCATCTTGTAGCAAGTGTCCAACAATTTGTTGAATGTGTCCATTCTCACAAGCGATGGTGTGATTCACTTCAGTGGATGTTGTTTTAAGGTGATCAATTTAGGCATGGAGTTCTGTAAAGTTGAGCAGTTTATGTAGTGTCTCTTCTCCCATGCCAAGTGGTAAGGGATGCACAGCATATGAGATAAAGTCTGGAATGTCCATAGAGTCATTGGTAACCAGCGGTGTGGAATAAATTGTCCCATTAATGGTGAGGGAGACCAGTGGTGTATGACTGCACCAGGTATTGTTTGGTAAATAGTTTGATCTGTACAACAAAGTGTTCTTGGGAAGGCGAATGTCATGCATTCTGGGAGCAATCGAAAAAGAAACATTCTGGGGAAAGAACAGATGAAAACAAAAGTGTCCAGCTCCAAGGTAATACAAACTGTGTGAGGTAGTCAGGGAATATGAGAGCTTAACAGTCAGGGAGCAAGAGGAGGAATTGTTCCAGCAGGGGGTGTCAGCCTCTTTAAACTGGTGAGGTTGACACTTGAACTGAAATGTAGTCTGCTCACACAAACTGGGGTCCATCGGCTTGAATGAAGTCCAGGTGTCGTCCAGTGGCTGCACCCATGTGAGATGGTCCACAGGATACATAAGCATATTATCAAACTGCACCCCAATATTAACAATAGGATAAATAACTGTGTGTTGTCCTGACCATGGGATCAAAGTACAGATAGAGCAGCCTTGTGGTGAACAAATGGGAACACTAACTGTCAACCAATCAAGGTGAGCTATAGCAAATTCAGGTATTTTGGTACTAGCCATATGGATGAGAGATGGTGGCCAGTGTCCTAACTTAGCAGTGATCAGAATTTCCTTTAGTATAGTAATAAGCTCGATCTGTACTTGATCACAGGCAAGAGCCCAGGAAAAATTCTTTCCCAATCTATATTCTGCATGTGCTAAGGTAACAATTTTCTGTTCTATAATGGGAGATATAAGAGCAAAGGTATCTACAACTACATTGGACAGTTTAGAGGAAGCTTCATTAATAATATGTTGTGAGGTAAAACCATCAGCAGCCTGCTGAGCAGTGGATTCCATTTTATTATGGAACACCTCTATATCAATTATATTAAGGGCACCCAGTGCAGTCCCTGTGCCACCTAAAATTGTATCAATTAATTCACGCTTGTGTCGAAATTGCTTCCCCAGACCTTGGATTTCATGAATTTCCATATTTTTCTGATCTGCAGTGGGAGAAGCTCTGTTAGTAAAACTAATTCCAGCCCCTGTGTCAATCAAAGCTAGTTTATCCTGACCCCCTATTCTACTGATAACATTGGGGCGTCCACAAGAGTCCAGTATCAAGGATGTTACAAGCCTTAAACTGTATTCTGGGCCTGTATCCATTTCATCATCCAGAGGCTCTGGAATCAAGTCCTCTGCTGAGAGAACGGAAGCAGGCTGGGCTATGAAGGCTTGAGACATTTTGATATCTGAACTCAAGAGGTCAGGACATCCCTAAGCACTAGCCTTGTGTTTGTCCTGAGCTGCTTGTATGTCCTGTTTTAATTTATCTATTTCTATCTGCAGTATGTGTTTGTCTTGTTCCCATTTAATTTTCTACTTTTCTAATCCATCTCTCTGTGCTTTGAGCTCTTGAAAGGGGATGTAACCTGAGGAGTTTCTAAAAGTACCTCTGCTTTGTCCTCTCCAAGGTGTCTGTCCCCTGTATCCTTTGTCTGTGTTTTTTGTGTGTTGGGAGGATCCCTCAGCTTGCCACTTCCGTGCTTCTGATACTGTAATGACCTGCGAGGGCTGGGTCTTCCAAACAGACCCAATTCTGAGCATTAAAGTATCAAAAGGGGCTGCTTCAGGGTCTTCAGAAAATAACAGAAGGTGTTTTGTAATCTCAGGGGATAGCAATTCTAATAAAAATGCCTTATGCTTGTTCTCCCCATAATCTTCTGCATTGGGCCAGGACTCCTGCTCATTAAGAACTGCTTTAAAAATCCAGGCTCTATATGCAAACTCTTCCAGTGTATCATTTGGTAGAGGTGAAATAATTTTAAATACTTGCATTGGGGAACAGTGAAATAGTTTATCAATGCCCCTTTTAACCAACTGGTATGGGTGAGTGAGAGAGCCAACTTTATAATAGTGTGGCCCCAGAGCCAGATGCATAAGTCTATCAAAGTCTGATTGCTTTCTTCTGTATTTCCCTAGACCCCAGTGAATCAGAATATCAATGGCCCATTTACACCAATGATTTACTTTAAAAGGCATAGGGCCAATTTTCTCAATTATTATTTCTATGTCTCTATCTTTTAAATTGTCCTGCAGCATTACTTTAACTGGTGCTCTGAGTTCAGTACTGGGTGCCATGTCTAAGTCATCTGAATTATCCTCCTGACACAGATCCTGATTATTGCTCTGTTCTAGCTGAGATAAACTATCAGGATTTTCTTCCTCTGATTCAGCTTTATTCTTTCCATTCCTAAGTCCAGCTATGCATACTTTAGTATTCTTTTGTTTCTCAATAGCTTGTATGCATGGCTGATAGGGTATGTCATAGGCATAGGGGGCTGAGGGAGAGATGGGTGTATCTTTATTCTTTTGTTTTTCAGAGGCCAATTGATCCTTAACGTGCATCAATTCAAGTTTAAGTGCTTCTAATTGTTCACTAACAGTTATAAAAGAATTTGTGGCTTGGATCACTTGAGCCCTTTGCATAGAAATGCAAATTTGTGCCTCCTCAAGTTCTTTGTTTAATTGTGTGCAATGAGAAGTCAGTTCAGAGTTGTCCTGTTTCATGCTAATGAGTCCCCTGCACATGCCTTGGATAAAAAGGCATTTTCTTTTATTTGTTTTCTTTTTGAATTCTTGATCATGGTTTAACATTTGTCTTTGAATATTATACCATGATGACTCAGGGAATTCACCTTCAAAGGGACCACCTTTCCTCTTACAGTATGCAACTACAATTTCTTTAAGTTCTTTAAAATCAAAGGCTTCCATATTTGAGACTGTAGTAAGGCTGTAGTTGGACTATCTAAAATGTGTAACCTTAGAAGGAGGAATGCTCACTTTTATGAAGAAGTGAGACTTAGAATTATAGTTGGAATGGTATAAATTTTATGGGTGTTCAGTAAAGAGTACTGGCATAAAGACCACACCTTAAAATTATACCTGAATAAAAAGTGCTTCTCACCTTTTTAACAGGGTGGAAGTTTAGGGTGAAGTTATAGTAAGAAGGGTGTTAGGAGATTAACAGAATTGTCCAGTTATTGTATCAATTGCAGCCAGCTTTAAGCCTGCTCTCACTAAGATACTTACTGACAGGAGACAGAGAAAGAAAAGTTAAAAGGGACAGGAGGTAATAGCTTTATCAGGAAAGATGTATATTGTATTCAATGAGGGACTGTTTACCTGTGTACCACTTCCAAACTAAATCTGGACTATCTCTCTGTCTTTTCTTAGCAGCTCAAATACTATAGAAAAATCTTTAGCAAGCCTATACATCAAAATAAGACAATTGCAAGCCACTCTGTGTAATGTCCTTAAAATTCGAGATTATTACAGAGCCTTTTGACAATAAAAATCTCACCTTGTCTAACCCACAAAACAAATTTATCACTGGAACTTTTCACTAAATAGTGTCTAAGTGTCATCCAGCCTGTCAATTGTAAATGGTCACAAGGACTTTTGATTCTCCTGTCGCACCCTGTCTGAAATCCACTTTAATGTTTAAAACAAAATTGTTACTTACCCATCTGGAGATCTGCTGTGAAGTCTGAGACGAGCCCCCAAATGTAATCTTCTGAATATGTAATCTTCTGGTCTACTCTCTGCTTGGTCCTGGGTTCATTTCACAGAGACTGTAGGGTAAGCAGCACAGATAAGACAACCAAACAGGCATGGCTTGGAAACAGGTCTTTATGTAGAAATAGGCTTATTACATAGGTATTGTGGTGAAGAGCGCCCTCCTGAGGAAATGGAGACTGAAGAAAATCCTGAAATGCAGCTGGATTTACACAGGATTTACAATCCTAAAAGGAAAAGAAAGCCCTCTTCTGGTGAGCTGAGAATGAAGACCAGCCCAGGGGAGGAGTTGAGCAGTGCTGATTGGGCACACCCAGGGGTTGGATGGGGTGTGTCTTAGAAAGAATCCCTTTATGAAGTGGTGAAGGACGCTGCTAAACTGATTAAGGGGATCAAGAAGAACAAGAAGAGAGAGAATAGCTTGAAGCAGAATTCCCAGGAGCAGAGGACCTGTGAGCAGAGGGCCTGGAAGCAGAAGCAGAATAGCTGTGAGAAACAGGAAAGCCATGAGCAGTTGACCAGGAAGCAGTTTGGCTGCACTTCTGAGCCTGGTAGCAACAGAGGACCTGCAAGGATCTTAACAGGTGCTTGGAAAGGAAGTCCTGCGAGAAGTGGACGAAGCCCTGGTTTAGAGTCTTGGGAAAAGGCAGAGCCCTCGTGGATACAGTTTGGACTGGAGAGACCCAGAAGCACTCACAGCTGCAAAGCTTTTGAGCTACCTAAAAGGAGAGGAGCTTGGCAGAAAGACAGCAGTTTCTATAGGAGCCTGGATAGAGAAGGTAAAGTCCCATCTCCTATATTTAAGGCTGTTTTAAAAGATCCCAATTGTTACCCTGAGTCATTCAAGCCAAGAGCTGAAGGGGGGAAACATTATTGACTGTGAGAAAAACTCAGTGTTGGCTGACAACTGTTTGTCAGGAACTGAACAGGCTGAATTGCTCCTTCAGGACTTTAAAGAGTTCTTAGAATTGAAAGCAGGCAGACAGTCAAAGCTGAATGAGGACAATAGTTCTGTGCAGTCAGAAGATTTTATGCAAGTGGAAAATGCCTTACCTTTGATAAACTCTGACGATAATAGCATGGACTGTTCAATATGCTGTAAGGAAATAGCAGTATAACAAAGCTTGCCTGTACCTTGTATGAAAAGAATACAACATGGAAGTTTCTGCTGCCGTGCTCTGAAAACCTAATTGTTTGCACCTGAGTTTGAGTTCACTGTGAATGGAACAGTGATTGCATGAGGCTGCAATACATGTAAGTCACCTCTTGAGGCAGAGCTGAGTTAAGCTCCATAGAAGAAAAGCTGATCTCACTTTAAGTTGTCTTATATTCCTGAGTTTCTTCTGTTACCATTTAAAGCACCATTTATGTTCATGTATCTGAATTTTGATGCGCTGGAGGAATCTCCCCAACACAAATAAAATATTCTTGCAAAGCCTTACCGTCTCTGGCGCAACTACATTTATCAGTGAGAGAAAGGAGAACAAAACTACATCTCCCATCATTCCAAGGGAATAGTTTTAATCCATTCCTCACGGGACAATAGGCCACTCCTGTCCTTTAGCCCTAGGGCGGGGGCAGGAGCATCGCAGTATAGAACAGAGTTATAAGGTTGTTAGAAAGCTGCTTCAGTTTACTTCAATGAATCTGTGTGTGTGTGTGTGAGAGAGAGAGAGGCAAGAACATGTGGGTCAGAGCCTCATAGTAAGAAGAATAGGGAGAGAGAGAGAAAGAGAGAAAGAAGTGGGGGAGGGGAGAAGAGAATTGATTATCAGAGCCTCCTGTCCTTCATGTCCGATGAATAGTGGAAGAGAGAGAGAGAGAGAGGAAGTGTTTCTGTCCTTTATAGTGAATTCTCTAGCACCTCCCTTTTGAGGTCTGCTATTCTTGATTTAGCAAGGAGGGGCTGCAGACCCATCTCAACAGGCCCTGAGACTGACATCAACAGGGGGTCAGAGTTAATCTCATCTTGTAAACTGCCCTATTACCTTTGGAGACTGAAATCACCAGAGTAACACAGCTGCATGAAATCCAAGGTCTGGGGAAAAAGCCATGACTCCTATGTCATGTTTGCTGACAATTATCACATGATTTTCAGTGTACTGTGAGGAGAAGAAAATCAGCAAGGAGAACCTCCAATTTGGTGGAAAGTTAGGGACGTGACTTTAGAAAGATTTATAATGGTGTTGGTACCATGGACTTTCCAGAGAGGTGTTGGCTCAGATTGAAAATTGGAATACAGACTTCATCCTGGTAGTTGATTAAATTGTTACAAAGAGGGCAACTTTCTTAAAGTCAAGGGTACAGTGCATGGTGTCTTTATATTTAACCAACAGATGAAACAAGCCTGCTTATGCTTGGAGAAGATATGGAGGAAAGTTAGTGGGGAAGATTAGCAAAACATGGAATGCACAAGCCTTGTATTGTCGGAAGGTTAAGGAAGTAAAAAATGAATATTTGTCTTATGAAATTAATATCTTAAACAACAGACTACATTATTTAGTTTTATAAAATTAAATATAAAAATGCAACATTTAAAAAACAAAATAGTATGCATACAATTGGGAGCTGCCAATGACCTTATCCCCTTGTCTCTATCCTTGCTTATGTAGAGTAATATGTCAGCTAACAAACAGCCTCAGGGTTTCAGTTTCTGTACCAATTAGTTATGAAGCTTTTTCAGTTTTATTTGAAGCTAAATGAAAATGATTTAAGGAGAAGTCCAGGGGAAGAGGATTCAAGATGGTGATGGAAGAATACAGTATAGTGTAAAAGTAGGAGAGGAGGAAGACTGAAAGGGAAGAAAATGGGCACGTTTATCTCTGGGTTCCTCAGACGAGATTTTAGATATGTTATATACGGCTAATAGTATAACAACACATGCTCTAGATCCATGCCCTGTGTGGTGAGAGATCGTTTGCAGGACAGGATACAAAATCACATAACAATCCACTTTTTTTCTTTTCATCCTCTACTTTATTCAATTGCCTATCTTCTCATATCCATCTGGAAGTCTCTTTTAACAAATTCAAATCCCTTCTAAAAATGCATTTGTTTAAGCAGGTCTTCAAAGTGG
Source organism: Ichthyophis bannanicus (assembly GCA_033557465.1). Lineage (NCBI taxonomy): Eukaryota > Metazoa > Chordata > Amphibia > Gymnophiona > Ichthyophiidae > Ichthyophis > Ichthyophis bannanicus. The sequence goes on from CM066033.1 coordinate 1,001,337,640, forward strand.
GGCCAGGTCCAGAGGACTGACAAAATACTTAAATTCTTTATATCCTTTTATTCTGTTTTGTCCTCTCTCCTCTCCTTTGAAAATTTGGTGCTTCCTTTCCGTTCTCCTCTATCTTTAAAAAAAAATGTTTGTAAACCATTCTGTATGTTTCCCATAAAGGGTAGTATATGAAAAAACAATAAAATATAAACTATAAACTATAAAATATATTGAGTACATTTTTCACAGACAGAAAACCAATTTTGAAGAAACCTACTTTTAATCCATAACTGGTAAAAACATTATAGGCAATACCAAATCTGCATATTTGGGCAAGATGGTTGAGAGGGTGGTAGCTGGCTGGCTGTACAGTTAACAGGTTTCTTGGGAAAAAAGCAATACTGAACAGTTGTCTGACAGTACTACATCAATTTCATAGCACAGGGATGCTACTGGTATCAGTGCTGGATGATATCTACATACTTTTAGACAAAGTTCAGTTGCATGTCACAGCAGTCTTTGATATGTTGCAGGCCTCAACTGTTGCAGGGGCCAGCAGAGGTTTATAGGATTAGGGTTAGGGTTAAGGTCCGAGCTAGGGTTAGGGTCTGTGCTCGACAATCTAAACAATACAGTAGGTGAGAATAGGGGTGCAAATAGTGAAGGGGAAGGAGACACGTGGAGAACAAGGGATCGGGATCCAAAAGCAACCTCAGAGGTAAGCTTTTAGCATGGATTTGAAAATGGGCAGAGATGGAGCCTGACAAACAAACTCTGATAGTTTGTTCCAGGCATAAGGTGCAGCAAGATGAAAGGATCGATGTCTGGAGTTGGCAGTGGAAGAAAAGAGAAGCAAGCCAGTAGAAGAACGGAGTTCACAAAGAGGGTTGTAGGGAGAAATGAGAGATGAAAGGTAGTGAGGCAGTGAGAAGGTGCTAGTGTGAGATTCCTGTTCTTGGGCATGGATTAGTGAGCATGAGGTTCCACAGAATTCAGTTTATTTTCAAATCTGTTTAATGTCTACATGACATCACTCTTCAAAGATGCGTGATATAATATATGTACTAGTTATGCACAGATATGACCAGTTGGATAGGAAATGTCTAAAGTTCAGATAAAATTAGATGAGATGATGTCAGTGGGCGAATAGTTTAAATATCAACTGACGTTGAATGTTGGAAAGATAAAACTGGAGGATTACCTAATTAACTGAAGGCAGGAAACAACCTACAGTGTACAGGAAATCATTTCAAAAATTAAAGATGGTGACAAGAGATTAGGATCATATTAACAATAGATGGCAAGCCTTTTAAGAAGGCAAAGATGTTATTTTATGCATACTAATAAACGACGAAAGGTCTCCAGGTTGAAAAAAAACACACTTCTGAGATTCAAAAAGTATTATACATTTACATGGAAATCTTAACGTGAAGGAAGCCCCCAATTGAGCTACACCAGGTTTTAATAAGAGAAAAGCTTTTCGACGTTTCTGGGTTTCCTTTGAAACATCTGGAAAAACAGAAATCTTCTTCCCCATAAACAAATTGGCTCTTTTTTTATAAAACCATTTAAGGAGCCAATCCCTATCTGATGAAAGGGCAAGGGATACCAACAAAGTAGAAGTTCTAATCACACCCTCCCCAGGAGAACAAAGCATAGCGGAGACATTAAGAAAATCAAAATCCACAGTTCCATGTGCAATCCGACCCTCTTTCTTACCCGAAGGCAAGTAGAAAACTCTTTGTACAGGAGGAATTAAGTCCACAGGAATCATTAGGGATTCTTGAAGATATTTCTTAAATAATTCCAACTGTGCTACATCCGGAACCATAGGAAAATTGAGCAACCGAAGATTTGAGGCCCTAGTAGCATTCTCCAAAGACTCCAGCTTCATTTTCAACATTAAATTATCCTTCATTAGGGAAAAGGTTAAGTCAGAAACCTGTGAGAGCTTCTGATCAGAAACAGCAGCATTATTCTTAACTTCCACAATATCGTTAGTTAGAGAAAGCACATCCTCCTGAAGTTTAGAAGCAGTAGAAGACGAAAGAGTCAGTTGCAGGGTCACAGCCTGTGAAAGCTGACTAATTGCTTCCCAGATATTATCTAAAGTCACCACAGCAGGTCGAATAAGTGAAAAAGAGAACGGGGGCCCAATTGGAAAGGATCTTTCCTTCGATAATTCGACGCCCTTTGCCAGATCGGCTTCATTGCTCACCTCAATAGAAATTACAGCTCCAGGATCACAAACAGCCACCTTAGAAACCGGCAGCTGTAGTCCGGGATCTCCACTCAGCAAGCCCCGCTCCTGGTCCTCCACCACATCCAACACCGGGAGAGGAGAAAAACCGTGTGCTATAGAGGTCACCGAAGAGCCTGGAGCCACCGGAGGTGAACGGCCATCTGGGGAGAGAGACAACTCAAGGACGGAAGACGCTGCACTTTCCTCAAGCGGTGAAACCAAGCCCGCTCTAATCTCCCCTATCTGATCCACACTGAGCTGCACAAATCTGTCCATCGGGCCCACAGCAGCAGCCGTCGACTCCGTGGGAGGAGCTTTAGGCTTACCCTTGCGTTTCGGCATTGAGCTCAGATCCTCTCGGACGCCATCTTGTAATTGACCACTATTGATGCTTCTTGTTATGTGTTGCTAGAGAAGGGATTTTCTTTTTTGTATTAGTTTACAAGAATTCATCTTTTCTGTAAACATTATTGATTGATGTTTAAATTGTAAATTTGCATAAATAGAAAATAAAATAAAAAAACTGGAGGAGTCCAGAAATGGAGGAGTTCAGATGATTTTTAAAACTTTAGGGTGTAATTTGTCAGTTGAAAGTTCAGGGTCTTTTAGTTGCCTGTCTATGACTGACAGCTCTGACCTCAGACTTGACTGCAGTGACATGGGCTTTTATCCTTCCATGACTGTACTATTGTAATGCTTGTATGCAGGATTATCACAGATTGTGACAGCCAGGCATCTTCAGTTGATACAGAACACAGCAGGAATAGATAGTGGGAGCATTCAAAAGGATAGACCATGCTACCCCTATAGTGGTACAACAGCATTGGTTACCAATAAGATATCATATTCACTATTTATTTATTTATTTAACATTTCTTTTATACCGCGCTCTTTATCATCAGTGCGGTTTACAGTTAACAGAACGACTCGAGGACCGCAGGGCACTCCCGAGTTTACATTGAACAGGGAAAACAACTTGGAAAGAACAGGGGAAACTATGTACAATTTACATGTTGCTATGTCAATAAAATAATGTTATAAGGGTAGAACAGGGGAGTGTGATCCAGAGTGGACCGTAATCCATTTACAGACCGCTTCCTCTTATCAAACTTGTGTTAGCTGATAAGCTATCAGGTTGTGGGATGGTATGTGTGAGGGTATGAGGCATGAAGGAATTATTGTATTGTGGAAAGTGAGTAATGAACAAATGGTGCTTGAGGGTCTTTCTAAATTGAATGATGTCCTTGATTGCTCTGATGTCATGAGGGAGGTTGTTCCATAATCTGGGTGCGTAGGACACAAATGCATGTTTATTGGTTGATTGTGCCCATTTTGTGGAAGCTTTTGTGATAATAAGTATGTTGGTGGAATGCAACCTCTTGGATCTGTTGTCGGGGGGTTGGGAGAGGAGCATGGAGATTGAGGGGGGCGCTATGTTGTTTACGGCCTTAAAAGTGATTAAGAGGGCCTTGAAGGAGATCCTACAGCTTATCGGGAGCCAGTGAAGATCTCTTAGGATGGGGGATATGTGATCTCTTCTTGATGTCCCACGGGCAGCAGCATTCATCGCCAATTGAAGAGGATTTAGTGTGTTTTGGGGAAGGCCTGGAAGTATAACGTTTGCGTAGTCAAAGTGGGGTGTGACAAGTGCTTGGAATATTGTGCGGAAGTTGTCAGGATCATAAGATCTTAATTATGATATTCAATGTAAAGAATGAAGAAGAACCTATGTATCTATGCAAAAACGTAGACAGTCATGTTCCAAAATGGATATTAAGATCTCAGAAGGAGAAACATTAAAGGCTTCAGGGAGGAACAAAGTAAGGATAGTCATCTCCAGGAAAGGGCTTTTCCTGTTATAGTGCCTATATGGTGGAAAAATCTCCCAAAGGATTTTCAATGTGATAAGAGCTGTGTGACATTTAAAAAAATTGCTTAAAATATGGTTGTTTTCAATTGCCATTGATTTAGGAGATATGGGAGCATTAAATATGAACCCCCACTAAAGGTGGGTGTTTGAGAGTCTGCTGAATAATATAGAATCAAAGGTAAATGGCCACTGTATGCTGCTGAAGAGGTGGCTGCTGGGTCACCTGAGGGACAACATTATGGAAACAGCCTAATATGCTAGCAGAGTTGGAAAGTAAACATTTAGGGGGGATATACAAGTCACTGCCTGTACTGAAGGAGCAAGGGTAATATTTGCTCACATTTATGTCTATTATTAAGATTTAATTTTAAATCTATAGGGAATAGTGTAGGGGAATAAAGTGCACACACTAGACAGAGGGTGGAGAAGTAAATACTATGGCCGGTGGAAATTGCTGGCTCTAAGAGAAATGATATCAATTGGCAATGCTGCCAGCAGCCCTGTGCAGAAAAGAGTTGGAGAAGAGTTACCTGGGATTTAGAGGCATCAGACCTCTTTATCTAAACAGAATGGAACGGGTAAAAATAGATTGATTGTTTATGCCATCAAAAAGTAGAAAGACTAGGGAACATGCAATGAAGCTACGGTATAACCCATTTAAGACTAATAAGAGAAAACATTTATTCCCCCCACATGTAATCAAACTCTGGAATTCATTACCGGAAGATGTAGTAAAAGTTGTTAGTATAGCTGGGTTTAAAAAAAGGTTTGGACAAGTTCCTGGAGAATAAAACAAAGGACATTATAATGCCTCGGTAGCGTTCCACGGTGAGATCGCGCCTTGAATATTGTATGCAGTTCTGGTCACTGTATCTTAAAAAGGATATAGCGTTATTAGAAAAGGTACAGAGAAGAGCCACCAAAATGGTAAAGGGGATGGAAGGATACCACTATGAAGAAAGGCTAAAAAGGTTAGGGCTCTTCAACCTGGAAAAGAGACAGCTGAAGGGAGATATGATAGAGGCCATAAATTAATGAACGGAGTGGAACGGGTAAACGTAGATCAATTGTTTATGTCATTAAAATATAGAAAGACTAGGGGACATGCAATGAAGCTACAGTGTAACCTGTTTAAGATTAATAAGAGAAAATATTTTTTCACTCAAAATGTAATCAAACTCTGGAATTCATTACCAGAGGATATAGTAAAAGCTATTAATGTAGCTGGATTTAAAAAAGATTTGGACAAATTCCTGGAGGAAAGGTCCATAAGCCATTATTAAAGAGGACCCAGGAAATCCACTGCTTACCCCATAAGGAGCATTGTGGATCCTGTGTGTCTTTTTGGGAAACTGCCAGGTACTTGTGACCTGATTGGCCACTCTTGGAAACAGGATACTGGTCTTGATAGACCTTGGACTGACCCAGTATGGCATTTCTTATTTTCTTAAGTTTTTAACCCTCATCTGAGAGGGGAGGAGGGAACTCCTTCTGCTCTGCAGGCCCTCGTCCTGAAGCTGATACTGAAAGACTCCTGGGAGCCTAGGCAGGCTTGGAGTGAAGATGCCAGCAGACAGCCTCCTACAGACCCAGTCAGAGGTAGGAATGAAAATGGGGGTGAACGGTCTCCTCCCAGAGAGTGGAGATGGAAGCGGAGAGATTCTGGAGAGCCTAATCCAGGCTTGGGAGTCCAGTGGCAGATCAGCTCATTGGAGAGCTGCAGTGGAGAATCTGCAGTGGAGAATCAACTTCAGAGGGAGCTACAGGGGCAGATCAGTTTCAGACAGAGCTGCAGCAGAGAATCTGCTCTAGACAGAGGTACAGCAGCAGAATCAGCTCCTGGGGGAATTGCGGTGGCAGAATCAGTTCCATGGGGAGAGTTCCAGCAGCAGAATCAGCTCCATAGAGAACTGCAGCAACAGAGACTCCATTCTGGACTAGGAGCCACAAAACTCAGAGAGATCCAATGGTAAATCAGCTCAAGGGAGAGCTGCATCAGTTGTTCTTGATTGGATAGGAGGGCAAAACCCTCTCCAAATTAGAGGAGAGTTTGGAGGAGACAGAGCCAAGGCTACAACCTCAGCGATTGGGCAGAACTACAACATTTCTCTTCTCAAGCAGCCACCAGTCCAGAGCTCCAGCAGTGGGTGAAAATTGGGGTTGATGGGCAAAGGGAAAGGGAGGAGAGTTAGGAGATAGGTTAATAAGGTTAAAGCCATAATCTTTGAAGGTTTACTTAAGTCACTACGTATAAGGTTATAGTTGGTTGTTTGAATTGCCTTATCTCTTATCCTGTATTGCTATTTCACCTTACCTGCTTAAACCACTTACTATAATACGGGTTGTACATAGTGCATTATTTTATCACAACACTTGCTGTATATATTTTGTAAATAAATTGTAAATACTATTTAAGTCAGCCTTGTTCACTGGCAGTGTTTTTGAGAGGTTTCCTGGGGTGAAAGGAGGGAAATCCTACCCACAAACAACTATCTTCCACAGGCTGAAGCATCAGGTGCCAAACTGACAAGAACGAATTGAGTCCGCCCTCAAGGGGACTCCAGCCAGGCTGGCTCCAGACTCAGAAGTGCACCCAAGAGGGTGCTACAAATATAATAATTAATTAATAATCTCCTCTCTTATAAAACCAGGCAAGTGGCTGTGACATGCTCCATGTAAACTAAATTGGGGAAAGGGGTGGAATAGTGAAAAAAACAACAATATTGAAGTTTTAAAGAGAGGTCCAGTTGCTGGATGAACCCTAAACTCTTTCTCTGGTATTTCATAATGACCTGAGTCATTCCAAAATCATCACATCGTCACATTAGATTAAAATGAACTTGACTATCTGAAAGCTTTCATAGGAAAGCATTACAATTCTAAAGAGAGTTCTTCATACATTATATATAGGTTAGAACAGATAGCATGCCAAAAGTATTGAGTTCACAGAAAGGACACTGTGAACTTTTGAACTCTGGCAAAAAACGACTATTTTCTCTTTGTACTCTCCATCAGCAATTCATCATAAAAAGGCTTGGAATAAGTTTATAACAAATCTAATAAATATTTTTTGAAAGTAAATTTGATTGTTCCTAAAGATCTCCAAAATGGTAAAAGCTAGTAACACAAAATTTTGAACGGATTCTACTCATTTCCCAACTTAAATAAAGGATCAGGATATGGGACCAGCGTCCTGAGTGGCCACTTGTAATCGGATGGTTAAGAACACTGGCATAGGAACCCAGAGACCAGAGTTTAATTCCCACTTGCACTCCTTGTGGCCTTGGGCAAGTAACTTAACCCTCCATTGCCTCAGAAAAATCCAAGTTATCAATGCCCCTGTTTAATGTACATTACCAAGTTTAAGTTTCAATGTAAAACCACTGTGATTGAAATGATAAAGCAGTATATAAAACCCATTAAATAAAAATAAAATAAATTGGGGTCCCTAGTTCCAAAGGATCTGGGATGGGTTTCTTTATCGAGCATTGCATGACAATGGGCTCCCGGTTTTTGAGGGGGGGGGGTGTGGGGGTGGTGGGATGGCGGTACGAAGGGATGCAAGGGGCCAGCTTGGAATTTCAAATTTTAAAATCCTCATTGGTGGGGGTGTCAGGGCATCTGATTGGCAGGGACAGCATGTGGCAGGAGGGGGAAGAGGGGTCAGCACAGGTTATATTATCTGGGGAGCTGGCTCCCCCTCCCTCCTTCCTCCGGTGAGTAGCAGCAGCAGTGGGAAGTGGCGCTGTTATTGGGTTTCAGGAATTAGGTGTTTGGGGTTTCATCGCAGCTGGGTAGGATGGTTGGTGGGTAACTGAGCTGTTTGTGTAAGTTTAGCTTAGACAGCAGTGGGCTGCAGGCAGGGCTGAGATTGAGGAGATTCCAGCCTGGAGCGGTGTTATGACGGGGCAAGGAAATTCCCAGATCGTGGGGGGAACTTCACCGGAAGGTGTTAGCCTTTGCTACCCATATGGAGAGGCTGGTGGATGTGGCTGGGTGGGAGTTAGCCGCCGTGGAGAACTGCATTAAGCATTGAGCAATGGTGATGGAATCACTTTGCTAGCAATATGGCTGGTGAAACCCAATCCGATGCCGGGTTGAAGGGGGGGGGGGGGATGCTTGGGATAAGAAAACCTCTGTTTACAAAAGTTTAAGGATATGATGTTCATTTAATAAAGCCGCGACCAGTGCTGATCCATAGCTTAATGTTAGGTATTTTGTATGGGGGGAGGTCTTCAGGGGGGGGGGGGGCTGGGAGTGGAGACCCAGGGTGCAGGCTGCCCCGGTTAGTGGGTTAGTTATATCTCAGAACCATTTCCCTCCAGATCCCCAACTTGAGCTTACTGATAATTACATTTTAGAAGTAGCTGATATAAAATGGTAAAACACAGAAGTGTTCATTTCCTAACTTGCTCATTTCCTAACTTAAATAATTGGATCAGTTATGTCTCAGAACTGATTCCCTTAGGGCCCCAATTGGAGCCACTGATAATTAGTGCTAATCATGTAAGTATTGGTGCTGACTTGTTAGCACAATTTTCAGTTGGCGCTTATCTGGATTGCAACTTCAGTTTGCTTCTCATGTGGCCTAAGTTGTCTAAAGAAGGACACTAAAAGTTGCAGTAACCGGGTAAGTGCCAGGACTTACCCAGTTAGTGTCTATACTGCTCCTGCTCAACCCACAGACTGCCCTAACCAGACAGTGCTGCGATGGTCTGTGGAGAATTCAGCAGCGCTCAGAGTGCCATTGAATATCACAGTCTGCCCCGTTGGTCAACCATCTAAAGGCTTTGAATATTGGCCCAAGTGTGTGTTAAGGGAATAACATGATTTTTGCTTTTTAACACATATTAGATGGCAAAATCTTATGTTATTTTACCATAATACACATTAATTTACTGCAACATCTGCTGCATAATAATGATGTGCAAAGCATGCAAAACACTTTATTATTATGCACATCAAATCTGTTGTTATTTTTCCTGTCTGAGAGTATTAGGCTGCTAACACATGGCTTGATGCTTCTGGGTGTTATTCAGAAGGTGCCAGACCGGCCTCCCCCCAATCAAGCTCCTCAACCTTCACGAAGACTCCCCACAGGTCCCAGTCGAATCCCCCAGCCCCAAAGTCATGTCATGGGGCATCTCTCCCACCCCTAAAGAAGTCTCCTGAATTCTAAGCACCCCTCCCAAAAAAAACCCCCTGAGCCCCAGATGAAATCCCTGGTGGTCCATTGCTCTTGACCCTTCTGGTGCCAGATTTCATGGTACTACCGCTAGGGGTTAAGCTGCCATATACAGTATTAGTGGCTTGATGATTCAATGGAGCAGAATAACACAGCTTGTGAGGTTAATCATAAGTTGCATTATTCATTTACTATGAGCTTCACTAACCTGTGAAACTGAATTCCACAAGTTTGTGGCTCCTACCGTACAATAAACTAAGTTGTGATAAAATGAGAAAGTTTACTGCAGCTTAGCAAATAGCTGTCTTAACATAATTTGAACATTTGTGTAATGTAGAGACCAATTTCCATCGGGGCACATCTGGCCCGCCAAGATTTTGGATGGAAGTTCAAAATCTGTACAGGCAGGCAGTGGCGTAGCGTGAGTTGTCAGCACCCGGGGCAAGGCAAGTAATTTGCGCCCCTTAACCCGTGGATTTTAGCCGCCGGGGAGCTTCTTTGCGAGGGGGAGCCGACCGTGATCCTACCCCGGGAGGGAGCGATCATCAGCACTGACCTCGCTAAGCCGGAGTCCAGGGAAACGAACAGCACAGCAGCAAGAGCCCGACAAGTATGGTTAAACGCCCAACAGCAGGGAAGAGGAGGAGATCCGGAACCAGAAACTCGCGATGCCGCCCTGCAGCTCCGCCTTCTCGAGCGCACAGGGCGATCCGACCCCAACCCCAGCTTTACATTGAGATCGAGGGGCGACGACGCGATAAACAGTCCCCCTCCCACCCCGCCCCGGCAGCTTGTGTGAAATAGCTACCTAGAGGGGGTCAATCGCATCGCCTGCGCTTTGTTGCCGAGGGTTTGCCAAGAACAATGCGACTCCCAGGACTGCGGGCTCGAGGGCTATAGCGCAAACCTCTTTGCAGTGCCACCACCAGATGGCGTACGCGCCAACATGTATCATAGGGACCTGCCTTTCCCCCTCATCGGCAACAGAGAGCTGCGAGTGCGAGCGCGCCCCCCCCCATGTTGCGCCCGGTGCGGCCGGCCCCCCCTGCACCCCCCCACGCTACGCCTCTGCAGGCAGGTTATGCACCCGATTATGCACCCACGGGAGCATCTAAGAGAATCGGGTACAATGGGCCTGGATGGGCAGGGATGCCCTGATTCAGGCCCACTCTACATCCAACCCACTCCCCGTAAACATCACCCGAGGCTCCTGCATGGAGCCTGGTGCCGTGGCGTCCTGTCGCCATGGAACCGAGATGCCGTGAAGGAGCCCTGATCTGCTGCAGGCACTTCTAATGGCCTTTTCCTCGCCGCCCGAACCCCGATCAGGCCTGCCATGGCCAGGATCAGGCTGCGGGAACCCCCCCTGCCCCTGCTCACCTCCTTGCTGGGTCCTTTCTTCATCTTCTGCAATCTTTGGGGGAACTTATTCCACCTTGGAGGTGGAATAAGTTCCCTGTGCATCCTTCACCCCCTGGATATACAGGGCTGTGACCAGAATCGTCCCTGTACGTCTAGGGTCAGGGTCACGCCTCTGGCCCACTCTTACTCCTCCTCTAGCCTGCCCCCTCCCACTCCCATCCTGAGTTCCCTGCACAACTCCTCTATATGTGTGGGGCGCTCAGGATCAGGAATTGGCCCCTGGTGTTTAGCGGGGATGTGCGTCCATATCGGATGTACATCCCCACTAAACATGACGCAGAATGACCCCCATAGTGTTCTAGTAACCATACTGGTCTGAAGAAAATTAGGCTATTTGGATTTGAGATCCAATTGTCTTTGCAAATCCAAGTTCAAGGTGGGCTACAAACTGGTGCACAAGTCATTTCCTTATTGAAGTTTTTGCAGCCAAGCAGCTGAAAATGCTCTCATTCTCTCACTCACCCACAGAAGGAAGCACACAGACAGGCTGGAATGCAAACAGGATCTTTTAATGTGCACACAGGCCCAGACAGAGAGCCGGTACCCTCCATAAAAATCTGAGCCCCGAAGGATGTCCTACATTGTCTTATATACAGTACATTTTCAAACTCATTCTACAATCTCATTCGTCTCAGGTATTTCCTGTCCACCAATCAGCAGCCCCTGGGGAAGGTGCCTGGGTGACCTGTCCAAACTGGTATGCTCTGGTCTGCTGATTTCTGGGCAAGGGAGTATTGTGCTCAGGCCTGGAGGGGGGGAAGGGTGCCTACTGAAACCTTTATGTCTTTTCTTAGCAAGCTGATCAGTATGTAAAATCCTCATGGCTTGGGGGGGAAGGGTTACCCACAGCTAAACCTCATGGCTGCCTCACTCCCCCCCTTTTTAAGTGAAACCTCAACCGCTAGGGGCGGTAGAGGGCAGTATTACTGGAGGCAAGCCGCAGAGGGGTGTATTGGGTCAGGGCCATGACAGTGGTAGCCGCCTTGCGTTCTACCAGGGTATCAAGGGTGGTGGTAATGAAGCGCTAAAGAATGGGGATACAACATGGCAGAATGGCACATAGCAGTAAAATAAAAAGAACCCCTACCACTAGGATTTTTAGTCCCCCTAGCCAACTGAACCACTTCATAAACCACGCAGGACCCATGGACGGGTCAGTAATATGATTAACTAGATCACGTAGGTCTTGGATAGAGTGTTCAATAGAAGCACTTGCGTCAGTGAGTTTAAAACAACACATACCCTATACCCTCTGTAGCAACTCCTGCACAAAAGTTTTGTTCCGTGTGCAAAAGTTGCTGTACTGTCTGTAAAAGGTTGTAGGGTCTGCAGAGGCCTCTTTCCTTTGGGGCAAAGGCTCTTTCCCTGGGATCCACCCTTATTAACATATTAATGGCTTTTATTCTTGCTAGTGTTGAGTCATTCTGGCTACACCCTGCCATCCCCTTTGTCTCATTAATCACTGGCACTGTAGTCTTCAGGGCTCATGAGCACTTTGTATCACCAGCTTTGTTTGGCCTGTTTAACTTGTCCAGGCTTGCCCAGCTTGCTCAGGCCTGTTCAATCTGTTCAGGCCTGGCATGTCTTTTCTTAACTGGGTCCATTCTCTGTGCACTTCTGTTCAGAGTATGGTTCCACCTGGCTTTACTCTTGTTGTGCTGGGCTCTGGGTACTCATTTTCTTAGCCCACATGTTTTTTCCGTGCCATCATAATGTATTACAGCCTCATGCAAGGATGCAGCCATACTAGACATACCAATTTCCCTTCATTCGCCAATTTTTCTTTTTCTTTTCTTGTGAATGGGGCAAAGGTAATCCCACTAAGGGCAATGGACAACAACCATTTGAGACAGATAGGGGGCATCAGAAAAGCAGCTTCTGGTACTGTTCCCTAGAGACAACATACATTGTAACATCATTTTCTTGCAGCAACTCAATAATATTGAAAACACATAACATGAAAGTATATCAAAAGCAGCAGTGCTTAATAATGTGATAAAGAAAGCTCTGAGAATAGTACAGCAAAACTTGAGCTGGTGTGGGTATTGCAATTGCTGAAGCCGAAATAGCTTGTAGATTTCAGTTACTTTCTAAGAAAACAATATTAAAAGGATAACAATACAATCATTCACAAAAGCCCCCAAAAACCCCCAGTCAGTCCAATAGTCCTCTTCCCATTCTCAGACAATGTGGTCCTGCCTCTCAGCAGTTCCCCAGGACCTCGCAGTGTGCTTCACCTTTCTCTGAATTTTAAGTTCTGTTTCTCTCAAAATTTGAACCTCTCATTCTCATAGGCAGATATCTTGGCCCTTTTTCAATGTGACACACTGATCCAGATAGGGACTCCTTCACACATTTCAGCGGTGGGTAGTTCTGAGTTCTTGGGATGGTCTGTTCTATCTGGACTCTGGCCAATTTTCTCTGCTGGACTCTCTGGATTGCAATTGGTGACATGGCTCCAGGCCTTATTCAGAAAAGCTGCACCAATATTGAATGAAAACAACTAAATATGCTGGATTAGATTTCACAATGATATAAACTTAATTTCATCCATATGTACTTAAGATCATAACTATCTCATATGGTGTCAACTATGTCTCTCAGTTTGATAAACTCTTTGTCTCTTTACCACTGGAGATTCCTTTGCAGGTAAGAAATATTCCATTATGCCCTTGACTGATTTTTACATGTTTATAGATCAGACAAGTTGCACACACATATTCTGCGATTTCTGGCAAGGGTTTTAGAATTATACCAATTTTTGTGAGAATTTGTCATCAAATCATCCCTCTTTTGCCCATGCATGCCTGGCCAGGACATACAGGGGCAAAATGAGTCAAAAAGCATCTGGAAGTACCACATGGCCAGTGTGGGTTTTCCAAAGCTCATCAGGGTGCAAGGTGCACCCAGCCTGTCTCCAGATGTCTATTTCTAATTGTTGAGTATGTGTTGGGGCTTAGATGAATTCCTAAATTGAAGATTCTGGAGACGGCATAGTTGAATAAAGTGCTCATCTCTTTTTTTTGTTGTTGTTTTTGTTTACATATTCATTAGTCAGATACATCACTTCAAATTACCTTCATCAGTTTAATGTCCATCAAAGTCCTTCTTCTTAATATCCCCACTTCATCCCTCACAACACTCCCCCATCACCTGCATCATTCCACCAATCACATACATAGGTCCCTTTCATGTTTTTATACCATACTAATGTATCCTTATTTGGCAAGGCTGCTAAGAATATCAAACAATTGTTTAAAAACTTAGTATTGTTTCTTTTCTCTCATTCTTTTTCTCAAACCTCTCCTGGATCATTGTTTACAAGCAAAATTTGGTTTTGTCCAATCAATTCAAGTTAAATAATTTTACAAATATTTCCATATTTTCTTCTGTAATTGGCACCTATGGTGTTACTGTCCTGTTCAGCAGTCATCAGCAATGAGCTGCCTTAAATCTTACAGTTCAGAAAACAGGCATTCAAATGATGAAACTGATACTTTTGCATGAAAAGGTTGGGGGATATCTGGAATGCAAACACTTCTCCTTGTATATTGTTAATGCAGAATATACTTTTTCACGTTTAATTTAACACCTAACAATACCTGAGACTGGCATCAAACTGATCTGAAAACCCTCTGTGAGGTGCTTGCCACAGTATATAAACTCCCTTTTAACTTTTAATTTTGTATATGCAGTCAAAACCAAATATATGTACCAGAGATAAAAATTCAAGCTGGATTACCCTTTTTATTCAGAGCTCTTAACCTCTACTTTGAAGGTCAAAGGAAAACAGAAACAGTTTCCTTAGTTTCATGCCTTGTTTGTTTGATCTAGCATCCAGGGGCACTTGGCAATGAACAGCCAGCAATGAAAGAAAAACAATATTTACTGTAGATTAAAACATTTAAACACAAGACTATTAGTCTTTTAAGTATAGCAGCTAGCAGCTTATCTGATTGAAATAAGGAGGTTTTCTTGATAAATTTCACTAAACCCTCCCCCTTGGGTAGTTCTGAAAAGCAACAGCTAGTTCTCACACATGAGCTTTGCCCCACAGATATTCCCCAACCCATACATCTTTGTTAATAGTAATTTGACCAGCCTTTGTTTGATCCCAGCCTTACACAATCAAGATGCTGGTCAGACATCTGAGGATGCTCAAAGGAGATACCCCCCATGGTTTTTAGAAGCTTAAAACTCTACAATTAAAATTAATGACAAGAGGATTGTTTGAAGGCTAGTTGAGGCTAGGTGAATTGGGGTTTTTTTGTCCTCTTTAATGGGTTTCCATTTGTTTGCTAGGAGAAAGACTCCTAGGTGATTTGTTCTTTTGTCCTCTCTAATGGGCCTCCATTCATCTGCTAGAAGAATAAACTCCTCCCTGATCTTCCAGTATCTTTCTATAGCTATGCAAACAATTTCAATGGTTTCATTCCGAGTATCTTTCTGTAGTTATGCAAACTATCTCAGCAGTTTCAACCACCCCTTACTCACTGCTGAGAGATATGATCAAAAATTTGGTTCTTTGACTATTGATTATGCATGAAACATAGTAATGAAACTGGATATGCTTTAAATAAAGCAATTGTCTTCCTTCACTGCTATACTAGTACAACAGTCTACATACAGTAAACCCTACTCCCCTTTTATTTACAGGGAACAGTACCTTTCCTCTTTATTTTCAAAGGTTAGAGGAGAAGCTATGAGGTTGGGGCCGGATTCAGTCCCATTTTTCATTATCTATCCCCTTCTTGGATTTCTTTTTTAAACATTTTCTAAACTGTCCCTTTCCCTGCAATCAGTAGACCTGGTGTTTTTCAATGTTTGGGGACACAGGAGTGATTTGTTAATAACTTCACCTTTTACTGATAGAGTATCAAACCTCTTTATCTACAGAGGTGCTAAATTACAAATCCAGGACTCATACAGACATGCAATCCTTGTGCTTCGTCCAAACCCAGCCAATACCCTCGTGGGGGTATGGAAACGTGGATAGGGACACACACCTGCTTCGTACCAATGTACGTACAGTCTCAAGCATACACTAATCAATCCTGAAATATAAAGACCTAATGTCTGGACAAAAACTTTATTTATTTATTTATATTCTCTTATATACCGCGCTATTCTGCATCAGTGCGGTTTACATTGAACAAACTGAAATTACATTGAACAGGGCATTATAACTTGGAGATAACTATTTTACAGGGAACATGGGCTATGGAGGGTTAAGTGGCTTGCCCAAGACCACAAGGAGCACCTGTGGGACTAGAAACCCCAGTCCTTCCGGCCCAAGGTTGCTGTCCTCTAGTGGGATTTGAACCCCCGACCTTCCGGCCTGAAGTACCTTGCCCCAACCACTAGGCCACTCCTCCACTCTTATTTCCATAATCTTCCCTAAACTTTCTTTCCCTAATCTTTCCCTAATGTCACAACTAAATACAGAGACACTCTAACATTTACAGAGACACTCTAACAGTTTCTACATAACAGCACATTAACTATATGACCAGCCATGAATCTATATAGGGAAACTGGTCCGGATGCTCCTTCACTACAATTTAGCCTCCGGACCCCATGCTCTAATCACAATTTACAAATCACAATTTACAGTGTAAATCTTCTAATCTCAATTCAAGGAATGCAATGTTCAGTGTAAATTTTCTAATCTCACTTCTGGGAATACAATATACAATATAATCCAGGTAACAGGCAGAGTTTGGTTGCGCAAAACACACAGGACCACAAAGGGAAAAAGAAAGAGGGAAAACAGAAAACAGAGACGTCTCAGTAGCGAATACTCATACACTCTCTTTCCTCAGTAGCAGCTGTTGCAAATACACATTACACACACTCTCTCTAGCTGTAGCATAGGATTTAACTTTTACCATGAGGATAATAGTAATATGAGAAATATAGCTAGCTATTTTTCTAATGTCCACTAGATGGAGCTCCAGGATCACTAGCACAAAAGAAGCCCCCAACACTAGAAGCACATGGCAGCACAAGCACATGGCAGCACAAGAGAAGCCCCCAACACTAGAAACACATGGCAGCACAAGCACATGGCAGCACAAAAGAAGCCCCCAACACTAGAAGCACATGGCAGCACAAGCACATGGCAGCATAAAAGAAGCCCCCAGCACTAGAAGCACATGGCAACACAAAAGAAGCCCCCAACACTAGAAGCACATGGCAACACAAAAGAAGCCCCAGCACTAGAAGCACATGGCAACACAAAAGAAGCCCCCAACACTAGAAGCACATGGCAACACAAAAGAAGCCCCCAACACTAGAAGCACATGGCAACACAAAAGAAGCCCCCAGTACTAGAAGCACATGGCAACACAAAAGAAGCCCCCAGCACTAGAAGCACATGGCAACACAAAAGAAGCCCCCAACACTAGAAGCACATGGCAACACAAAAGAAGCCCTCAAATATGCTTCATTAGAGACAGTGTGTGTAGGCTCTAAATAAATCGCCCTGATCATTGGAGAATTGCGATCAGCACAATTATTAATAAACAGCTTGAAAGGCACACTTAAGGGGGTCAAGTGCTAATGTTTTTGGTCATTTTAAGAAGTTTTGGCAGCGCTTTAAAGTGCTTTAAGGTACCCGAGGTTACGGCGACCATTTTTTGCACTCCCCTCTCCTTTTTCCACACAGACTGGACGAGCAGTGGTTTCAGGGACTCTGGGGCCCTTACTCGGACTGCTCGTGCGGGTGATCAAACCGCTATAGATACAGAGTTTCCCCCACAGACTGGACGAGCAGTGGTTTCAGGGACTCTGGGGCCCTTACTCGGACTGCTCGTGCGGGTGATCAGGCCGCTACAGGTTCACAGAATTTACCAGATTTACCAGATTTACCAGAATTTCCAGATACAGAAATACAGAACTACTCAAACAGTAAAACAGTAAGGCAGTAGTACTCACCAGACCTCTGATCAGAGAGAGTTTGGATGCCAGTCTATCCAGCCAGTTTTCAATCAGGGGGTCAGCCGCAGGGACCGACTGACCAGATAAGTCAAGGTGTCCTTCTGGAGCACAAAGGGGCCCGGGGCGCCAAAGGCCGTTAATCACCTGGAGGGGCCGGTCCCTGACCAGTGGAGGCCCAATGCTGCAAGAGCATAAGTCTTCCCACCGTGGGTGTGATGAGAGAGGCTTTTTGTTTAATTTAAAAGGGTCCCATCTGGGTCTCCAAATGTTGCAGCCAAGCAGCTGAAAATGCTCTCATTCTCTCACTCACCCACAGAAGGAAGCACACAGACAGGCTGAAATGCAAACAGGATCTTTTAATGTGCACACAGGCCCAGACAGAGAGCCGGTACCCTCCACAAAAATCTGAGCCCTGAAGGACGTCCTACATTGTCTTATATACAGTACATTTTCAAACTCATTCTACAATCTCATTCGTCTCAGGTATTTCCTGTCCACCAATCAGCAGCCCCTGGGGAAGGTGCCTGGGTGACCTGTCCAAACCGGTATGCTCTGGTCTGCTGATTTCTGGGCAAGGGGGTATTGTGCTCAGGCCTGGAGGGGGGGAAGGGTGCCTACTGAAACCTTTATGTATTTTCTTAGCAAGCTGATCACTGTAAAATCCTCATGGCTTGAAGGGTTACCCACAGCTAAACCTCATGGCTGCCTCAAAGTGGACTTGCAATCTAGGTTGTACCTAAGAAAATGGATGGTGAAGTGACTTGCCCATGGTCACAAGGACAGCCAGTAGGAGAAGCAGGATTCTCAGCCTACCTCTAACCAATAGGATACTTCTCACAAAAGAAAGGCTCTGTGTTCTCTAAAGTCCATGTACCACATCATATTTTACATATCAAAATCTAGAAAAACCTGTATGCCCAAGATCAAAAATAAGGTGTTGTGTTCAGTAAAATGACTGTCTAGATTATGCACAAGAGCTAACATTAATGCAGAAGGGATGGAATTTTCCAGGGGATTTCTAAGGATAAACTTGTGTTTCCTTTTGTGACATGGATTGCAGGCCCATAGGTAAAAAGTGTCCTTGGCTAACATGCCCATGACAGTTAACACACAGCTTTGGTACTTACTACATGTTAGTTTGTACTCCTAATGCATGCAAAAGGGTCCCTATTAGTCTATTTACTTTAATCTACTTTAATAAGTGTATATATCACGGTAAGGGTAAAGTAATTTATGAAGAAAGAAAATTCTAAGTCCATTGCAATCCAAAGTTTAATTTCTGTGTCAGTAGATGGAGGAGAAAAGTCCCAGTGTTCACTATTAAGGTCATAACAGACAACATTAGTACAATTTAGTTATGTGCCTTAAAATATAAATGTCTGAGAATGACAGATAGAGGTCAGAAAATATTAATGAATCCTTACATCTTATATTCATAAATCAATGCCTTTGTTCCCAGGAAGACTGCTAAAAATACATTTCTCTTTCAGAGGAGATGAGATTTTGAAAGGAGCACATCGTCTATCAGCCATCAAGAATACTGGCACTATGCCAACCATGGGAATATATTGGAGGAAGCTCCCGTATAGTTATTATTTTAATGTATTCTCAGTCAGAAAATGGCATCTTCAGAAAATGATGTGCATTTGATGGGTCTTTAAGCACTATTTTGTTTTTTACATTGTAAAATATATATGTCCTACATTTGAACAATAATGTCTAACTAGATAATGCAGGGAGTTAGATGACCAGCATTTCAAAATTGTCCTCAGAAGAGCAGTTAAATATAGCCATCTATGGTGTTATATATAGCAGCTCAAATCTTAAGTGTTCCTGGGGGCAGGGATTGGTCAGGAGGCAAGAGGACTTGCACAGCTAATATACTAGCTAGCTACATTTAGGGGCATGTTTCCTTAAAGTATATTAAACAGTCAGCATGGGATTTAGGGGCCCTTTATTAAGTGTCACTAACCAGTTGATATGTGTTATACAGTGCGGTAACTGGCCATGGTGAATGCCAATGCCCGGGCATGCCAACTACCAACCACTGAAACGCACAGTAACTGTCACTAGCATGGTATTGTACAGAGTGGGCGGTTTAAAGGAAGAGTGTAGACATGAATAGCATGCAAATGCAGTTAACGTGGCAATTAATATGGGTGCACTTAGGTGTATGTTTACTAAACTGTGGTAATGTCATTTGCATTAGGTTCCGCGGTAAACGTAGAGATGCCCATATAAAGGCATGGGCGTTGCATCATTACAGCAAGCTGACAGCTAATGTGCATTACAAAGCGCCTTAGACTAACGAGCGTTACAAGACGCCTTGTAAGGCACCTTGCAAGGCACCTTGTAAGGCACCTTGTAAAGCGCCTTGCAAGGCACCTTGTAAAGCGTCTTGCAAGGCACCTTGTAAAGCACCTTATAAGGCCCCTTGTAAGGTGCCTTGTAAGGTGCCATGTAAGGTGCCTTATAAGGTGCCCTGTAAGGTGCCTCATAAGGCGCCCTATAGGGCCTCCTAGGCTAAGCGCCATATTAGGCACCCTTGGACAAGGCACCGCAGAAGGCACCCTGGGCTATGGAATCATAGGTTAAGGTGGCCTAACAAGGTTATGGTGTCCTAGGTTAGTGTGCCCTAGGGACTGCAAGGTGCCTCAGGATGACATGCATGACCTGTGCGGAACAGAGACAGATGTAGCCCTAACACTAGATAGAGCACTCAGGAAAGGCAATGAACAGGTGAGTGAATGAGGGAGAGGTGGGATCCGCTGGACCTGCCATATCTGCGGGCATCCCATGTGCCTGCCAGTAGTGATGACAAACATGGTGGGGCAGCTGTACCACAGCACAGGGTGTTGGCAATGTAAAGTACCAGAAAAATAGTTGGTGGCAGACGATGGGAATACGTGTCCCCCAGTGGAGTCAGAGCTGGCAGGATAGTTACAATGATGGGTGGACAGAGGAGTGGTGGTGCTATGCAGATCAGGCACAGGTGAGGCAAGCATGAAGAAGAGCAATGCAGGAAAGGGTATGACATGGGGTGGCAGCCTGCACTGGCAGACAGGACTCTACACAGCTGACAGACGCAGATAGACGGACCGAGGGAATGTTAGCAATTGTGGCAAGGGTATTATGGGCTGGAAGTACAGATCTGCAAAAATATGACCTCTACAGGCATGCACCCTATTTGAGTAGGACAGGCATGAGAGCAGGGAACAATGAGGAACTGAACCCATGAACACTGCCAAGAATGGCATTGTAGTAACCAGTAGGCTATACCTCCATGGTGTATGTCACAGCAATGTCTGGGTACAGAAGGACTGCAGGTCACCGCACATATTGTCTGCTCTGAGTGCCAGGATAGGATAACCCCACCATACCCATGATGCAATGCACATGCATAGTAGCAGTCTACAGCTGATCACCAAATGGGGTCTGCACCTCTCCGGTACCTCAGCTTGGAAAGACAAACTGACAGTGCATGATACTGGCACAGAGTAGCTACAGACCATGCCATTGTGCGGGTTCTGTGTTCACCCTGAGGGATAGGATGGGTGCCCAGCACTAGGTCTGCAGTACATGTGGTGCTAGAGATAGGTCCTGCTGTACATTCTCATCACTTCCAGTGTGTGACAGGTGTTCCTTGCAGTACAGCCGAAGGTAAGTTGATGTCCATCTGTATCCTGTAATTACATGTGGCCCTGTGGGACCAGACACCAGCCAGATTAGTGTGTACCCCGTGTTAGGGTCTGGCTGACATGGGCAGCTGTTATCAGGGCAGAGGGGTTTCTAGAATTGCATGAGGTGTGTGTAGCAGTGCCTTTATAGGTCACAGTGCTATACACTACATACCCCAAAGGGCCCAAATCACCCTTTTTGTAGGTAAAGAAGAGGTGCCCCTGCCCCAGGAAAAGCAGCCTCTATCCTGTTTGTATGAGACAGCCCTCCAGGGTTGGTGGGCCAGAGCCATACCTATGACTGGGGCAGTGGCAGACCAGCAGCAATGCTGGAGTTAGGTATGGAAAACGCCAACTGCCTCCCACCACTGTCTGCCAGTCACCAGAAAACAGCACAGTCAGACTGTACCTTATAGGTGTTCTGACCATGCACAGTCTAACTGCAGACAGTCCACCAGCCAGTCCATAGTGTATGCCCACAGAGAAATTATGTGCAGCAAGCAAGCATTTCAGTGATTGATACCCCAGCACTGGGGAACACAAATATATCACTGGAGACAGATAGTGTAGCGCTCTATGTGGGAACCTAGACCTGCCATGGTCACTGCTCAGTCAGAGTGAGTGCCCTCCCAGCATGCCATGCTGTGGCCACCCTGTCCATTCAGGTGGTGGTCAGGCACTACAGTTGCTCAGCCATTGCCCCACACCCTGTGAAGATGCATACTGGCCAATTTGCCCTGTCCAGGCCAAACCCAAAATACCTTGCTCCTCATTATGCACCTATTCAGGCTAATGCTGATAACAGTGAGACATTCTGGGCCCAGTGAAGGGTGGGCAGCCACAGAACAATGGATACCAGGGACCCACTTTTCACCCCCCCATCCCATATAAAGGTGAAAGAAGCTGAGCTCCAATCAAAACCTTCCATTCGCTACCTTGGAGTCACTTTTGACCAACGCATGGATCTGAAACTACACATAACCAACGTAGTCAGAGCAATCTACCTCAAGATCCGGACTCTTCGACATCTTCGCCCCCTGCTTGATCCTGATGACTTCAGAACTATATTTCAAGCCTTAACCTTACCACACCTTGACTATGCCAATGCCATTCTCCAAGGCCTCCCACACTCCACATTAAACCCTTTGCAACTCGCCATGAATACCGCTGCTAGAGTCCTCTACGGAGCATCAAGAAGGGACCATGTAACACCCATCCTAGAGCAACTCCACTGGCTCCCCATACATGGCAGAATATTGTTCAAAACATTACTACTAACTTTCAAGGCCACTAAAAGCATCACCTCCTCCTCTCTAATAGACCTCATTCAGGCCGTCCCACCCAACAGATCCAGGAGAACGATATCAACAAATACTCTAATCATCCCTAAAGCAGCGACAAAATGCCTATCAGTGACATCTAACAGGGCCTTCAGATTCTATGCCCCTAAGTACTGGAACGCTCTACCCCCAGAGATTCGTGCTATCACTGATCTATCCCTTTTCAGAAAGGCACTCAAATCCCACCTCTTCCCCCAATATTACTTGACCAACTAACCAATCTTAATCACTACCCAAACTAAGAACAAATCCTGTTATGTATACTTGTAAATACTCTTGTAAATACTCTTGTAAATAGTTGCAGTAATGACGTCCCATGTTTTATCCAAGTTCTCTGACCTTGTTCTCTGTAAAACCTAACAGTTTGTTGTTATGGTATGTTGTTATATTGTGAACCGCGCTGATTCTGAATAGAGCGGTATATAAGAGCCTGTAATAAATAATAAAAAAATATACATACACAAACGCTCACTCCTATTGCAGCATTGTACAAAGATAGGGGTGGGTGGCAACCCTGCCCGCCACACTGGTCCTGATCACAGTGGTGACATTGCTAAACTGTGCAGGGGGTAGTAGTAGTGCTCTGATGATAACTTCAGCTCAATGCTGGGGCCAGCAGCCTGACTCTCCATGCATCTTTGGATTGTGGAGCCTGTGTGGGTGGGTGTTTGTACCCCTGTTCGCCGCTGCTTTGGGCTTTGCACATGTTGCTGTTGTATCTGCATTGTAGGGTACAACATGGGGACATGCTCTGCAGGAACCACAGCTGGGGCTTGAACCTGTCATCCTCTGCTTCTGGACACACTGGCTGGGTGTACTGCACCACACTGTTGCCACAGATGCATGATAGTCCCTGGGGCTACCTGTACTTTCCCTCAGCCAGACTTTGTATGTTGCACTGCACACCACATACTGATGCAGGGTATGGCCTAGGGCCACTCCAGGGAGGTGGCACTGCCCCCTACAGCACGGGCATTTCCCCCCCCCCCCTGCCAAAGCTGACATGGCCATTTTCTGTTGGTGCTGGTAGGGCACAGTCCCAGGCCATGCACTGTGTAGGTAGGTGCCCGCCTAGGGTGCAGATCCCGGGGTGGGGGGGGGGATACATAGACATCCTCATATCCCCCCCCCCAATCACTGCCTACCAACATGGGGGCAGGATGGTTGGGGGTATGTCAGGTCAGGGCCCTAGCAACTATTGGCTAGGGTGAACCAGGTAGATATAGATGGATTGTGTTTGGCCTTGGTCAGCTGCTGTCTTGCTGATTTCCATTTTCTATGTTCCTATGTGCCACCTAGGCGCCCGCCTGGTCCACCCTGTGCCCCAGCTGCCCATGCTACATGTCCCGCCTGTGGACCCCATGCCCCATTTGCACCATCGCCATAGTGGCCATTCATACTTTGGCACTATGGTGTTGCTGAAAATGGAGCACTACTATCACATTTCTTGGGCTCCCTGCCTAGGTTGTATATTGCTGACACTTAAATGGTTTCTCTCTCTCCTGCAAATGTGCATCTAACAGCAGGTTTTCATTCGCGGTAGGATTCAGCCCTTCAGTTCAGCGCGTTAGTGTGAAAGGAGCCTCTCCCTGCCCACTCTCCGCCCATTGACCCCTTCTCTCCGCGCTCTCTCCACCTTCTGCGGTGTTTACCGTGGCTGGGAACATTAACGATCGTAAAATGTTGCATAACGTGCAGTATGTAACGTTACCGCAGTTTAGTAAACATACCCCTTAATGTCTATGGGTATAAGGCAAACTTGCATTAAGTTTACTGCATGTCAAGGTACTCAGTCATGCATTAGCTGTCAGGAAGATGCTGGTCAGACCCCCTACAGCTAACATGAAGGTTTTGCACTTAATGTTCATTTGAAATGCACGTTAAGTACAAAATCTTAGTGGGATTTATTAAAAGGGCCCCCTTATTTTTTTTTTATTATTTATTTAACAGGATGTTTTTTATACAACCTTTATGCCAAGGCAGTTTACACACAGCAACAATAAACAGACTCAAATGAGTTGTGTTACATAGAACATAGGGGATATGAACTTGTAGTTACAATGGGGGAATTTACAGAAATCAGCAGTAAGTGAAGCAGATTATGATATATGCAGTTAAGAACATAAGAACATAAGATATGCCATACTGGGTCAGAACAAGGTCCCTCAAGCCCAGTATTCCGTTTCCAACAGTGACCAATCTAGGTCATAAGTACCTAGCAGTCTCCCCAAAAGACACAGGTTCCTCAATGCTTGTATTGGGTCAAGCAGTGATATCCTGGGTCCCTTGGTTTATAGACCTTTCCTCCAGGAACTTGTCCAAACCTTTTTAAACCTAGCTACACCAACAGCTTTTACTACATTCTCCGGTAACAAATTCCAGCATTTGATTACACGTTGAGTGAAAAAATATTTTCTCTTATTAGTCTTAATAGGTTACCCTGTAGCTTCATTGCACGTCCCCTAGTCTTTCTATATTCTAATGATGTAAACAATCAATCTACATTTACCAGTTCCACTCCATTCATTAATTTATAGACTTCTATCATATCTCCCCTCAGCCATCTCTTTTCCAGGTTGAAGAGTCCTAACCTTTTTAGCCTCTCTTCATATAAGTTTCCTCCCATCCTCTTTACCATTTTGGTGGCTCTTCTCTGTACCTTTTCTAATAACACTGTATCCTTTTTAAGATACGGCAACCAGAATTGCACACAATATTCAAGGTGCGGTCGCA
Source organism: Ichthyophis bannanicus (assembly GCA_033557465.1). NCBI lineage: Eukaryota > Metazoa > Chordata > Amphibia > Gymnophiona > Ichthyophiidae > Ichthyophis > Ichthyophis bannanicus. The sequence continues at coordinate 1,001,363,027 of CM066033.1, forward strand.
CCATAGAACGATACAGAGGCATTATAATATCCTTTGTTTTAGTTCAGTGATATCATTAGGACCAAAGTGTTCAATGAAAAGTAATGTTTTTGGTAGTGTGTGAAATAACAATTAGCCCAGGCTAAGAACAGGAAGTGCTGTAAAAATCATATACTAAGAGCTTAGATCATTGTGGAATGGAACTGGGCAGGCTATGGGTGAAGAATGGGCATGGACAATGCTTGCATTTAGTGCAAGGTAAGTTACCTTGCACTGTCAATGCTGTAGATAGCATGGCTACAAGTAACACCTCCTCAAGAGGTGCCAAGAGGTCATCAATAGGAGGTGTTAAGTACTCCACAGTATTGGCAGCAGTTAATGTGGCCACGTCAAAAAAGTCTGATACCATCCAGTGGCAAAAGGCTCTTGATAACTAGATCCCCCGAATGTCTCCCCTCCTGAATACCATCAAGCCCCCAATGACCATAACTCCCCACCTTCTGAAGAGGATCCTACATTTCCCCTACTACTAACCCTCCCCCAGCACTTACCAGAAGTTTCCTTTGTGGTATGGTGGTGGTGCAGGAGCGATCCCCTTATGTTTCTACCTGATTGTTGTATAAAACCAAGGACCAGGATATATATGTATATTATCTTTATTAACAACAACTATTGCCAACCCCAATAAAGATAATATACATATATACATATATATCCTGGTCCTTGGTTTTGTACCACGTTCTCTGAATGTGTGCTTGTTTTGACGTGGCTTTCATGTCTAGAAAACCTGACTGTATTTGCGCTCCTTGGAAACTGTTGCCGCAACCTTGGGGGGTAACATAAGATGTTATAGGAGAGTCCATGGCCAACAAGAGAAGGACACAAGGCCCAGTTAAGTCAGACTGCTCCAGCATGCTACAATTGTATAGAATACCAAGTGACTAACATCATACACTGCAGGCAACACCTGTAGCACACAATCAATGCTATAAATCTGCTCCAGATCCTAGAAAGTCCATCTATTGCAGTGCTTTTTCTGGGGACCAACTGATGTGTGCCCCCCTCATGTTCAGAGCCGATGTGATGGATTGCTGAATTCTCCATATGATCATCAGTTGCATAAAGCTGCTCAGATTGTGCGGTGCATCATGGGTAATGGAGGAGCTAACCAATACCGGCACCCGGGGCACCACAGTGACTGGTTACTGGGGCATTGCCCAATACCTGCTTGTCTTCTATGATGGTGGGATACGTGTGCATGGCCCTCCGGGAAGGACAGGATTATCTGTGATGGACCTCATGGGTCATACATTTTTTTACATTCAGTGTATGTGCAGGTGTACCTATCTCACAGAGTATAGCAGTTCACAAGGGACTGCATGTTCTGCACATGTGCTGCCTCAGAGGTTAGTGCCACACTGTGATGCAGCAGAACCTTGCATGTGACTGTTGCTTGGTGTTGGAGGTACAGTAGAGGGACAGGCATCTTAACCTCACATGTGGCTTGACCTTTGGACAAAAAACGTATTCTGCAGCTGTGTGTCTGTTATGCTGCTACAGTACTGCATGTCCAGTGCATTCTGTATTGCATGTGTGCCCCTGTAGGCAGGCCCTAGGTGTGGTATACCACTGTTTCAGACTGTGCCAGATACATTTTTTCATGTCCTGGGTGTCACCATTGAAGACAGGGACCTGCAGTCTCTTCAATTCTAGACATTGCTGCACAGAAAAGTGTGGAGGTGTAGCCTAATGGTTAGAGAACTGGCTCCATAAGTGATAGACCAGGGTGTGAGTCCCACATGTTCTCTTTATAGCTGTGGGAAACTCACTTCATTTTATTGCCAGAAACAGTCCAGGGTTTGAATTGATTGGAGGACACACATTCTTATGTTTTTCTATGTGTTACGATAGCACATTGGGTCAGCAAACATGCACATTGCAATCGTGCCCATATGACAGCATGACTTTATTGGCTATCTGTATCACATATGAGTTGTCCATGACTGGAATCTTTCATCATAACTGTGACTGAACATCTTTAGCTCCATCACATATATGCAATACATGGAGGCACATCCCACTCCTGGGATGACCACCTACAAAGATTATCACACAACCTTACGTACTCCATATAGTCAATATGAGAGACATTTGCCAAGCTGATATATGTACATGTGTCAGTAGGATTGTAGGGTGATTAGAACATTGAGACAGCTGTCATACCCAAATAGTTACAATTTTTTCATGCACAACTGCATTTGTGCAGTCACATCAGTTGCATCGGAGCAGCGAGGCCATTCTGCATACTTATATACCACCATCCTTCCTCCAGCCCATCCATCAGCATATGCCCATTATGTACAGTCACGTATTATCCTGCCAGATGCTACACCATGGCCCACACGGGAACATTTTAATCATTAGATTATATCACTCACACCTCTCCTATGAATGATCTGCATGTCACCACTCCAGCTCAGTCATCCTTTTGATGCCCACATCGTGGCCATGCTGGCTCTGCCAGGGGACACTTCTTCCCAATTCTATGCAACGCACTGACATTATAGCAGTTTATATGGGCATCCCTCACTGATACAGTACAGATGCCTCCTATATTCTCATCCCACTTAACTCGCAGACACATAGGATACATATGGGTCTGACAAATCCATCAGCTTTTACCTTTTCTTCCATTCATCACCTCAAATGTGACTTTCACAAGGGCTCCCTTATTCTGTATTAAGGTGCCTGCCATTTTTGGGCATTAAGGTGCATGCTTGGCACCTTAATGCCCAGTATCCTGTTAGTACCTGATGAGTGGAGCCAAGTGCCCTTACCACCTGAATGCCTACTCCCCGCCTCAGGCTTTACCTCATGAAAACACCCTTACCGCTGCCATTTTCACTTACTAACCGGTGCAGCCTTAAAACCCCTTTAGTAAACAAACCATCCACCAGCCTCAGCTTCCCCTCGGGGCTCATCCCTCCCGCCTCACCAGGTAAGTGAAAAAATGATAAGAGTAGTGGTATTTCACTGGCAGACCGGGCGGGTCTCCCACTTATCCTACACCTCTCATATCTCATGTCTCTTGGACTAGACTTCTATGTTCTTCTGCCCTCTGTTCTAACTATTAGGCTACTCCACCACTCCCAGTTATTCTAGGGAAAGTAGGCTGAAATACCCTTGAGACCTGGGAAGAGAGGTGATCTTCAATGGAGCTGCAGAGAGGTACTCACATAAGAGGCAGAGAGATGATGAGCATAGAGTGAATGGAAACTAGAAAAAATGAGGGATGTAGTAAAGCTACTTATTTATACTACTACTGTAGAAACTTTACATACTGTTGAAATGTCTTCTAAGAAGGTACTGTACCAAGATAAATTTGTCCTGAAGTTAGAACTGCAGATCTGTTATACCCCACTGCATGTTGTGGACTGATTTCTAGTCCCACCAACACTTACCAAGGAGTAGAAGACTTGGAAAGAATGACCTTTGGACGGGTAGTGAAGTAAGGCCTTGGAGAAGATTCTCCCCTCCGTGCCCATCAAATAATTGTTTTTCATATTTAGCTCACACCTTTCCAGTAGTAGTTCAAAGTGAGTTGTCAGGTATGCTAGATATTTCCCTGTCCCCAGAGGGCTTGCAATTTAAGTTTGTACCAGAAGCAATGCAGGGTTAAATGACTTACCCAACACCACAAGGAGTGCCAGTGGTCTCTCTGGTTACCAGGCCGCTGCTCTAACCAAAAGGCTACTTCTCCCCTCCACTTTTTTATGTATTCCCAGAATCAACCCCATTCTAATGGGAGTCCCACTAGAATAGTATCTGCTTATGACAAACATTTTTTCCAGATATGTTGAACTATTTGATCCCTGAAACCAACAAGGCCAGCAGTCAAATTGAGTCCTATTTGCCCAAAGAAAACTCATGTAATATACTAGACTTGTGTAGCTTTTGCATCTCATATGCAAAGGCCAAAATAAATGCACAAAATTGCTTTCATGTACATAAAGGGAAGATCCGTGATGGTGTTCACTGACATTCCTACATATATTTCTAAGAGGTCTTTTACTAAAGTGCAGGACGTTTTAGCACCTACAGTGCGTTATATGCAAAAATTAATGTGTGGTAAGTGGAAAGCCTCCATGGTAAGTACAGAGGGCATGCCCAACATCTGCCCTGCAATTATCATGCAGGCAGACGCTTACCACATGGGTCCGCATTCAATGGCTTGACAGATAATTATGTGTGTACACCTGCATTGCCTAATGAGTCATGAAATGTTGTCCACCAAATAAAAAAGGGCTTGAAAAAAGCAAGGGCCATGTAGCAGTACACAACCAGTCACCATGACCCAGAAGAGACCCCTCCCCATCCTAGCACTGATCCCCTCCCCTCAGTTCAGCACACAAAAGTATGCACTTCAGTAACCCCATCTCAGTATAGTCCCCCCACCTGATCTGCAGTCCCCCTATAGGACAGATGCCCCTCAAATCAAGCCACTGCCCCAAATAAAGCATCCTGAATCATGTCAGTCCCCCTTAAGGGCAAACACTAGATCTCACCAGCTGGGTTCAAAATGGTGGCTTTGAACCCTAGCGATAGTCTTGTGGTACTACCGCTGGGCTTGGACCTTAGCAGTAGTACCATAATAAGACTACCAATAGGGTTCAAAACCACCATTTTGAACCCAACAGCAATAGAGCAGGAACAAGGAAAATCACTCCTGCCCCATTTGCTAGACACCAATGATATCAGCATTGTAAGTAGCCTTGGGAGTGGAGAGGGTCAGGGGGTAGAAGGTTATCAAAGTCTGGCTGGCAGGGTATGGCCTCGGAGGAGGCTGTCATTAAGGTGGCTTGAATTGGGTAGGGCTTGATTCAGTGTAGCCATTTGATTGGGGGGGCTTGACTCAGAGGAGCACCTTGATTCAGGGGAGAACTGTCTCAGAGACGAGTGCTGTTTGGGTGAGGGGTATGTCAGTGCATACTACTGTGTGCTGTGCTTGGGAAGTATCAGTGCTGGGATGGGCACGGGTCTCTTCTGGGTTGTAGGTGATGATTGTCTACAGGATTGTCAGTAGTGCAGTATCTGCAGTCATGACAGCTAGCCTGTGGTAAAATCCTGTCATTGACCACCATGCTCACTCTCCACACTGATTCGCCACGCTAACTGCCATGCCATACAGTAACAGTTTTCGTAGGCATGTGCTAACACTTAGGGGTATGTTTACTAAACTGCAGTAACATTACATAACGCACGTTATGTAACGTTAACGATCGTTAGCACATCATAACGCGTGTTATGTTGCGCTAACGATCGTTAACATTACATAACGCGCGTTAACCAACATTAACGATCGTAAAGCTCCGCGGTGCGGTAAAACACCGCAGAAGGTGGAGAGAGGGCGGAGAGAAGGGGTCAGTGGGCAGAGAGTGGGCGGGGAGAGGCTCCCTGCACACTAACGCGCTGATCTGAAGAGCTGAATCTGAACGTGATTGAAAACCTGCCGTTGAATGCACATTACAGGGGAGAGAAACCATTTCAGTGTCAGCAATGTACAGCCCAGGCAGGGAAACCAACAAAAAGTGATAAGTGTGATACATGTGCACAGAACAAAAGGGCACATAAACACTGAAAATGACCCCAACAAACTGGAAAAAAACCATAACCAAGCTGGCCAATAGTGGTATCAATGAGAAAAATCAACCACTTCCCCCCCGAGTAAGCTCCATAGAACAGATATAAATCGTGGAAGGGTCTATACTCTGTCCCCATACAAGGTGAATGAGCCCACAGTGAAATAGCGCTGCTCAGGGTTTCCCCCACCATCGGACAGGGTTCCTATGGCGTGCACATGTCCCGCAACATCAGGGCAGGCATGACAGAATGGCAATTGGACAGATGCCGGAGAAGGGGATACAGAGGGCCGCAGGCGGCACATGCTGTGGTGGAGCTGGGCCACAGTGCGGACTAGGGTGGTGCCTAGGTGGCCCATAGGAATGCTGAAACAGCAGAGCAGCCAGACAGCAACTGCTGAAGGCCCAACATGGGCACGAGTGTGTTTCCCACAGTGTCACAGTTGATAGTACCAAACAGCTACCCCCAAGGGCACGGAACAGTGGCAGGTATGGCTGGGGGAGCGTGGACATCTATGCAGGAACCCCTACCCCAGAACCCGCACCATAGGCAGCTGCCAACCTGCAAACTGGATGGCCTGAGACTGCGCACCACCAGCACCACCAGCAGAAGGGCATGTCAGCATGGTGGCTGAGGGATACTGGTGGTGGAGGGGGCAGTGGCAGCTGCCCAGAGCAGACCATGGCCTAGCCCTGTGTAGGTGGGTGCCGTGTACTGCAACAGACGGGCCCTGTCTGACGAACAGTCATGTTATCACCAAGGAATATACTGGCTCTATGACAACAAGGTGGTGCACTGCACAAAACCAGTGTATTCAGAAGCAGAGGGTCACAGGTTCAAGTTCCAGTCCCCATATTTTACCCACTACTACAACGTGCTAATACAGACAGCACCTTTATTGCAGATGACGTAAACATGCCCAAGACACCTACATTTTACCCTACAGAGCACAGACACCATAAACATGCACATTACCTAGAGCAGAGTCTCCCAAATGCAGTCCTGGAGGGCCAAACACCATTCCGGTTCCATGCTGCCTCTGATAAAGATGCCTGTGCTGCATTTCTATGCTCCACCCCCATGGTATGCAGATGTATCTCATGCATATTCATGAGGGACAGCATGAAAACCCAAACAGTGTTTGGCACCGCAGGACTGGAGTTGGGAACCTCTGCCGTAAAGCAGCAGCCAACAGGGGCAGACACACCCGCACCCACAGGCCCCATTATCCAAAGCCTCCTGGAGAGGCAGGACTTTGGGCTCTGCGTGCATCTCCCAATACTAGCACTTGCATACCTTAGTAATGCCACCCTAAACCTGGGAATATGGTACACATCTATCAAAAGGTTGCTATGATTACTGGCAGATAGCAATTCCTAGGTTAAGTACAATTTCCTGAGTGAGCTGCATCATAGCAACCTTTCTAATGTCTGTGGAGTGTGCTACAGGTCTTGTGTCTGACAGTGTTCACCAACCTGGGGAGTGACTCCTACAGTATTGCGTACCATAGCCATGCCTGCACTGTGCCCAGGACTGGTGTGGTGGCCTGGGCTGCCCAACACCTCTATAGGTGCACAATGCTGGCATAGGTGTGGGGAGTGTGTGTCTGTCTATCCAGTGTGTGGTGGCTGCCAACACCCTCCACAATCCACACTGCTAGCACTGTTGCCAGTATTGGCCTGCCAATTTGCATAATGAGGAGCAAGGTACTGTGGGAATAGCTTGGATATGGTGGCCTGGCCTGGATGCATCTGCACACGGCATAGGGCAATGGCTTGGACATTGTAGTGCCTGGCCACCACCTGCATGGACCGGGTGGCCATAGCATGTCCTGCTGGGAGGTCACTCTCACCCTGACTGAGCAGTGACCATGGCATGGCTAGGTTCCCCCATAGTGCTGTATAGCATTTCTCTCATATGATATTTATGGGTTTTCTTTTGGGTCTCAATCACTGACTTATCTGCTTGGTGTGTATGCTGATATCCCTGTTCTGGGTACATGCATCTCCTCCAGGACCATGGACTAGCTGGCAGACTATGTGCAACTAGTATGTGTCTTGCTGGAACACCTTGCAGGGTGCAGCGGCTGGAGGCTTGCTGCTGGAGAATGTCAGATAAGTGTGGGGGGGGGGCAGGCAGCTGAGCATTTCCTGGCCTTCTGTCTGCTATTGCGTTATGGATGTGTACCGCTCTGTCTGTTCCCCAGCAGGACTGGGGTTGATGGTCCCCTCTAGTGCTACCATTGCAGGGAGGTAGACTGTGGATCTAGTGGTGGGTGATCCTGTTTCCCACCCTGAGCCCCAGAGGCTGGGTTGTGTGTTGGTACATGATCTGCCTATGGGTCCATACACCCCCTCCCCTTCACCTACAGCAGGTAACCATGGCACCAACACAGGATATGCACTATTCTGGGTACATCATCACCCATATGGACTAGACATGAGCGAGACATACAGCAGGACACAGATGTATCCTAGGTGTGTTTAATGGAACTACCTATCACACACTGCTGGGGACCTGCAGCATGGTATATTTCAGCTATGAAATGTGCTGTGGACCTGGTGCTGGGCGCCCCACCTCAACCTCAGGGTGGGCACAGTACCCGCACAATGTGACTGTCTGTGGATACTCTGTGGCAGTGCCACACATGGTCTGTTCCCCCTACCAGGCCGAGGTGCTGTGGGGGGGAATACCCAATCTTGTGCCCATCTCTCGACTGCTGATTTGCATGTGCAGTGCATCATGGGTACGGGTGGGTTAACCCTATCCTGGTAACCACAGCAGACAGTATGTGTGGTGACGTGCAGTTCTTCTGCAGCCAGCCAGGGCTTTGTTCACAGCCTTATAAGGTGTCCTATAGGGGACAATATAGGGTGCCTTGGCGGACATTACACTTTATAATGTGCCGTATGGAGTGCGTTATGGGGTGCCTTATGCGGCACCTTAGGTTATGCCACCGTGAGGGTGTGTTTGCTGCAGAACTAATTAGCATACACGTCAAATGCCTCAACAATCACTACTTAAATGTAAAGGGTGCTGCCTCAGCCAGCCTTATACATTAGGCCCACTGGGGAATCAAACCCATGACCCCTGTACCATCAGTCAGTGTTGTAACCATTGTGCTACAGCTCTGTTGCTGTGCTTGTGTGCCTGCGCGCCTTCTTAAGATTAACGCGTGGTAACGTGCCCTGTAGCGCTCGTTCATTTATGGCGCCTTGTAATGCGCGTTCTCGGCACGTTCTCGGTAACGATGTACCGCCCATGTCCTTATTTGGGATTTCTGTCTCTACCGCGGCTCCTAACGTGAATCACACTAATGCAGTTTAGTAAACATACCCCTTAGTGTGTGCTAAGGTGCGTTATTCACACACTAACTGCTTAGAGCACTTCAGTAAAAGGAGCTCCTAAATAATGTGGGTGCTGGTTCCCACAGATAATAAACGGTTAAATATAGAATATATAAATTTTAAGGAACTACGTATTTGTGTCTTACGAATTATACATAATCAAAAATATTTTCTGACATTCAACAAGATGATTTTATTGGGGTCATGGTTTCTACCAGCTATACTAAAAAACTCATGAGGATAAAAATGCAGCCAAAAAGTAGGACAGCAGTATATTTTCTGAACTTAATGACTCAAAAGCTATTTTTCTCTCAAAACAATGAATTGTCATAGTCATTATTATTCAGTTCCACACAAGTTTGTATAGACAGAATCTGAAAGTGAACTCCATGGAGGAATACCTATTGCATGCTTATTTTAATTCACTTTCACCTGCCCAGAGGGTTCGGAACAAAGGCATTCATGGCCTTGGTTAATTCTTTCGATATTATTCATATTGCTATTTCAATAATAGTTGCAGTATTTGGGAAAGATGTTGCAGCAACACTTCCTTCTTGCTTTTTATTCATTATTCATGGTCAAAGTAAGATATCATAATGAATAGAAAAAAAATTTGTTTTTAACTTTGGTGCAACTTTATAAAAAATGTATTTAATGGTCCTATGAAGACTGGAAAAAGAAGAAATTCAGGTGTGTTTCTGCACAACTAGGAATTTAAGTTCAAGTTTTGGTTCAGGAACCTTCATCTGCATGGCAATTTATACAAGCACTGCCAGAATGATACAGAGGGAGAACAACTTTCATAGCAAGTTCTGCAAATAAAAATTGTTTTATCCTTCTAAGGGGCTTGTTAACAAAGCTGCGGTAGCGGTTCGCGATCGTTATCGGAGCCGCGACCCCATTGATTTCAATGGGGCCGCGGCTCCGATAACGACCGCGAACCGCTATCGCGGCTTTGTAAACAAGCCCCTAAGATGACTCAAACTTGTCCACTGTATGCAGATACACATAGGGGTATGTTTACTAAGGAGCGTTAAGGGAGCAAAGGTGCCGTTAATGGGTGTTATCAGCACTTGTGAGCGGATAATGCTGCAGAAAGCACTGATAATGCTGGATTAACATGCTGAAGCTGGTCCCCCAGCATTAAGGTGAAAAGAGGTGGAAAGTGGGCATTAATGGGGTAGAAACTAGGCAGGGATAGCCGGTGCTCCCTTAATGCCAGTTTGGTTATTGTGCATTAGAGCTCCCATGCTGGGAACCCTAACCCCACCTGAAACCTCGCAGTAAGGGCTATTCTGAAGGGTGAGAGCCTATTTTAATGTATGCAATGTGCTCACTCACTATAGTTCTAAAATTAGTGATAGTAGTGTTCCAATGGTAGCAACAGCATGGTGCCCCTTTAATAAAGAGCACTATGTTGTTGCTGTCAAATTTTCAAAGGAAGTGTCCCGTGGGGCTGACTAGTCCACTAGGCTGACAAGACTATGGCCTAAGGTGTACATCTGCAATGTCCGGTATGACAGAACACATACATGCTTTCACAGTCAAAAAGAAGTCTCACCACCCCCTCTGTCACCATGCTGCTATGTCAGCATTGTATGTGAGTGGGGGTGGTGATTGTAGCAGCTGCACCCTGTTGCAGATGAAATCTGTGTCCTGGCCCTGTGTGTCGTGCAATGCTGCAGTTTCCACTATCAGTAAGATGGCAGGCATGTCAGCAGCAGGTACAATGGAGTACATGGTGATCCCTCTCTTTTGAGGTCTAAGGCAGCCACATGCATGCTAACATCCCCCGGTGGAGGGGGGGCAGGAGTGGCATGGTTGACTAGCTACATGTGTGCAACTTCAATAATACTGCCTGCAGCACTGAAGTGGCGGCTGTGCCACAATGGTCAACGGAATTGAAGAAGTGCAGATGAAGGAAACGCCACAAGGACCGCCCTTCAAATAGGGAATCCCAGATGTAATTGGGAAATGTCAGAGGATACTGGACCAATCCAATTCCAAATTTAAGCCCTTTGGTAAAATCATATCCAAATTGTAAATCCATCTTTGTTCAGAACGCTGCAATTTATAAATATGATCATCACCTCTGGGGTCAACAGGAATTAGATCCATTCGCCTATTTCTTTCCACCACTGCTATCACCACTCTCTTTCTGTACCTCGTGATTACCCGTCTAGACTACTGAAACTCCGTTCTTGCCAGCCTTCCCCGTTCCCAACTCTGCCGTCTTCAGTTAGTTCAAAATACTGCCGCTCGCCTTATCACTCACTCCCCTGCTAACGCCCATGTTACTCCCTCTCTCCTCTCCCTTCACTGGCTTCCTATGTCTGTCTGATTCATGTACAAACTCCTGACCATAACCCATAAGGTTCTGCATACCAGCACTCCTCAATATTTAGCCGATATCATTTATCTCCAGCCAGTCCCCTGTCTCCTCTGCTCTGCTCACGGCAACTGACTTTTTATCCCTTCCCCTTCTCAGGCTCATCTCGAGCTCACTCGCCACTCTGCCTTTTTCTTCCTCAGTCCTGCTCTCTGGAACTCTCTCCCACACTTCCTTCGCACCGAACCCTCTTTCCCTCAATTTAAGTCATTCCTTAAAACTCACCTCTTCTGTCAGGCCTATGATCTTCCTGTCCCTGCTGGTGGCTCAGACCTTTCCCCGCTGGCTTAGTGACCCCCTTGCCCAAGTCACCTGACAACTACCTCCCCTCCCTCCGCATCTCTATCTCTCCTGCCCTGTGTTTCTTTCCTGCCCTACTTTATTTGTTTTTCCTCTCCTTCTCTTTTACTTTCCTGTCTTTATTTTCCATGGCCAATTTGTATTACTGTACTGTACACTGCCCTGACGCCTCTGGTAAGGGCGGTATATCAAGTTTCACAAATAAAGATAAATATAACGAATGTGAACTATGATCCGCCAAGACAGTTGATGGAAAACGTGACCTTTATCCAAGCAATGGTCCACCATCGGTGCTGATGCTCTCCTCCTGTGCATTATGGGAAGCATGTTCATTCAAACATGTCCGGCATTGTCGGACAGTCCTACTAACATAATGCAAGTTGCAGGGGCAGATGATAAGGTATACCACAAAAGTGGAAGTTCAGGATGAGCACCAACGAGATTTATAGATCCGACCAGTGTGAGAGTCCAACCATGAATTACCATGTAAAGTGGTGCTACAATGTCTGCAAGTTCCGCATGAAAAATGACCAGTGAGTGATCATGGTAATAAACACAGGGCTGCTATAAGTGAAGAAAACTCCATGATCTAACCACAATACCACAATACCATGGCTCTTTAGGTCTCTGGTCCATCAAGCAGTGAGAGACAGGCAGAGAGTAATACAGAACACAATCACACACACACAAAGTGCTATTTTCTTTGAGCTCAGAGGGAAGACAATAAGCGGTCTATGAACAGGCATAATTCCAGGCTTATTGAATTCAAAGTCCTTCTTGTGAAAAGATTCTTTTTATTAGAGAAAAAGAGGAAGTAACAGTCATTTATTATAACCACAAAATAACACAAGGTGTCGCCAAAGTTCTTTTTACAGAGTAAGATCTGATTACAGTATATTAGATGAAATTTATAATTGCAAAAGTTGCAAAAATTATGTTTTGTCAGCAGGGACTTCCAGTTGACTGTACAATGAACTTTATGCTTGCACAGTTCATAGCCTTTATGCTTAGTTAACATTGTTCCATCTATTTTAAAGACGGTTTTACAGAACTCATGATCATGACATCCTATTCTATTTAAAAGGAAGTAGGTGAGAAGTCAAACTTCTAAACACATTTTGTATCAAGAAATTCATCCATCTTCAATTACATATTGGGGATTCTGGTATCCCTTTATCTATCCATTCCTACAATAAGAGACTATAAGCCAGGGGGAAGTTGGGTTGTGGGAAGGGAAGGTTGGATAATAAGTAAGAGGAGAGAGAGAGAGATACAGCTGAAAACAGAGAAGCAGGACTGAACAAGGGGGTGGGGTAATTGCTAAATGCAAGCAAGTGAAAGCAGGCAGAGTCCACAGGAAGTGCCCTAGTAAAACTCAGGCAAGGTAATAAACTGAAGACTTTAAATACCCACAAGAGAAGCCTTGTAGAGGAATAGGGAGGAGAGATAAAAGCACACCTAAATATGCAGTCAGATAGTACTGGTCAGAGAACAGAGGCAATAAAGTGTTGAAAAGGAAGACACCAGCATAGTGAAGGTGCCTCCACCTCCGACTCCTCCTTCCCTTTCTGCCCAAACCCTGACTGACTACTTCCATGACAAAATCCACAAGATCACACTCCAATTCCCCACAAGGTCAGCTACTCCCCCTCTTCTCTCCCATCTTTCCACCCCTACCTCTGCTACTCTTTCTTCCTTTTCTATGATCTCTGAGGGGGAAAGCACTGACCTTCTTTCCTCATCCAAACTCACTACCTGTTCCTCTGATCCTATTCCCACCCATCTCCTTAGCTCCATCTGCCCTACTGTAGTCCCTTCCATCTCTCATATTCTCAACCTATCGCTCTCCACTGCAATTCTCCCTGCAGCCTTCAAGCATGCTGTGGTCAAGAAACTCTCACTAGACCCTACCTGTCCTTCTCACTATCGACCTAACTCCCTCTGCCTCTTTGTTTCTAAACTACTTGAAAGTGTGCTTCACCGCCATTCCGTTCGACTTCCTCTCCTCTCAAGCCCTTCTGGATCCTCTACAATCTGGCTTTTGTCCTTTACATTCTACTGAAATAGCTCTTGCCAAAATATCTAGTTACCTGTTCCTGGCAAAATCTCTCCCATCATTCTTTCAATGTTTCTTCTGATGGATCCTCCTCTACTACTATCCTGCTCTCATCTGGTATATCCCAAGGATCTGTCGGGTCCACTCCACTTCTCTCTATATACCCAGTCTCTTGGTGCACTTATCACTTCCCATGGTCTTCAGTACCATCTTTATGGTGATGACTCCCAGATTTACCTCCCTACACCTGAAATCTCTCTGGCAATCCAGACCAGGATCTCTGCCTGCCTTTTTGACATTGCTGCTTTGATGTTTCACTGCCACCTGAAATTGAACATGGCCAAAACTGAGCTTCTTATTTTTCCCTCTAAAACCTCCTCTCCTCTTCCTTCTTTCTCAGTCTCTGTGGATTGTTCTCTATTCCTCCCTGTCTCCCCAGCTTGCAACCTTGAAGTCATCTTTGACTCCTCTCTCTCCTTCTCCACACACATCCAACTGATAGCTAAAACCAGTCATTTCTTTCTCTGCAGCATCAACAAAATTCACCCATTCCTTTCTGAACATACTAGTAAGACACTTATCCACTCCTTAGTCACGTCCCGTCTAGACTATTATAAGCTACTCCTTGCTGGTCTCTCTCTGAATCATCTCTCTTCCCTTCAATCTGTTCAACACTCTGCTGCGCAGCTACTCTTCCACCAGCATCATCATGTTCATATTACCGCTCTCCTCAAGTCACGTCATTGGCTCCCTATCCGTTTTCCCATCCACAGAAACATAGAAATGTGATGGCAGAAAAAGACCACACAGGCATTTCTAGTCTGCCTTTCCATATCAACCACTACAAAAGTCCCATTTTTGCCTTTAGAGATCCCCTGTGTTTGTCTCATGCTTTTTTGAATTCAGATACTATCCTCATCTCTACCACCTTCACTGGGAGACAATTCCATGCATCTACCACTTTTTCCATAAAGAAATATATCTGCATATTTCTACTGAGTCTATCCCCTTTCACTTTCATCCTATGTCCCCTCATAGCAGAGCTTGCTTTCAATCAAAAGAGGCTCTCCTCCTGTGCATTTATGCCATGGCGGTATTCAAATGTCTCAATCTCTATCCCACCTTTCCTCTAAAGTTTACATATTAAAATCCTTAAGTCTGTCCTCATATGCTTTATAACAAAGACCACTAACCATTTTATTAGCCACCTTCTGTACCAACTCCAACCTGTTTATACCACTTTGAAGGTGCGGTCTCCAGAATTGCACACAATACTCCAAATGAGGTAGCACCAAAGACTTATACACAGGCAATTTCACCTCCTTTCTTCTACTGGTCATTCATCACCCTATGCACTCAAGCATCCTTCAGGCTTTTGTTGTCATCTTTTCTACCTGTTTAGCTACCTTAAGATCATCAGACACAATCACATCTAGGTCCTGCTATTCTTTTGTGGTCAGAAGTAATTCACCCCCATACTATATTGCTCCATTGGATTACTGAAGCCCAAATGCATGACCTTGCATATTTTAACATTAAACCTCAGCTGCCAAATTCTAGACTATTCTTCCACCTTAGCTAGATCCATCTTCATGGTATCTACACTTTCCTGGATGTCTACTCTATTGCAGATTTTGGTATCATCTGTAAAGAGCCTCTGTTACCTAGATTTGCTTTTTGTGCCTGTTCTATGTAAAGTTGCTTATTTTGATGTTTTATGCCTGTTCTATGTAAAGTTGCTTGACTGTTCACATTTCCTGTAAACTGCTTTGATACTAAATAGTGTGGTATATAAAAGCTAATAAATAAATAAAACTTTAGCTGACAGCCCTTCCTCAGTATCACTAACAAAGATGTTAAAAATAATCAGACCAATGACAGATCCTTGGGGCACACCACTGGTAACTTCCTTCTCCTCAGAGTGAGCTATATTAATCTGTACCCTTTGTTGCCTCCCACTCAACCAGTTTCTAACCCAAGCAGTAACTTTAGGGTCCATCCCAAGGGTGTTCAGTTTGTTTATAAGTCGCCTGTGCGGAATGGTGTCAAAGGCTTTACTGAAATCTAAATACACCACAACTAGGGCTCTCCCTTGGGCCAACTCCCTGGTCACCAAGTCAAAGAAATCAATCAGATTTGTTTGACAAGACCTGCCGCTGGTGAATCCATGCTGCCTCAGATCTGGTAATCTGTTGGACTCCAGAAACCTCACTATTTTCTCTTTCAGCAGCGTTTCCAATAATTTACTCACCACTGAGGTTAAACTACCCAGTCTGTAGTTTTCAACCAGATCCTTACTTCCACTTTTGTGTAAGGGAGCACATGTGCCTTTTTCCAGTCCTCTGGCACTACTTCTGACTCCAAGTCATTGAAAAGGTCAGTCAGTGGAGCAGATAGAATGCCCCTAAGTTCCCTTAGTATTCTAGGGCGTATCCCATCTGGTCCCATCGCTTTGTCTATTTTAAGTTTAGCTAGTTCCTTTTTTTCTTCACTTTTTCAGCTACCTCTTTCAAAAACCATAGCGGTCTCTTTTTTCTTTTATATTTATTTACCATTTTAACAAAAAGCTTGGTTGCCATTAAAATATCCCCGTTCAGTTTTACCCACTGTTTTTCTACATCGCCCAGCTGTACCC
The DNA here is from genome assembly GCA_033557465.1 of Ichthyophis bannanicus. Classification (NCBI taxonomy): domain Eukaryota; kingdom Metazoa; phylum Chordata; class Amphibia; order Gymnophiona; family Ichthyophiidae; genus Ichthyophis; species Ichthyophis bannanicus. The sequence continues at coordinate 1,001,379,373 of CM066033.1, forward strand.
ATCCCACTAACGACTCCTTGAGGTATTGGCCCATCTTGGAAAAGTTAGTTTTCCTAAAGTTTAAGACTCTCGCTTTTGAAAAGATTTTATCAGCCCTAGTCCTAATACTGAACCATACCATCTGGTGATCACTTGATGTGAAATGACATCCCACTATAACATCAGAAACGCTTTCACCATTGGTAAGCAGCAAGTCCAGTATGGCCCTTCACGTGTGGGTTCTACTACCATTTGCCTGAATAGTTCTCCATGTAGAGAATCAAGGATCTCCTTACTTCTAGATGCTATTGCAGCAGAGCATATTGAAATCCCCTATCAGTAGTATGTCCCCTTTCCTGGCAATGCTCCATATGTCTTCAATTAACTCTCTGTCCACCTCTTCTCCCTGTGAGGGAAGTGTGTATATTCCGCCACTGCAAATAGATTTCTTTCCCTCTTTCTAGTTTAACCCACAGTGCCTCCTCTCTCCCTTTTCAGCCCTGTATTTCCATAGCTTTAATAATATTTTTTACATAAAGTGCCACTCCTCCTCCCCTTCTTCCTATCCTGTCCTTTCTAAATAAAGTATAGCCTGCTCTCATTTCCTATGCTATGGGCATTTATACACACTGCTTTCCATTTGTTGCCCCCTTTACCCATTCCTTTAAAGGTATTTAATGTTTCACTTACCTGGGGGCTTTCTTTATCCACCCCAATGAATCAAGTTTAAAGTCATCTTAGCATGGTTCTACCATGGGCATGTACTATTGTACTATGTACCATTGTACTATTGTACTATTGTACTATTGTACTATAGTACATGGGCATGTACTATTGTACTATTGTACCACCATTGTATATAGTTAACCAGGATATCCTTTATCAGATAACCCCCATTGTATTTAATTGTATATAGTTAACCAGGATATCCTTTATCAGATAACCCCCATTGTATTTAATTTCCCCTATTTCGCCAAGTTATACTCCCTGTTAAATGTAATGACCAGACATATGTAAATTGTCGGATGTTTTTTGTTCAATGTAAACCGCGCTGATGTCTAATAGTGCGGTATATAAGAATTGTTAATAAATAAATAATAAATAAATAAATGGCCTGAGTACACACATCTGTTCATGCTGAGAGGCCACTCTTATTCTGACTGAGGCATGACCATGTCACAGCTATGTATCCACATGGCCCTATATAGGGTCAAGCTGCAGTTATATGGGTGTTGTTTCTTTTATGGCAGTCCAGTCACTAGAGAGGCTGCTGGATGTTCACTCTGCTTGTACAAAGCCAGTGTGTTTATGGTGGTTATATGCACATGCAGTGTTTGGTGACTAGCAGACTGGGCACAGATAGCATATGAGTGGTTGACACAGGCCAGTATTGCCCAACATATGCAGGCTGCCTCTGATTGATCTAGTTGAAATGGAATACCTAGAAAGTGAGGCTAGTATCTGTAATTGACTGTTTGAAACCTTCTGTTAACTATGTTCTTGGCAGGCCCTTGTGCTTGGTGTCAGCACCGCCTCCACCTCTCACCTTGCACCCCTCCACTCTGCAGCCCCCTCCTTCCCCACATCCCCCCTCCTCCTAGCCATGGACACTGCAAAACTGGGCAGTGCAGCACATGCACTCTCCCATGCTGCAAAAGCTTTTCACCCCCCCCCCCCCCCAGCATATGGAAGCATGACACAGTTTAGGACAAATATTCAGAGGGCTGACATGAGTCAACATTGACTCAACAGCACTTAATAATAATAATAATAATAATAATAATAAAAGATTGACAAAATGGTTCTTCTAAATTCAAAAAAGAGGGAAACAAATTTATTTATGGCCTGAATTGACTACAAAAAAGCATTTGACTCACTTCCACATGGTTGAATTACTAAAGGATATGTTTAGTATGGCGCGGTAATGTTACCGGCGTTAAGTGCAGCGGCAATGTTACCAATGCCATATAAGGAAGTGGGTGGTGCGATGTTAAGGTAACCCGGGTGATTATTGTGCGATACAGGGCGCCCTGGCCAGTTACTGTGTCGTAAAGTGCGCCTGGCCGTCTAACGCACATTAAAGGGATGGTGAATGGAAAGGGGACAAACAGGGTACGTGAAGGCTGGCAAAGTGCCCTAACCTAAGGCGCCATATCCCAGGGTGCCCTATAAGATGCCTTAGGTTAGGGCGCACAATAAGGCACCCCAACACAAGGCACCCTATAAGGCACCCTAACATAAGGCACCATACACTAGGGTGCCCAAAAAGGTGCCATAACCTAAGGCGTCCTATAAGGTACCTTAGGTTCATGCACCTTACAGGGCGCCCTAGGAGAAGGCACCTTATAAGGTGCCGCAGGTTAAGACAGACGCAGATAGATAGACGGAAGGATTGTTGGCAACTGTGGTGAGGGTGTGATGTGCTGGCAGCACTGATCTGCAGAGACGTGACTGTCACAGGCATGAAAATTATATGAGACGTATAGCCATAAACAAGATAAAATAAAGGAAGAATTGAACCCATGACCCCTGCCCAGAATGTCAGTGCACAAACGAGTAGGCTACAACCCCATGTTGAGTTCCACAGCAATGGCTGAATACAAAAACACTGCAGGGCATCGCACCAAATGTCTGCTGTGTACCAGGATAGGGTAACCCCACCAGTAGCTATGATACAATGCACATGCAGAACAGCAGCCCACAGCTGATACCACAGTCTGTAATTTGGACGTGAGCCACAGAAAAACATATGCACACACATCATGAAATGGTATGCAGTGAAAACAGCATGCAGATGAGTAAGGGACCTAAACCAAAAGTGTGTCAGGAGCCGACTAAGGGGCCAGCCGTGTGGATGGTCCATGTACAAGGGCAAAATGGGGAACAGATCGGAAATGGAGCATGTGAGAATTGAACCTGCACACCAAAGTGTCCAAAACTAGGTCATCAACAGCAATACCAATCCCCCAAGCTGAATGCTCACTTGGACAATACAAAGAAATAGACCATATGTAAACAGCTAATATGTGATGGATAGGCTGCATGGAGTGCACACTGTAGTGTAGAGTGAAGAGAAGGAAGGGTGTGTGGAGAAGTGATGAAGCCCAGCCATTGTATGGTAAGGTTAGCAGAACACAAGAAAATGAAAGGAAAGGAACATGTGGGTATTGAACCCACAACCTATGGCAGGCCAACACATGTCTGTAACCACTATGACAAACAACCACAAGCACAAAGCAAATATGTTCCACCAAAGGGAATGTATGTATGTAAACCCGTAGCTCCCCATGAGGTGGCGTAGGACTGGCACACATACAGCTGCCACCGTACAGGGATGTGAGCTCAAGTGGGCCATGTATATCATCAGTATACCATTAAATATGTTGGTCAGTGTGGTGATGCAGCAGCAGAGACAAATGTGGGTCCAACATGTCAGACAAACAGTCTCTGGCCCATCCACAGATGATAAGCAGGACAGTTCATGTCATGGAGCTGCATGGCATGTACTGCTCAGTAGGCACCCCCCCCCCATGCAGCTGCATGCTCTGAATGCCGTAGTCACATATGCTTGCATGTAGACAGTAGGTGGTGCATGATGAGGACCCAACACACATTAGGTATGAAATGTCCACAAGAACATACCTGCCTGTCAATACAGGACACACAAACCTGTAAAAGCATATACAGCAAAATGTCTGCAAGTGTACAGACATATGTATGTCACTAGTTTTGTAACAGATTCCTATATTGCTGTATCATATCAATCAAAGCAGTTAAGGGTTAAGTGACTTGCACAAGGCCACATGGAGTGCTGGTGGGAACTGAGCCCTGGTCACCTGGTTCCCAAGCCAGTGTGTGAACCATTAGGCCACTCCCCCCACCCCATGATGTGAAGAGCTCCGCCGTCGATGATGTGTAGACAAGGAGGCAGGCACATATTTAATCTGCCCCGCTGCCACTGTCAGCACCCGTGCCAACGAACACCAATGCCAGCTATGTCCCTGATACACCTCCTAGGTGGGGATGTACTGGCACCAGCCTGACCATGCATGTGGCCAAGTAGTAGATAAAACCCACCCAAAGGAAGTCACAATGGTCAAAATGAGCTGACCTGCAACTGACCAGGCATATGGGAGTGAAGAATGTAGCTGCGTTAAAATGTAATACCTATGTGGATATCAGTGAAACCATCTGTGGGCAGGAATGCAGCAGCACAATGTTGGAGACACCTCACAAATCCTGTGTATGATAAAAGCCCACAGTGGGCAATGAGCACAAAGATGGTCTGGGGTTATTGTGCTGTGAGTGATCCAGACGGCATCGAGGTACGTCATCTGCAGCATCACTGCAATAGCAAGAGAACACATGGTGCATGGTTGACGTTCCAACATACCTGGCCGGAATGTCTGCACATGTATAGCTGCCAGTGTCAAACACCTGTCCACGAATCATCATAAGATGGACAGGACAAAGGGAGTGTAACATGTGTCCCATGTCCACCAACTGTACCATGGCCATGTGAGTGCTCTGATAGGTGTCATAGCCATGAAATATGTGTAAGGGAGCACAGTCTAGGCAGGTTCACCAAGCTGACCCCACAACCACAAGGCGATAGGGTAGGAAAGGAAGATACAGAGATGTAATGTCATGCTTCCATGCAGAGATGTGGATTTGCAGTGCACAGACAAATGCACAAACATGACAATGATGTCATGTCCCAATGCCCCAGCACAACCCCTCAGCTGTGTAGACCATATGTGTGTGTATCAGTGGGTCATCCAGCAGTGTAGATAGCCTGAAAACAGTATGTGATGTGCCGAGAAAGAGCAGACGTCTGGTACCCAGGCAAATACACACCTTTAATGCACAAATGGGTCTAAAACAGTGACACAATGCAAAATGAAGACATGGGTACAGGTATGAGAGGCACATGTTGCCAAAGAACATACAAAGCAGAACCCCACAGACATGCAGAGATAGCACTATGCAGGATGCCTGCTGCAATGGGTACTGTGGATACAGGAGCATCACACCTATGTCAAGGTACATGGAATGCACAGATGCAGGTAGAAAATGGACACACACACTGCCACCCTGCAAAGATACCCATGCAATGTGAGTGGCACAATGTCATTAGAAAAATATGACTGTGCAGACATGCAATGATTTGTTTGTAAATCAATGTAGAGCATCACATCTGTACAGTAACCAAACACAATAACATGTATGTGGAGGTAGAAAGAAAGGTCAACAAGGGTGCACTAACCCACACCAAATCCACTTCGGCACATGCACTGGTGTACCAACATATTCAGTCACATGCACATGCACCGTGTACATTGAACTATGACAGAGTGCTGCCCCAGATGCACAGTAACACCCCTGGCGAGGGTCAAAAAGCAATCCAAGATTTTGGTGCACATCACAGTGGTGTGGTGGCAAACAGCATGTCATGTCCAAGTGTAAGGTAGCCAGACAAATAAAACAGGATTTACACAATGTTCTTCTTGTGCCACACACATGGCTGTATGCTCCTGTTGATCCAAACATATGAGGATATCCAACGATGAAAGTCACCCACATGGGCCACACACACGAACACAATGTCAGATGGATTTACAACATACAGCGAGTATGTAAGTCCCTGCTGCACATGTACAGACCAATACACAGTGTCCACAGTGCAAATGGTGTCTGCAACCGTACATGTCCTGTTAAGACTGTCCTTGAATCCCTGTGCATGCATAGTCATGTGTGCCATCTCAATGTGCCACAATATGTCAAAGGTGACGTGTGTCTCCTGCAATGAACATGACACCCAGCAGGAGAAGGGCAGTAACGGTGTGTTGGTCATCTTTGTGATGCTCAAAGTACCAGTCCAACAATAATGTCCATCATAGGCATGTATCCCACTCGCATAGGTATATCACCATATGGCACCATCTCCAAGGGATCGTTGCATGGTGTTGCTGTGTCCTCCAATAAGTGGGTGATGGTGACTGCAAATGCAGTGTAGTAGATGTGCTGTCTGTGTTGCCTGTACCCTGTGGTAAAAGGAAGAGAAACGCTGTCATGGTATGTGTCACAAAACATTAGGACACATTGCAGGGTGTGAAACATCAATATGTACATAATGAAACGTCAGACATGCAAACATTACACGATCACTACACAGAGCACATTGCATGATGAGTTCAATAGGATATGGCACTGCAGAACAGGTTATCATCTCGACATGGTCATGGCTATGTCCATGTCCCACAGGCATCGTAGAGATCCACATCATGTCCATCAGTGTTGGTGCACATAGACCCCACAAAAAAGCACAATGAAACTAACAGCTAAACACAAACATGTAAAGGATGATGTCAGTCACAAATGATTCAAGGTTCAACCTACCATCTGGGTGCAGCAAGTGTCTGATAGTGACAGTCAGAGGCAGTCAAAGTCTACAAGTCATCATAGTAAAGGCAGAATATGTCATTTAAATGTGTTGAATGACCATATCTGCATGTGCAGCCAGCATTGCCACATGTCCAAAATATGGCGACATGTGTGAAACTGAAATGTTGATGCATAGTGGTCTGTCAGCACACAAGAGATAGGTCAGTCAACAACACAGAACACATGCGCACAATATTCACAAGGTCAACATCAGAAAGAGAGAAATAGAATATTGATCACCACACCACAGGTGTCCAGACACATCCCATCACAAGATAATGCTATATGGCTGCACAGTATATCGTTACATAGACATACCCAAAACACACACACACACACACACACATACACATACACACACACACACACACACACACACACACACACACACACACACACAGTATAACAAGGTGAGCATGCTTGTCTGTCCACAATCCGAGCTCAGTGGAGATAATTATAACAGTCCATGCAATGATACACTGATGTTGGTGAACACCACAATGTCAGGGAAGGGTGTACATGCCATTCACCGCCACAACACCTAGGACCTGTAGACATACCCAGCTCGGTTGGATGGGACCCAAATACAGTAGTGAAAACACATGAACTGGTGAGGAACACATGGGCATATGTATGCCAACATGAACATATGGGGTATGGGGGCGCATGTCAAAGAGGTGTACAACAACATATGTGCAGTGGACAGATAACATCGTACATGTGCTATACTGCACTGTTCCTACAGTACAATTACCTGTATGTCCACCTACCCCAGTCTCCTGCATGTTGAATGATGTACACACAGTTTGCACTGCACCACAGCACAAGGCAGGTCCAACAGCATATTCTGTGGAGTCACAAACACAGGTGAAACATACATATGTCATGATGTAGTGCTGGAACACACATGGCAGTATGTAGAAGCATACCCACATGCATTTCCCCACATATGCAGGACTTACATGAGAAGAGCTCATTAATCAGATGTTGCCTGATCGCCGTGCTCACATGTGTATCACCGCAGGCACGTACAGGATGGCACATAGGATCATCTTCCAGATCCGGATTAATTTTAATTGGGATACTGTGCCTGAGAGCAATGTTGTGCAGGATGCAACAGGCCAGAATGATCTGTGCCACAGTCATGGGTTGGTATTGTAAGGCCCCGCCGGTCCTATCCAGATACCTGAAGTGACTCTTCAAAACACCAAAGGTGCACTCTATGACTGAGCGGCTGGAGTCATGGGCCTCATTGTACCTCACCTCTGCACATGTCCGTGGAAGACACACAGGGGTCAGCAACCAGGCATGACACCCATATCCAGCATCACCTGCAGAAAGAAATGTGGAAAGGTCAATCAGGAAACAATGTCCACACACATGCACACAAGCATGTAGGTGCAAACCAACAACAGAACAAAGAATGACACAAACATATGACGGTACATGATGGCATACAACAGCTATGCGCTGGTGTCTGGAGGCATGAGACACAGAACACTGGGGAAGGGTAATGAAGGCAACACAAATCATCTGTGACCACACCAAACACATGACCAACCACCTGTACCCAAAAGGCATTAGCGGCAGTCATGAACGCATCAGGCAGACACACGCCAATGCACCTTGGACAAGGGCAGAGATGCACATGTGTGCAAGCATGTGATGGCCAAGATACTGTTCACACACAGCAGGTGTTACAGTAACATATATCTGAGGAGTCCAGTCAAGATGGCAGAAATGACAAAACACTGTTGATATACATGAAGCAGACATGTGTGTTGTAATGTGTCAACACAAATCTAACAACATAAATTGTTCAAAATGGTCCAAGGTGAATGGGCTCCCAACACACAGTACTGCAGGACAAAATTAGGAAACATCTCTAACTCCTCCACCCACCCAAGTTATCACACACACACAGATTGCACACAAAGACAACTAGGGACACACCACAAAGGCAGATAGATGTACATGTGCGTATATGGTTAGTCTGAGGCTGAGAGCCATAGTTGTCAACCGAAAGGTGTTGCACACCACCATATAATGAACACACCATATGTGCCCATAAGTTCCCTGTCTAAAAGTCCTGTGCAACAGAGCAGCAGTACCAAACACCAATGGAAACCTCATGTGCACAGAGACACTCAGAAGACCCATGACACACATATGGTAGACATATGTCATTTTAGAAACCCACTAAGGTATGTGAACACGTCCCCAGAGACAGTGACATGGTGTGATAGTGGGCACAGCTCCAAACAAGGTCAGTGCTCCACCACCACCACACAAAGCAAGGGATGTAGAGGTAATAATTGACAATGGGACACAGTAAATCACACAATGGCTGGGCAGTGATATGCCACTGCCTGACGGCCAGTGTCCTGAATGTTCCCAGAAAATGTGTCAGATCTGCATCAGGGCATGCCATGTTTCACAGGGGATATGCAGTCAGAAAGGTCTCACAGCAAACCACAGGTCACCCTGGCCCATCCATTAGAGATGACGAGCACCCCAGTACACAAGAACACCATATGCACGTTAGAGATGAGAAATACCAACCCAGCAGGACACAGCACTCATCTGCTCTCAAATTGATCGAATAGTGCCGAGTGATGCAGGATATAGGAGTCATGGATGGACCCTGGAAACCTAGGAGCCACATTCAGAACATGCATATTTGCATCACATACAACCTGCACATTCAGGGAATGGTAGTGTTTGCGGTTGCGGAACACTGCCTCCCTGTCTCTGGGCAGTACCAGGGCAACATGTGTGCAATCAATAGCTCCCATCATGTGTGGTATCCCTGCAATTTGCTCAAAGGCCAGGTTCAGGGCCCCCACTGTTGCCCATTGTTAGGAATTGCAATGTAATTCCTTACCCGGCTGACCATGGCCTGTAGTACTTGGTGGAGACAGCATAAGAAGGTGGGCCAGCTCATCCTACCCACTGCGGCCACTGATGACTGGAAACAGCCAGAGGCAAAGAAATGTAGGGCACCCAGGAGCTTGACCAAACTCGGTATGGCCTGTGACTGGCCAGTCCAGGGCTCGAGGTCAGCTCTTAGATCCTCAAAGAGCTCCATAATAGCCCCTGTGCTCAAACGGTAGAGGGAGATGACCTGGTCCTCATGCATGCCCTGGAGGATAGACCTGGGCCTGTAGAGGCGAGGCTGGTAAGGGTGCACCTCAGCATGCCTATGGCGCCATACTGGCACAACCCCGGCCTGTGGAGCCTCCACAGCTGCAGGTTTGTGTTGCAGTGGGACTGCACCCAAGCCCTGTGCCACACCCCCATGGACACAATCTCCCTCTTCAGGCAACTGCAGCTCCACCTCACCATCCAACACCTGGATCACATAAGCAGCAAAGACAATGTGAGCTATCATGGACATCAGATAGAGCAAAGACACATGCTAAATATGGTGTGGGGAGTGGCAGATGATCAGAACAAACACAACACACCTGTACACGCAGAGGAGCACACCAGAGCGGCCTATCAAACCATTCCGTGCCTTGTGTGTGTAACGCACCCTAGGTGAGAGTAGCACATGTAGTGCCATAGCGCGCATAGAGACATGCAGGGCATACTGTCAACCATGCCACTTAGACATGCGTGATGTGCGGTTTGCATGCACATGGCATGGTTCCGCGCACCATGTGTGCAATGTGCATGCACAGGGCACGGTCTTGCACGCAGTGCGCATGCGCAGGGAAGTTCTTGCATGCATTGCGCATGTGCAACATGGAGTGTGACATCCGCATGTGCAACATGCGCAAGACCGCACCCTGTGCATGCACACAAGACCACACCCTGCGCATGCATAAAGCATGTCACACATGCACAGAAGCCTGAGGGTGTATAGTAGGCAAGACAGGAGTAGGAGGATGGAGAGATGTGTGACAGGCAGGGAGAGGATAGTGAAAATAGGAACATGCAGGGCGAGGAGACCACTGGAGGGGAAGGTTGGGGAAACCCCAGTCAGCAGTCCCCAAAGTCGGGAGGGATGCATAAGCCTGAGGTGGAGGTGGCAGGGCCATCGGGGGCATTCCGGCCTACACAGGACCAGCCTGAGAGGCCATCAGGTGGGAAGAGAAGGCGGAAGCCGGTGCCCGCGGAGGCAAGGAAAAGGGCCCTGAGATTCAGCAGGCATGAAAATGATATCCTGCTGGCCAGTGTGCTGGAGAACTATGAGGTTCTGTATGGGCAGCTCAGCAGCAGAACACCAATGAGCACACGGACCATGATGTGGGAGGAGGTCCGGGAGGCTGTGGCCGAGGCTGGAGGGCCACACAGGGACCTGACAGTCCAACAAACAAGCACAATTCCACGTGCCTCTCAACAAACCCAGTCAACAATGTGGAAGGCAAGGAAGGAACTAATATTTATTATACACTTTTATTTCATAAAGCCAGGCCCGACACAGGCTGTGTTTCGCTTACGTCTTCATCAGGGGCTTTTGGCTACAACAACACATAAAAATACGTTAAAAACATTCATAATTTAACCAAATAAATAACAAATTAAAACATTGTACAGTCATAAAAACACCTATTGGCTCTATATCACCGTAATAACTAACTAAGGGGTCTGTTTACTAAACATTCCTAATGTGCGGGGCCGCGGTAGTGTGCCTGTGCCATATAAGGAGTGGGCGGTTCAGGCAGAGAAAAGAAAAAAAACGGGAGTAAGCGATCGCACATTTGCGCGGGGCGCTATTGTGCGCCGCGCTATTGTGCGCCATGCATAATAGTGCGTGGGAAGGCTAAGTGGCGCCCTGATATGCACACACAAAGGAGCAGAGCCATAGTACAATGGTTAAGACACTGACTGTGGGTGCAGCTGCCATGGGTTCAATTCCCCATTGTGCACAACAAAAAGGGCTGGCTGAGGCATTAACTGTAATGGGTAAAAGTGCTTTAGGAGGCATATTAATTTTGGGCGGCATAAGGCGGTGCACTGTTAATTTTGGGCGGCATAAGGCGGTGCACAGATGCCCAAACATAGGAACAGAGCCACAGCACAATGGTTAAGACACTGACCAATGGTGCAGAGATCAGGGGTTCAATCTCCCACAGTGCCCAATGAAGAAGGCTCACTGAGGCAGTGTGTATTATGGGGATGAGTGCTGTAGGGGGCAATCTATTTTTATTTCAGTTATCACTACTAGCAAACGCACTCACAAAGCGTGTTAACATAAGGCGGCCCATAAGGCACATGTTAAAGTTCACTGTCCGCCAAGGCACCCTTGAATGTCCCCTATAGGGCACCATATATGTTGCGTCACAGGATAATGTATAGTGCACCTTATATGGACGGCAACCATAAGGTGCCCTATAGGGTGCCCTATAAAGCACCCTCAGAGGCACCTTATGGGTACAGTACACTGAGGGTGTGTTTGATGGCAGCAACATATGTACATTAAATCTAAAAAAAGCTTTGGACAACCCTATCAAATAACCCCACTGTGGGCTCAAACCCATTACCGCTGGCTCCACAGGCAGTGAAGTAACCATTGGGCTACAGCTATATAGCTGCCAGCAAGCCCCTGGCTGGCTGCAGAGAGCCTGCATGTCACCACACAGACAGTCTGCTGTGGGAACCAGGATAGGGTTAGGCCACCCATACCCATGATGCACTGCACATGCAAATCAGCTGTCCACAGATGAACACAAGATGGGGAATGCACCCCAACAGCTCCCCGGCCTGGTAGGGGGATGTGTCCGTGTGCACCCACACAGCACCTTGGCCTGGTAGGAGGTACTGACCGGGTGTTTAATTTGCACAGAGTAGCTACACACAGTCACACTGTGCGGGAACTGTGCTCACCCTGAGTGTGCGATGAGGCGCCCTGGACCAGGTCCACAGCACCCTCCATGGCTGAGAGAGACCATGGCAGAGCTCCAAAACAGTCGTAATCTGTGAGATAGGTAGTTTCTGCAGGAACACCTTGGATATCTCTGTCTGTCTCAGTCAGGGGGACCCCTAGGTGGGCTATGTACCACCAACCCCCCCCCCCCCCCCCAAGAGCTGAGGGTGGCAAACAGTCAGGGTCTCCTATCAACAGATCCCCATTATACACCCCCCCCCCCCCCCCAAACGATGGCAGTAGAGTGGACCATCAACCCCAGTCCTGTTGGGGAACAGACACCCTACAGGGCAGTCCAAGCAGCCCCACACACACCCAGACCACAGTATCAGACAGACAGTAGGCCTGGATAGGCTAAGATGCACCCCACCACTATCTCATATTCCCCTGCATCAAGCCATCAGCCACTGCACCCTGCAAGGCACTCCAGCAGGGCACATACCAGCTGTGAACAGTCTGCTGGTTAGTCCCACTGGAAATGCATGCACCCACAACTGGGATGGCAGCACACACAAGCAGATACATCAGTGACTAGGCCCCAACAGGTGACCCATATATATCACATGAGGGAAGTGCTATGAAGCACTATGGGGGTGCCTAGCCATGCTGCCATCACTGCACAGTCAGGGTGGAGTGAAAGCCCAGCAGCACATACAGAGGTCACCCTGTCTGTGGAGGTGGTGGACGGCCACTACAATGTCCCTGCCAGTGCCCTATGCCCTGTGCAGATGCATCCTGGCCAGCCCACCCTGTCTGAGCTATACCCATGGTACCTTGCTGCTCATTATGCACATCATCAGGCCAAAACTGTGGACAGTGTTTGCAGCCAACACACACTGTATAGACAGACACACACTCCCACACGTATGCCAGCATTGTGCTACTATAGAGGGGTTCAGAATCCTTGCCCACCACACCAGTCCTGGGCACAGTACAGGCATGGGTATGGTATGCAATACCGTTGGGGGTCCCTCCCTAGGGTGGTAAACACTGTCAGGGGCCAGACCTGACGCACACACCGCAAACATCAGATAGATTATTATGATGGAGCTCATAGAGCAGACTGTGCGTAACGTAGGGATATCTATCTGCCAGTACTCATAGCAAACGTTTGAGAGCTGTGTACCATATACCCTGGTGTAGGGTGACATTGCTAAGGTATGCAAGTGCTGGTATTGGGAGATGCACGCAGGGCCCAATGTCCTGCCTCACCAGGAGGCATTGGCCAATGGGGCCTGTGGGTGTGGGTGTGTCTGTCCCTGTTGGCTGCTGCTGTACGGCAGAGGTTCCCAAATCCAGTCCAGGTTTGCAATACACTGGTTGGGGTTTCCTGCTGTCCCTCATGAATATGCATGAGCTACATCTACATGCCATGGGGTGGTGCATAGATATACAGCACGGTTATTTGTATGAGTGGCAGCATGGAACCTGAATGGTGTGTGGTCCTCCAGGACTGCATTTGTGAGACTCTGCTCTAGGTAATGCCCCTGGTCATGGTGTCTGTGCTTGGTGGTGTAAAAGATAGGCGTATGACCAATGCGTATATCCCCAGCAATAAAGGATTGTCCTTACTAACATGGTTAGTTGTGGGGAAAATATGTGGACAGGAATGGCAGTAGCCCCAGCTGGGCTTTGAACCTGTGACCTTTTGCTCCTGCACACACTGTCTGTGTGCACTGCACCACTGTGTTGCCACAGATGTGCTGAATTCCCTGGGAAGTCCATGACTGTACATCTGACAGGGCCTATGTTGCAGTGGACGTGCCAGCCTGCACATGGCTCGGCCACTGTCTTCTGTGGCTAGCAGCCACTGCCCCCTCCACCACCTGTACCCTACCGCCAACATGCTGGCATGTCCGTATCTTGGAAAAGCATATGACCTGATTGAGTTGTGGCACTCCAGGACTGCATTTGGGGGACTCGGCTGTTGGTAATGCCCATTGTTATGGTGTGTGTGCGGTGTTGGGTACAAAATGGGTGTGTGAACCATGCTTATGTTCTCTGCAATAAAGGAGTGTCTTTACTATCTCTGTTTAGTGGTGGGTAAAATATGGGGACTGGGTTGGCAGGAGCCCCAGCTTGGATTTGAACCTGTGACCTTCTGGTTCTAGAGGTACTGCCTCTGTCTACTGCACCACACTGTGGCCACAGTGATAGTGCAGTCCCTGGGGGTGGGAAACCTGACCAAAGGAGTCAAAAACCCTGCTCTGCACATTTGTACTGTGGGCTCAGTCACCTTGTCTGGTGACAAAAGTGCAAATAAACCCCTCAACCGACCACGACGAACTGGGGATAAATATAACCAAGCTGGGCAACAGTGATATTAATGGGCAACCATAGCAAACACTCCCAGGAAGGCTCAGAAAAAAGGAAATGGTTTTTGGAAGGGTCTCCGCTCCGTAGCCCCTTCCATACTTCATTTCATTTCTTTGGAGCTTTCCTGGGTGTGTTTCTTATGTTTGCCCATTAATATCAGGGTTCCCCAGCTGGCTTCCTATTTTTAATATGTTTGTTTGGGTCTTTTTCTATCTTTATTTGCACTTTTGTTCTGTGCACATGTATCACACTGCTCACGTTTTGCAGGTTTCCCCGGTTTCCCTGTACATTGCTGACGGAAATGGTTTCTCTTCCCTTTAAATGCCCTCTACCGTGAGTGTTTCACTCGCGCTATTTTTAACCTGCAAATTCGTCCCCGATACTGTGCGGGGAGCCTCTCCCCTCCCCTTCCCCGCCCATTGACCCCGTCTCTCCACCCCTCGGGAGCCTTCCTCCGCCCTCAGAATGCCTTTCCACGCCTCTATCGGACATTTGCGGGCCGGGTACTTGTGCGGGGCACGTTAGTGCGGCGCGCAATTGTGTGGGGCCCAAGCGCACTTGTGCGGGGCGTTTAAGAGCGTTTCTGAGCGTTTGAGTGCCGCGTTTCCGTGCGCTATTGTGCGGCACGCAATTGTACGGCTTTTAGTAAACATGCCCCTAAGACTTCAATAAATAAATAAATCAATATAAAATATACAACAGATATAATATATAAATATATACTATATAAATAATAATAAAAATTATAATAAAATTATATGTACAAAAAAGTACAGCAAATATACCAATAAAATAAAAATGAAACAACTCATAAGGGCATGATCAAAAATAAATATCAAATCATATATATATAAAACTTATTAAAACATAACATTAAGAATCAATAAACATAAAAAGGATAATGCACAACCTATGCATACCTTAAACTCCCAACATTATAAGCAATAATCTCACCTGTATGATTTTATTTTTACTTTTTACCTTGCCACACTGTGAATCACTGCACTACAGAGAAAGAAAAAAGGAAGAAAAAGGGAAAAGATACAAAGGGACCAGTCTGAATAAATTACTGTGCAAAATACATGCTGATACATAAAAATCCCCCTCCTTTATTTGAACCAGATAAATAATACCAATTAGATTAAAAATAAGAATAAATAAAATTAAAATTAAGACATAATAGACATTGACACAAACCATCAACTATTATAAAAAAATTATTTTGATGAAGATTATGAAACCGAGGGTCACCAAGGAAAGCGCAACAGGATCAACCCTACTACCTATCACCTCTATTTCATGGTACTAGTCCTCACCTTCACTATTCTTCTTATCCGAAAACTTTGATTTTCGCTGGCCGCTGCTTTCTTGCTACAGAAAACTAAAAACTAAAAAAAATAAAAAATAAAAAAATAAAAAAATAAAAAAGCAGCGGCCAGCGAAAATCTTTGGTGATTACAGAAAGATTCAAAAAGTTTGTGGTGTGGAAAATGATTGTGATAAGGTGTTATATATTTTTGTGTTGTAAAGTTCAGAATTGGTAGTAGTCCGGTTGGAGGGATGAAGTAGTAAATGTGCGGCGGAAAACAGCTCGGGAAGTTGTTTCCTTAAATATTCAATCATGCACGTAGTAAGTGAGATTTTTCCACTTGCAGGTTTAACAGAACCTTGTAACGTTGATTATAGCTTTTGAGAAAATTGCATAATAACATTGGTTAACATGAATCCATTCGGAGTGGCGACTTTTATGGACAAGCACTTCTTTATTGTATTGCAGCTGCCAGCGGTTCAAAATATTACATGTGCTGTTACGCTGCCATATTGATAATCAAAGTTTTCGGATAAGAAGAATAGTGAAGGTGAGGACTAGTACCATGAAATAGAGGTGATAGGTAGTAGGGTTGATCCTGTTGCGCTTTCCTTGGTGACCCTCGGTTTCATAACCTTCATCAAAATAATTTTTTTATAATACCGGTAGTTGATGGTTTGTGTCAATGTCTACTATGGGGGATGTTTACTAAAAACCGCAAAGGTGCGCGCCGCACAATAGCGCACGGAAACGCGGCACCTAAACGCTCTTAAACGCTCTTAAATTCCCCGGACATGTGCGATGAAGCCCCGTGCATGTGCGCGACACACTAACGGGCCCCGCACAAGTACGGGCCCGCAAATGTCCGATAGAGGCGTGGAAAGGCTAACTGAGGGCGGAGGAAGGCCCCCGAGGGGCGGAGAGACGGGGTTAATGGGCGGGGAAGGGGAGGGGAGAGGCCCCTCGCACAGTTGCGGGGCCGAATTTACAAGTAAAAAATAGCACGAGTGAAACACTCGCGGTAGATTGCATTTAAAGGGAAGAGAAACCATTTCCGTCAGCAATGTAGAGCAAAACCGGGGAAACCTGTAAAACGTGAGCAGTGTGATACATGTGCACAGCACAAAAGTGCTATTAAAAATAGAAAATGACCAGCACAAAAATATTAAAAACAGTAAGTCAGCTGGGGAACAGTGATAGCCATGGGCAAATATAACAAATACACCCAGGAAGGTTCCAGAAACAGGAAATGAATGTCGGAAGGGTCAACGGAGCGGAGACCTTTCCAAAAAAACATGTCCGTTGTTTGGAGTTGTCCTGGGAGTGTTTTATATGGTTGGCCATTAATATCACTGTTGCCCAGCATGGTTATATGTCATCCCCCTCTCTTGTGGTCAATTCCGGGGTTTATTTGCACGTGTGTCACCAGACAGGGTGAATGAGCCCACAGTCAAAATGTGCAGAGCAGGGGTTGAGACTCCATCCTGCAAGGTTAACTATCTCCAGGGACTGCACAGTCTCCGTGGCCACAGTGTGGTGCAGCAGACAGAGCCAGTACCTCTAGGACCAGAGGGCAGAGGTTCAAATCCCAGCTTGGGCACCTGCCAGCCCAGTCCCTATATTTTACCCACCACCAAGCAGAGATAGCACAGACACTCCTGTATTGCAGGGAACATAAGCATAGTGCAAACACCCACATTTTGCCCTACACTGCACACCCCCCATAACAATGAGCCGTACCTACAGCCCAGTCCCACAAATGCAGTCCCGGAGTGCCACAACGCAAGCAGGTCATATGCTGTCCCTGAGAGAAGGACATGCCAGCATGTTGGCGGACGAGGACAGGTGGTGGAGGGGGTAGTGGGTGCTAGCCACAGAAGACAGTGGCCTAGCCATGTGCAGGCTGACACTGTCCACTGCAACAAACAGGCCCTGTGGGATGTACAGTCATGGTCTGCCCAGGGAATACAGCCTATCCATGGCAACACGGTGGTGCAGTGCACACAGACAGTGTATGCAAGAACAGAATGTCATCAGTTCAATGCCGAGCTGGAGTAACCGACAATCCTCTCCACATATTTATCACACACCCACACCATGGTAGTGAGGACATATGCTACGCATTGGTAATACCCGTCTATTTTACCCCCCTGAGCACAGACACCATGAACTGGTGCATTACCCAGAGCAGAGTCTCCCAAATGCAGTCCTGGAGGGCCACACACCATTCTGGTTCCATGCTGCCCCTAATACAAATGCCAGTGCTGCATATCTATGAAACACCCCCATGGCATGTAGATGTAGCTCATACATATTCATGAGGGACAGCACTAAAATGCGAATAGTGTGTGGCATACCAGGACTGGAGTTGGGAACCCCTGCTGTAAAGCAGCAGCCAAGAGGGGCAGACACACTCACACCCACACCCACATGCCCCATTGGCCAATGCCCCCTGGAGAGGCAGGACATTGGGTCCTGCATGCATCTCCCATTACCAGCACCTGCATACCTTAGCAATGCCACCCTATACCTGGGTACACGGTACACAGCCCTCAAATGTTTGCTAGGAGTAATGGTAGATAGACATTCCTACATGAAGCACTGTTTGCTCTCTGAGCAACATCAGAACAAAATACTAATACAGCTGGGGAACACTGATACTATTGATGGGCAAAAACTAAAAACACACCAGGAAAGCCCCAGTAGAAGGACAGGAGCTGTGGAAGGGGCTATGGAGCGGAGACCTGACCAAAATTCACTTCCGTGTGTCTCAGCTGTCCTGGGAGTGTCTGTTATGGTTGTCCATAAACATCACTGTTGCTCTGCTTGGTTACATGCATTCCCCCTTTGTCGAGGTCAGTTGGGGGAGTTATTTGCACCCTTGTCACCAGACAAGGTGAAAGACCCCACATCACAAATGTGCATAGCAGGCATGTTGACTCTGTTGGTCAGGTCTGCCATCCACAGGGACTGCATTGTCTCTGTGGCCACAGTGTGGTGCAGTGGACAAAGCCAGTACCTCTAGTTTCTGAGGGTCACAGTTTCAAATCCCATCTGGGGCTCCTGCCAACCCAGTCCCCATATTTTACCCACCGCTAAACAGAGAGAGTAAAGACATACATTTATTGCAGAGAATATAAGAATGGTGCACACACACATTTTGTACCCAACACTGCACACACACCATAACAATGGCCATTACCTATAGCAGAGTCTCCAAAATGCATTCCTGGAGTGCTACAACGCACACATGTCATCAGCTTTTCCAAGATAAGCACATGGCAGCATGTTGCCGGAAGGGTACAGGTGGTGAAGGGGGCAGTGCCTGATAGCCACAGAAGACAGTGGCCTAGCCATGTGCAGGCTGGCACCGTCCACTGCAACAGATAGGCCCTGTCGGATGTACAGTCATGGACATCCCAGAAAATCCAGCAAATCTGTGGCAGCACAGGGGTGCACTGCACACAGACAGTGTGTGCAAGAACAGAAGGTCACAGGTTCAAAGCCCTGCCAATCCTGCCCACATATTGTTTCCACAACGAAAATGTGATAGTAAGGATAATCCTTTATTGCTGGGGACATATGCATTGGTCATACGCCTATCTGTCACCCCACTGATCACGGACACCATGACCAGGGGCACGACCTACAGCAGAGTCTCACAAATGCAGTCCTGGCGGACCACACACCATTCCTGTTCCATGCTGCCACGCATAGAAATGTTTGTGTGTCATATCCCTGCACCACCGCCATGGCATTTAGATGTAGCACATGCATATTCATGAGGGACAGCAGGAAAACCAGAACAGTGTGTTGTAATCCTGGCCTACATCTGGGAACCTCTGCTGTAAAGCAGCAACCAACAGGGGCAGACACACCCACACCCACACCCACAGGCCACATTGGCCAATGCCTCCTGGAGAGGCAGGACATTGGGCCCTGCGTGCATCTCACAGTACTAGCATGTGCATTCCTTAGCAATGTCACCCTACACCAGGGTATACGGTACACAGCTGTCAAATGCTTGCTATGAGTACTGGCAGATAGATAACCCTACGTTACGCAAATTATGCTCTGTGAGCTCCATCATGACAATCATTCTGTTGTCTGCAGTGGGTGCATCAGGTCTGGTCTCAGACAGTGTTTACCACCCTGGGGAGTGACTCCCAACGGTATTGCGTACCATATCCATGCCTGTACTGTGCCCAGGACTGGTGTGGTGGCCAATGTTGACAAACGCCTCTATAGTAGCACAATGCTGGCATACGTGTGTGAGTGTGTGTCTGTCTATACAGTGTGTGTTGGCTGCAAACACCTTCCACAGCCCACACTGCCAGCACTGTTGCCAGTATTGGCCTGCCAATGTGCATAATGAGCAGCAAGGTACCATGGGTATAGATCAGACAGGGTGGGATGGCCAGGATGCATCTGCACAGGGCAGAGGGCACTGGCTGGGACACTGTAGTGGCTGGCCACCACCCACACAGACAGGGTGGCCTCTGTATGTGCTGCTGGGGTTGTACAACACCCTGACTGTGCAGTGACGACAGCATGGCTAGGCACCCCCATAGTGATAGATAGTATCTCTGTCATGTGATATATATGGGTTGTGGTTTGGGGCCCAGTCACTGACCTATCTGCTGGTGTGCACGGCCATCCTAGTTCTGGGTGCATGCATTTCCAACAGGACCAACTAGCAGACTGTCCTCAGTTGGTTTGTGTCCTGATGGAGTGCTGTGCAGCGGGTGATGGCTTGCTGTGGGAGAATATCAGATAGTGGTGGGGCCCAACGTAGCATATCAAGGCATACTGTCTGTCTGATATTATGTCAGGGATGTGCATGTCTAACAGGACTAACTAGCAGATTGTCCACAGCTGGTCTGTGTCCTGATGGAGCGTCTTGCAGGGTGCAGTGGCTGATGGCTTGCTGCAGGACAATATCAGATAGTGGTGGGGTGCAACTGAGCACATACAGGCCTAATGTCTGTCAGATATTGTGTTATGGATGTGTATACAGCTGCCATGACTGGCCTGTAGGGTGTCTCTTTCACAGTAGGACTGGGGTTGATGGTCTACTCTGCTGCCACCATTGCAGGGAGGTAGCATTTAGAGAGGAGACCCTGTGTTGCAAACGGGGGGGGGGAGGAGGGGGACAAATGGTGGTACCTAACCCACCTAGGTATCCATAAGGGGTTCCCCAGACTCAGACCGACAGAGATATCCAAGTTGTTTCTGCAGAAAGAACCTATCTCACAGAGTAATAGTGCATTGGAGCTCTGCCATGGCCTAAATTTGCCATGGAGGGTGTTGTGGACCTGGTCCTGGGTGCCTCATCGCACCCTTAGGGTGAGCACAGTACCCGCACAATGTGACAGTGTGTAGCTACTCTGTGCCAGTACAACACCCACTCAGTACACCCTACCAGGCCGAGTTGATGTGTGGGTGCACACGGGCACATCCCCATACCAGGCCTGGAGCTGTCGGGTTGCAATCCCCATCCTGTGTGCATCTGTGGACTGGTGATTTGCATGTGCAGTGCATCATGGGCACGGGTGGCCAAACCCTATCCACCTCACAACAGCAGACTGTCTGTGAGGTGACGTGCAGGCTTTCTGCAGCCAGCCATGGCTTTTGCATACAGCTATAGTGCTGTAATCCAAAGGTTATGTCACTGCCTGTGTAGCCAGAGGATATGGGTTCAAAACCACAGTGTGGTAATGTGATAGGGTTGTCCACAGCATTATCCATCTCAAATCCACCTATTTTTATGCATGATAAAACACCCGCGGCATACTGTACCCATAAGGTGTGTCTGAGGGTGCTTTATAGGGCGCCCTATAGGCCACCTTATGGTTGCCATCCATATAGTGTGCACTATACATTATCCTGTGTGGCAACATATATGGTGCCCTATAGGGGACATTCTAGGGTGCGTTGGTGGACAGTGCACTGTAACATGTGCCCTATGGGCCGCCTTATGTTAACATGCTGTGAGAGTGCGTTTGCTAGTAGTGATACAAAAAGAAAAAAAGCCACCTACACCACAACACAACATAATACATACTGTTTTAGCCAGCCGTGTTCACTGGGCACTGTGAGGTATTGAACCGCTGATCCCTGCACCAGTGGTCACTGTTTCAAACATTGTGCTACGGCTCTGTTCCTGTGTCTGGATGTTTGCGCACCGCCTTATGCCCTTCACAACTGACAGCGCACCGCCTGATGCCGGCCAAAACGCACAAGATGGACAGCGCGCAAAATTAACAGCGCAACGCCTAATGCCGCACGAACTTAATTACTGCCGCCCACAATTAACAGCGCAACGCCTAATGACGCCCAAAATTATTATGCCTCCTAAAGCAGTTTTAACCATGAAAATTCATGCCTCAGCCAGCCTTTTTCCTGGCGCACGATGGGGGATTGAACCCCTCACCCTTGCACCACTGGTCAGTGTCTTCAGCATTGTGCTACGGCTCTGTTCCTATATGCGCCCAGCAGCGCCCCACTTAGCCTTCCCACGCGCTAATGTCGGGCCTGCAAATGTGCGCGCCGCGCACACGTACGGTCAGCTTTTTTCCTTTTTCTGCCTGACCCGCCCACTCCTTTTATGGCACAGGCACACTACCGCGGACCCGCACGATACGAATGTTTAGTAAACATCCCCCTATGTCTTAATTTTAATTTTATTTATTCTTATTTTTAATCTAATTGGTATTATTTATCTGGTTCAAATAAAGGAGGGGATTTTTATGTATCAGCATGTATTTTGCACAGTAATTTATTCAGACTGGTCCCTTTGTATCTTTTCCCTTTTTCTTCCTTTTTTCTTTCTCTGTAGTGCAGTGATTCACAGTGTGGCAAGGTAAAAAGTAAAAATAAAATATACAGGTGAGATTATTGCTTATTATGTTGTGAGTTTAAGGTATGCATATGTTGTGCATTATCCTTTTTATGTTTATTGATTCTTAATGTTATGTTTTAATAAGTTTTATATATATATGATTTGATATTTATTTTTGATCATGCCCTTATGAATTGTTTCATTTATATTTTATTGGTATATTTGCTGTACTTTTTTGCACATATAATTTTATTATAATTTTTATTATTATTTATATAGTATATATTTATATATTATATCTGTTGTATATTTTATATTGATTTATTTATTTATTGAAGTCTTAGTTAGTTATTACTGTGATATAGAGCCAATAGGTGTTTTTATGACTGTACAATGTTTTAATTTGTTATTTATTTGGTTAAATTATGAATGTTTTTAACGTATTTTTATGTGTTGTTGTAGCCAAAAGCCCCTGATGAAGGCGTAAGCGAAACACGGCCTGTGTCGGGCCTGGCTTTATGAAATAAAAGTGTATAATAAATATTAGTTCCTTCCTTGCCTTCCACGTTGTTGACTGGGTTCACACAGGGACCTGGACAGCCTCTGGAAATGTGCCAGCTGGCGTCCACATTAGGAAGAACTGCAAACACCGCCCTTCTAGAACCCCTAGCAAACCCGCCATAACATGACAGCACTACCAGTACTCACAATGCACTATACCAGACCTATCACAAGGCAGCAGTGCAAATATCAAACCTATACATTGCAGAGACTAAAATTACATGACCTACTGGGGAAAGAGAACAAGTGGCAATGTGAAATACTAACCACAGAAACATAATACATCAGCTCATTTACACATGCTGAACACAGACCATCACCAAACAAAGATCAAGGAAGCATAATGTAGACATAGGAAGACAAACATATAACTGGTAATGCCAAAAGCCTAACATGGAATGTACCCACCACTGTAGGAAATGATCTACACAGTAACGTCCACTTGTACAACAAATAGCGCAGACGTTCATGATGCACATATCCCAGAGTTGACATATTCCAGCTATGAAGGTCAATGGATAGGGATAGCTCCCCACATTTTGTGCATATTTATTCTCAGTTGCAATTGTCACATACCTCTGGTGTCCTCGTTTTCTGTGAACACTTCACCATCTGCTTTGTAGTTGCCCTGTCTTCTCACCTCTAATTTCCATCCATCCTCACACAACATCTGTCGTAACATGCAAACCCTTCTCCCCATGCCCTTTCCACCAGCATACGTTATTCCCCAGTCAGTCAATCACAGTGTACCCCACCATCCTCAATCCCCCCCAACACACCCAATACCTGGCCAAATGTAGAGTTAGCCTCCCTCCCACACAGAGGACCTCCCCCCACACCATGTCAATTTCTCATCTCCATACCAGCTGAACCCTCCCCCATCAGCAGCTACCATCCAGTTCTAGCCCCACCCAGTGTCAGCTCCCATCCAGCCACCGTAGTGGCACATATCCAGTCCCCGGAACCCCTACCACAATCCACCATCATCCAAAGCATCTCCCTCCCACACCCCTCCAGAAGCGGCCCGCGGATAGCTAACAGGGGGCTAGAGAGGGCCCTGCCTCCCCCCACAGCTACCTCAAGGAATTTAGAAGATGACCTCCACCGCTGCAGCTGGTCCAGGGAGCTGGGGTATCCCCGGCCCCTCCGAGACCACCCGGCCTGCAGATATGCCTTTAAGGATGTTGTCTTTGCATGGCCACCTGAAACATGGGGCCCTGTGCAGATAACATCCCTGCAAGATAGACGTGCTTGCCCTGAACACGTAGACATGCTGGGACCACTAAAAATGATTCATGGCGTGTACACCACCACACACGTATCTGCAAACACATGACAGTGCACAGAGTAGTGCCAAATACACACACGTGTCACACCGCACACATACCTGGTGTGATGGCCCCCAGTACAAGCATAGGAGTGGGACAGGTACAGCAAACAGTAGAGGACCTATCTGACCCACTACCAGGGCGCCCAACAGTCAGTTGGCAGCGACAGTACAGGAAAGATCACATATCCATGTACCTCTCGCCCCCATTTCCCCCCCCTATCTGCCACCTCCCCCTGCCACCTCCCCCCCCCTCATCCCCACACTGCTGGACAAATGTCATAAGAACAAAAGAACATAAGATATGCCATACTGGGTCAGACCAAGGTCCATCAAGCCCAGTATCTTGTTTCCAACAGTGGCCAATCTAGGTCATACGTACCTAGCAGTATCCCCAAAAGGCACAGGTTCCACAATGCTTGTATTGGGTCAAGCATTGATATCCTGGGTCTCTTTTTAATAATGGTTTATAGACCTTTCCTCCAGGAACTTGTCCAAACCTTTTTTAAACCCAGCTACACTAATAGCTCTTACTACATCCTCCGGTAACAAATTCCAGAGTTTGATTACATGTTGAGTGAAAAAATATTTTCTCTTAGTTGTCTTAAATAGTTTACCCTGTAACTTCATTACATTTCCCCTAGTCTTTCTATATTCTGATAGCATAAACAATCGATCTACGTTTACCCATGCCACTCCATTCATTAATTTATAGACATCTATCATATGTCCCCTCAGCCGTCTCTTTTCCAGGTTGAAGTGCACTAACCTTTGTAGCCTCTCTTCATAGGAGTAGCCTTCCATCCCCTTTACCATTTTGGTGGCTCTTCTCTGAACCTTTTCTAATAACGCCATATCCTTTTTAAGATACGGCGACCAGAATTGCACACAATATTCAAGGTGCGGTCGTACCATGGAACGATACAGAGGTATTATGATATCCTTTGTTTTATTTTCCATTCCTTTCCTTATGATACCTAGCATTCTATTTGCTTTCTTGGCTGCTGTTGCACACTGGGCGGAGGGTTTTAACGTGTTATCCACAAAGACTCCTAAATCTTTTTCCTGGGTGGTGGTTCCCAATGTGGAACCTTGCATCTTGTAACCATAGTGTGGGTTGTTCTTTCCTAGGTGCATAACTTTGCACTTGTCCACATTAAATTTCATCTGCCATTTGGATGCCCAGTCTTCCAATTTATCCAAATCCTCCTGCAGTTTTCCACAGTCCTCTTGGGTTTTAACAACTTTGTGTCATCTGCAAATTTGATAACCTCACTAGTTATTCCCTTTTCCAGGTCATTTATGAATATGTCAAAAAGTAGCGGACCTAGTACAGATCCCTGGGGTACTCCATTATTCACCTTTTTCCATTGGGAAAATTGGCCATTTAGCCCTACCCTCTGCTTTCTATCTTTTAACCAGTTCCGATCCACAATAGTACACTGCCTCCTATCCCATGACTTTTTAGTTTTGCCAAAAGTCTCTGATGAAGGACCTTGTCAAAGGCTTTCTGAAAGTCCAGATACACTATATCAACCGACTCTCCTTTGTCTACCTGTTTATTCACATCTTCAAAAAAACATATCAGATTAGTAAGACAAGCCATGTTGGCTGTCTCCCATTAGGCCATGACTATCTACATGCTGTGTAATTTTGTTCTTTATGATGGTTTCTACTATTGTCCCCGGTACTGACGTCAGGCTCACCGGTCTGTAATTTCCCGGATCACCCCTGGAATCCTTTTTAAAAATTGGCGTTACATTGGCAACCCTCCAATCTTCAGGTCCATCCACTACCCATAGCAGTGGCCAATGAGACAGTCCCCACATCTGGCAGGCCGACTGGCACACCTGGAACAATACCTATCCATGTAGTCATACACCCTCCTTTGCACAAACATCACCAACCCACACTATGACCAGCCTCAGTCACATGCTGGGGCCCTCCAAAACCCCTGGAAGCTCTGTGCCCAATCCCCAGGACCCCCTCCCATAGCACACCTATCCCTGCCCACAGTAGACCTGGCACTCACCACCCCATCCTCACAAACATACCTGACAATGTGGCGCATCCCAAAATGCACCGACATGTGGTGATACCCTCCCTGTCTGGCCCATCCCATTGGACTGTGATGTGTGGACCATATTGTAACTGCATTGACATTGTTTTCAGGAGGTACATACATCGCGTTAGGTAACAACGTAGCATAGAGCTATACATAGATGTGCAGGATGACCACATTTAAACTGTGTACCATGTTCCTCTCCAGGCGACACACAGGCCATGGAGGCCGAGGAGACAGAGGATGGCATGGAGACAGGGGCAGGGGCCCTGGCCGACGTGTCAGCCATGGACGTTGCAGAAGACGCTGATGTGGAGGCCCCAGGGGGAGATGTGGTGCAGGTGGAGGAGGGGGCAGTGATGGTCCACCCCCCATCGGAAAGCAACAGCAGCAGCACAGTGGTCGGTGAGGGGACCCAGACCATGGGAGTGGAGCCCATGTTGGCAGCAGGGAGCCCATCAGCAGGACTGGAGCCAGGAACAGTACACACCATCATGGGGGAGGTCCTGCAGGAGATGCGTGGCCAGGTGTGGCTAATGTGCGCAGATGCCTAGCAGGACATGGGACAACATGCAGGGGTAGGCCCTGGGGTTTGTGCAAATGAGGGAGCCCAGGGTCCGGTACAGCTGCCACGTGGGGATGGGGGAGCACACCACAGCATGGCCGTAGGGTGTCACAAGCCATCCTGGCAGATGACAGGTCCCCCACACCACAACAGCAGGTGTGGCCCAAAGCAACAGATCGCTGTACCCAGCTGACACTCGGGTCACAGGCAGGCTGTTGAGGCAGGTGTAGCATTGCTGTGTGGCACATGGCTCAGAGCAGGTGTGTGCACCTGGGACAGTCCCATGTCCCTGCCCCCCTCCAACACAGTACAGACTGGGTGGCAGATCTGGGAGTGACCTACTGCATATGGTCCGGGATTGCCAAGTGGTGGGGTGGCTCACCCATCACTCCTGAAGTCTGGTGTGTCTGTGGCTGAGCTGTCTGCTGGCCTTTCCCATGTATACCTGTCTATTCTTTAGTGTACATGCTGCTCTATCACCATCCACAAGGTGTATGCCAGCAGTCTGGGCCCATCCTGGTTGGGGTGCAGCCCATCCCCTCGGTAGTAGTCATCCCTCCCCAGGATTGTTTCCTGGTTTCTCATGGATCAGGACCCCTCACCCTTGCACCAGTGTTGCAACCACACATTGGGACTCTGTGGCCCTGCCTGCCCTGTTCTGTGCTGGGCATGGGACAGGGGGCTGCTTGGGGACAGCCACCCCAGGGTGTATGGCAGTAATCTACCCACCTAGATGTCAAATGTTAGTCACCGTAACCGCCCTACCACATTGCCCGGTATCATTGGTACAGACACGTACATGGGCAGGGGGCCCCTCCCCATCACTATCTATGGCCATTTCTCAGTGGCATTTGGGGCCTGTGACCCTCACACTAGGCAGACATGCCACCAGATGCTCCTGACCTCCACCAGCTACACAGCCATCTATGTGCCTACTGACCACAGCAGGGTCCCAGGTGTACCCTGACCCCTCCCCACTGTGTCCTAGTTGTGAGTTGGGCCCTGACTGGGTATTTCTTTTATGTTGGTGGCCCACTGCTGGGCACTACATCTATCCAGACAGCTGTCCCCCATGGGTCACATTTGGGCCGGAACTCTTCGCTTCATCTGGGCCCTGATAGACGTAACAACTACACTGGGTGCACAGCTGACAGAAGCTATGATCCATGGACATCCTCTTTCCCCATACCTCAGATGACCCCCCAGCTGTGCTACCTGCATTTGCAGATCTCACACCATACATAGCAGTCCCCTTTTGTAGTCCGCCAAGTCACCAGTTGCATGTGTCACAGTGGTGTGTGTGACCCAGGTATCACAGGTGTCACCTTTTTATCCCACAGGCATATGACAGGAGCTCAGGGGCATACAACAGGAGATGCAGGGTCACCGGCAGGAGATGCAGGGCCTCCAGCAGGAGGTGGGCCAGTTGTGGGATGCCACACTGCAGCATGCATGGGCAACCGAAGACATAGTGGCAGGGATCACAAGGATAACAGAGGCACTTGAGGCCCTCGCTGGACAGGGGCAGCAGCCAGTGGCAGCAGCAGCACCAGCAGGGAGGGGTGGGAGGGGGCCAGGTCGGTGCGGACGTGGGCATCCACACAGGCAATAGAGGTGGAGGGGTGACACAATGTGTCAATGGCAATAAAGGCATCTGATTCTGTTGACACCTGTAGCCACATGTCCAGTGTTGCTGTCTCTGTTCCCATGGTCAGTTTGTCTCCCATGTGGTCATCCTGGTCACATATCCTTTGCCTTGGCGCCTACACCTTGTGGCATGCCATTCCTTGTTCCCATCCCTTGTTATTGGAGGGGGGAGGGGTGGTGTGTCAGCCCTGTCACCGTTCAGCACATGTATATGTTGGCTTGGCACATGTGCCATGTGCACACTGCTGGCATTTCAGTGTCACCAGGCATGTGCCCATGTATGCAGGTCATGCCAGCACATGGGTACATCCCTGTGCCTGTAAGGGATGCACACAGCATTGCACCTGCCTATCCTCCCTGTGTGCTGTGTGCACCATGCCATGTATGTGGCATCTGTATTGCATGCATACACACATGTGTATGTCTGTGCTAATGCATGATGGATGGGGAGGCACCTGAACATAGAGACGTGGGTCATTGTAAAGGTTAAACTCTTTATTAAACTTTCAGATAATAATGGTGTTGCCCTGCCCACACCCACCCATGCCCGCAGGTGGTGGAAGTCCTGGGGCACAGGGCTGCACAGGGCAGGGGTGCCATGTGCCACCTACGTGGTCACTTCCTCTGGGGGCCCCCATGGATGTATGGCCTATGAGCTGTGTTGCCTGTGAGTGCCTCACGCAGCATGTGCAGCTAATGGGCCATCCGTGCCACGGTGCCCACCACCTGCACCATGGTCCGGGTCTGCTCCCGTTGGCCGAGGGAGACAGCATGCAGTGCCGCAGACAGGAGGGGCGTGTACAGTCACTCCCACACAGACACCATGTGCATGGTGTCTGTGTGGAGGCATCTGTACATGGCCTGTCAGCGGCACTGAATGCCTCTCCTTGTCTTTTGGGCAAGTCGGAGGGGGTGTAGTATGTTCTTGGGAAGCCCTTGGTAAATGGAGTTACTGTAGTCCAATATAAGGGTGATAACTGCCTGGCATACTGTACGGAAATCTTGAGTACTGAGGAGGGAACTAATATTTTTTAGGATCCTGAGTTTGTGGTATATAGATTTCATAGTTTGTTTCACTTGTGCTTGTAGATTGAGCCTTTGATCTAGGAGTACTTCTAGGTATCTGACCTCGGTTTTGACAGTGATCTCATTATCATTGAACTGGAGGGTTGCTGGTGGGTTGAAGTTTGGGTGTCTTGTTATGTGTAGGATTTCCATCTTGTTGTAGTTGATGAGGAGGTTGTGTGTATGAAGCCACTGTGTGATTGCCATGAAGCACTTGGTTAAGTTGGAATAATCCGGTGCAATGGAGGAGAAGGGTGTGTATAACAAGATATCATCTGCATATATATGATAGTTTATGTTAAAACTTTGGATGATGTCACAAATGGGTTGAATATAGATGTTGAACAGTATTGAAGGAGTGCTGTATGCCTTGTTTTAGGTAGAAAGGCAAAGATTGTCAATTTTGTATTCTTGTTGTTGGTAGTCTGATAGATACGAGTAGAACCACTTAATGTGGTGTCTTGAAGACCAATCTTGCATGGGCCTGGCTTGATTATTGGGGGTGTCATATTAGATTTGTTTGTTAGAAAGGTAGGTAGAAAAATGAGCTGCAGGATTCCTCCTTTGTTATGGTTCGGGTTGTTGATTATTTGAGTGGAGATCAGTCATGGCATCTGTGAACACGGTAGCTTGCTTTTTGGTTGTTGAGGATAGGTTGAAGTCCCCAAGTAGCACAAAGTCAGTCTGTTTGGTGGAGGAGTGCATACAGTTTCAAATATGATGTCTAATTTGTCTGCATTGGCTCTTGGAGCTCTGTATGAGAGACATATTATGTAGCGCTTGGTTGTGATTGTGATTGGGTCGAGAGTTTCAGTGGATGAAAGGACCATGTTGTTGAAATTTAGGCATTTATTGATGCAGACTCCACCCCTTCTGCTGATGGTTCTAGAGCAGTTATGAATTTTGTGGGTGGTGGTGTTTAATTGGTTTATAAAGACAGTATCTGTTTCGGAGAACCAGGTTGTGGTGATTCACATGATGTCTATAATTTCACCCACTATGTATTCCTGAAGTAATACAATTTTGTTATGGGCTGATGGTGCAATGATCAGAGCACAATTGAGGGGTGCATTGTTGTTTGAGTGGTTGTATTGTTTGTATGCTGAGGTAGAGGTGCTGTTGGATAGTAGTGTGATTAAGTTGTTAAGGTTAGAGGTTTTCTTTGAGTAAAGATGGTGCAAGTGACTGTGAAATTTTAGCTGCTTAGAGTTGTGAATGATAGGGATTGAGCCATGTTGATATAATTGTGTGGCTTTGCCTGTGCTGGAAAAGATGAGCAGTCTAAGGAGTGCAATCCAGAGATGTCCACATACCATTGTTGTGAGTGAAGTTGCTTGGAGGTAGTATGCAGTAGGATGTGAGGATGTACAGTAGAATAATATTTGAGAAGCTGGAAGGGGGAGGGGATACCTGCTGTCGCTCAACTTATCTCAGACGGTCCACATCTAAGGGCCATGCCCAAGGGCCCTTTGGCGAGGCCCTTAGGTGCAGGCCTATCAGGCACAGGTGCACCTGACGTGCGGTAGTTTTAAAGCTTGGCAGTGGCACTTGGAGGCAGTGCTATTGGCCACGGGGGGAATGTTGAACAGCAGCTTCTACCTGATCTTGTGCCTCGGTGCCATGCAGTGGAAGTCCTGCTGTTATCCCTGATAAGTGATCAGTTCAGTCCTTGAGGATTTCAGCCAGACAAGGTCAGATGTGCTTATGCCATTCTGAAATCATGCCACAACATGCATATCTGTTGCATCGCCCAGCCATATCTTCACCCCTCTCCCATGCTACATAGACATGCTCGCGCTGGGGGCATCCATATATCCAGTTTTCTGAAAGGGGTACGGCTATTTGCATGTTTCTGAATGCCCATTTTCAGACTTCCAAATCATGAATAGAGTTTCTAAAATGACCCCTTTTGCCTTAAAATAACAACAAATTAACCTGGATTATCTATATCAGTGTCTAAGCTACTGGAGAATCATGATGTTTCAACACATTTCTCCACTTCTGTGTTTGAAATTTCTTCAATAATCTCAGGTACAGATAGTCTTGCAGTTTTGAGAATGAGTATTGCTTTAGAAAAGAAAATTGCAAAAAATGATTTGTCTGTTAAAACTGTCTAATTTTTCATCTCATTACATCCCTAGCACAGGTTTTATGTTAACGTTAATGCAAGCTAGCAAATGTGCATTAGCAGCACTCTTAATGTGTGTTAATGCTTGCATTACCATTAATTCACTTGATTGCATTGGGTCCTAAATTTGATGATAATATGAGAGCTGATAAGCCTTGGTTCACTAAGAAAAACTTTCACTGGGAAATAATACATGCACTCTTTTTGTACTATATAATCAAAAGGTGGTGTTCATTAATGATAATGACTACCTTAATTAGAGTGTTTTACATAATCTTCAAAAGATCTCATTGTGCCTTTCGTAAGAAAAAAAAGAATATTATTTCAGAGTTTTCAAGTATATAGTTTTCTTGCTGTGAGAAGAGCAGCAGAAATTTGTCATAAGGAAATTCACAAGATTTCATTTCAATTAAGAATGAGACTGCTATACTATACCCATAAAATTGTGTGGCTGGGTGGGAGAAATTGGTAAGGAAAGGATGTTTTCATAGGTTATGTTACGGATTTGTTTTTAGATTCTCAGCTTACTAAACAAATGATGAAAGCCTGAGATGATTCCTCATCTGTGAGTCTTCTGATGTCTGAATCTATTACTGCATAACAGGTGGTAATCTTGCCAATTTGTTCTATTTTTGGCTCTTATATGAGCTGTTGATTTAAAATGTTTGCACAATGTTGTGCTTTCTAGGATTGTGTACATTTCCATTTTGGTTTTCCCTCAGCCTCCACAAACTGAAAGTTAATTTGCTTTTATTTAGGAACAGTGCTATTCTGTTTAACTGTCACTCTGTGCACGTTACCCTCCCTCATGCCATTTTGGAAGGACAATATTATCAATTTATTTTTACTTTGGGCTGAATTGCTGTCCTTTGCAGGTTAACCCTGTGCTTTGTTGCCATCTTCTTGCATTAAGGGATATTTTGTATTTATCTCACACCTTTTTAAATGTGTTTTGTTTAAGCCATAGGTCCTATTGAGGAGGACCCATTTGTCTTTCAGTCTGCCTATCTGTCCATACACATCTGTTGGAGTATGCACCAAGAAAAAGAGATATAAGACTTCCTTAAAGCATGGTAGAGCAGCACGAAATACTGAAAGCCAGCAAAGGTCTTCAACACCTGCCAGCACTGAGCGGCCTCAGCAGTGGGAGTCTCCAACTCCTATAGGTATTGAAGGACATCCATCAGTAAAGAAAAGCTAATAGGAGTCCCCACCTCCCACCAGCAGAGAGCAGCTGCCTATCACAGATAGGACTGGGCAGAGTGAGGGGGAAGGACATGAGGGAAGGAGCAGGATTAGAGAGAATGAATGAGAAGAGAGGAGGGTATAGGGCAGAGCAAAGGGAAGTGGTAGGGCTAGTGCAGGAAGAAGGAAGAGTGGAGAGGGAGGACACGAATTGGTAGATTGCAAGGGGGTATGGAAGAAAGGAAGAAAGTGCAAAATGTGAGAAGGGGATGGAGGGAATGAGTGAAAGGGGATGGCAGAGAAAAAATGGGACTGGAAGGGTGGGTGGGAGGGGAGAGAACGAGGGAGAATGGCCAAGGATATTGAGGGGGAATAGCACAAGATGTTGTGAGGAAGACAGAGTGAGTGCAGGGGGACAGGGAAAAGGTTTACGGGAACAAGAAGTCTACATGCTCAGACACACACAGGTGACTGAATAGGGTAGGTGTAGGTCAGGACCTCTCCAGATGTAATTCTCAGAAAGGTTTTCACAAAAGAAATATGCCTTTTTAACCCTGGGAGTACCGATGGAGTCAAAAGTGACCCCATTGCAAGTTTCACAATGCGTATCTCGGAAACTAGTTGTTCAAGAATGCAATCTTTTTATGACTTTTCACATGTCAATATTCTCTTTATATTGCGCCATGAGAGGAATAATTTTCATCCGCTAGGTGATGTAGGGATGAATTGCAGCACAGAGTACCAGTGGGGTAATTTTTGACCCCAGTTGCTTACATCCGGTTTGGATCGTGATACAATTTGCAGTTTTGTGAGTTTTTTCATCTGACAAAGGTATTTATCATTAATTATGTATTATTTATTTTTTGTACTCTTATTTTATGAAAATTACACATTTTCAGTAATTGATATCATACGTTCTCTCATTATTTCTGATGAAATCTAAAGGTTTTCAGCTCGTTCATCACGATTATTGTACACCTATAGTAAAACTGCTTTGCATTTTATTCAACTTTATCTTTATTTATTTTAGGTTATTGTTTATGATGTCAAAACGAAAGTATTCAGCTGCCCAAGTAAGAGAAATATTGCAACGAGATGCTGACAGTCACGGCTCTGAGTTGTCTGATGATGCAGCATATTCAGCAAGCGAAGAAGCATATCAGCCAAGTTCGGGCGATAAATCTGATGATGACAGTCATGATTCAGATGGCGACAGCAGTTGGTCACCAAGTGAATGTGAGACTGATGTTGAGTCGGTAACATCGCCTGCAGCAAAGTGTCAAGATACAGCAAAGGTCGAGCCTGTGCTGGACGGGGAAAAAGGCAGGAGTCATCTGTGTCAGTATCATCTGTGAGGAATCTTAGTTGTGGTCATAGAGGAGCTAAGAGGTCATCAACTATAAACACAAATGTTGCCGTTGAAGCCTATGGGGCATGTTTACTAAACACTGTTGCTGTGCGGGTTCCCGTTAGTGTGCTGGTGCCATATAAGGAGTGGGCGGGCCAGGCAGAAAAAAGCAAAAAAACGGACCGTACGTGTGTGCGTCGCGCTAATGTGCGGGGCCCACATTAGCGCGTGGGAAGGCTAAGCGGGGCGCTGCTGCAAAACCAAACAACAGAGCCGTAGTACAATGGTGAAGAAACCACCCAATGGTGCAGGGGCCAGGGGTTCAAACCCCCATTGCACTCAACAAAAAAGACCAGCTGAGGCATCAACATTTATGGGCAAAAGTGGTTTAGGAGGCATATTAATTTTGGGCGGCAGAAGGCGGCGCACTGTTATTTTTATTACGGCATGAGGCGGCGCACTGTTCAGTGTGAGCGGCAGATGGCGGTGCATTGTTAAGTTTGGGCTGCAGAAGGCGGTGCGCTGATAAATGTGGGCAACAGAAGGCGGCGAGCCGGTGGGCAGAAGGCGGCGCGCTGATGTGTGAGGGGGGCAGTCCAATAGTGGGAGGGATAAGTGGCGCGCTGATGTGCAAATAACAGGAACGGAGCCATAGCACAATGGTTAAGACACTGACCACTCGTGCAGGGATCATGGGTTCAATTCCCCACAGTGCCCATTGAAAACAGCTGGCTGAGGCCTTATTTTAGGGGCATTTCCATGTTGTGCGGCATAAGGCGGCGCGCTGTTAATTTAGTGCGCCACAAGATGGCGCGCTGATCGCTACAAGGCTGCGCGCGGATGCACAAACACAGGAACAGAGCCACAGCACAATGGTTAAGACACTGACCAATAGTGCAGGGGCCAGGGGTTCAACCCCTCACAATGCCCAGTGAACAAGGCTGGCTGGGGCAGTATGTATCATGGTGAGGAGTGCTGTAGGAGGCCTTCCATTTATATTTTATTTACCACCACTAGTAAACCCGCTCTCACAGTGTGTTAACATACGGATGCCCGTAAGGCACATGTTACAGTGCACTGTCCGCCAAGGCACCCTAGAATGTCCCCTATAGGGCACCATGTATGTTGCGACACAGGATAATGTATAGTGTACCCTATATGGATGGCAACCATAAGGTGGCCTACAGGGCGCCCTATAAAGCACCCTCAGAGGCACCTAATTGGTATAGTAAGCTGTGTGTGGTTTTGCCGGCATAGATATATGTACAGTAAATAAAAATAAAGCTGTGGACAGCTCTATCAAAGGGCCCCACTGTGGGTTTGAACCCATGACCTCTGGCTGTACAGGGAGTGATGTAACCATTGGGCTACAGCTCTATAGCTGACAGCAAACCCCTGGCTGGCTGCAGAGAGCCTGCATGTCACCCCACAGACAGTCTGCTGTTGTAGACAGGATAGGGTTAGGCCACCCGTACCCATGATGCACTGCACATGCAAATCAGCTGTCCACAGATGCACACAAGATGGGGAAAGCACCCCAACAGCTACCCGGCCTGGTAGGGGGAATTGTCCATGTGCACCCACACAGCACCTCGGCCTGGTAGGGGGTCCTGAGCGGGTGGACTACCAGCAAAGAGTAGCTACACACCGTCACATTGTGCGGGTACTGTGCTCACCCTGAGGGTGTGATGTGGCGCCCAGGACCAGGTCCACAACACCAGCCATGGCTGGATGAGGCCATGACAGAGCTCCAACACAGCACTAACCTGTGAGATAGGAAGGTGCTGCAGAAACATGTCGGATATCTCTGTCTGTATCAGTTAGTGGAAACCCCCATGGACCCCTAGGTGGCCAAAGTACCCACCCCCTGAGGGCAGCAAACAGGGCCCCATCCTACCCCCCCCCCCCCACACACACACACCAATGGCAGTAGAATGAACCATCAAACCCCAGTCCTGCTGGTGAACAGACACCTACAGGGCAGTCCAAGCAGCTCCACACACATCCATAACACAATATCAGACAGACTTTAGGCCTGGATATCCAAAGATACACCACACCACTATCTGATATTCACCTGCAGCAAGCCATCAGCCACTGCACCCTGCAAGGCACTCCATCAAGACACATACCAGCTGTGAACAGTCTGCTGGTTAGCCCTGATGGAAATGCATGCACCCAAAACTGGGGTGGCAGCACACACAAGCAGAGAGTTCTGTGAGGAGGCCCCAACAGGAAACCCATATATATCACAAGAGAGAAACACAATACAGCACTATGGGGGTACCTAGCCATGCTGTCATCACTGCACACTCAGGGTGAGAGTGCTCCCCCAGCAGCACATACAGAGGTCACCCTGTCTGTGTAGGTGGTGGCCTGGCACTACAATGTCACAGCCAGTGCCCTATGCCCTGTGCAGATGCATCCTGGCCAGCCCACCATGTCTAACCTATACCCATGGTACCTTGATGCTCATTATGCACATTGGCAGGCCAATACTGGCAGTAGTGCTGGCAGTGTGGGTTGGGGAAGGTGTTTGCAGCCAACACACACTGTATAGACAGACACACACTCCCACACCTATGCCAGCATTGTGCTACTATTGAGGGGGTGATTAGCCTTGGCCACCACACCGGTCCTGGGCACGGCACAGGCATGGATATGGTACGCAGTACTGCTGGGGGTCACTCCCCAGGGTGGAGAACACCGTCAGAGGCCAGGCCTGGAGCACGCACCGCAGACACCAAACAGATTGTTCGGATGGGGTCAACTAGCAGTATGTGTGTAACGTAGGGATATCTATCAGCCTGTACTCTTAGCAAATGTTTCAGAGCTGTGTACCTCAGGTGTAGGGTGACATTGCTAAGGTATGCAGGTGCTGGTATTGGGAGATGCACATAGGGTCCAATGTTCTGCCTCTACAGGAGACATTGGCCAATGGGGCCTGTGGGTGTGGGTGTGGGAGTGTCTGCCCCTGTTGGCTGCTGTTTTACGGCAGCGCTTCCCCACTCCAGTCCAGTTTTGCATCACACTGTTCGGGTCTTCCTGCTGTCCCTCATGAATATGCATGAGCTACATCTACATGCCGTGGGGGTGGTGCATAGATATACAGCACAGGCATTTGTATGAGTGGCAGCATGGAACCTGACTGGTGTGTGGCCCACCAGGACTGCATTTGGGGGATTCTGCTGTAGGTTCTGCCCCTGTTCATGGTGTCTGTGCTCAGTGGGGTAAAAGATAGACGTATTACCATTGTATATGTCCTTGTCACGAAAGGTGTGTCCTTACTGTCACTGTTTATTTGTGGGGAGAATATGTGGGCAGGATTGCCGGTAGCCCCAGCTGGTCTTTGAACCTGTGACCTTGTGTTCTTGCATGCACTGTCTGTGTGCACTGCACCACCTTGTAGCCACAGATTTGCTGAATTCCCTGGATAGTCCATAACTGTGGATCCGGCAGGGCCTGTCTGTTGCTGTGGACTGTGCCAGCCTGCACATGGCTAGGCCTCTGTCTTCTGTCGCTAGCAGCCACTGCCCCCTGCACCACATGTACTCATCCGCCAACATGCTGGCATGAGCTTCTCCCATAAAAAGCAGGTGACCTGATTGGAATGTGGCAGTATGGGACTGCATTTGTGGTACTTGGCTATGGGTAATGCCCATTGTTGTGGTGTGTGTGCGTTGTTGGGCAAAATATGGGTGTTTTCCCCATGCTTATGTCCCCTGCAATACAGGGGTGTCTGCGCTATCTGTGTTTAGTGGTGGGTAAAATATGGGGACTGGGCTGGCAAGTGCCCCAGCTGGGCTTTGAAGCTCTGACCCTCTGGTCCTAGAGGTACTGACTCTGTCCGCTGCACCCCACTATGGCCACATAGACAGTGCAGCCCCTGGAGGTAGTAAGCCTGGCAGGATGGAGTCACAAACCCTGCTCTACGCAAATTTACTGTGGGCATATGCACCCTGTCTGGTGACAAACGTGCACATAAACCCCGGAAATGACCACGGGAAATGGGGGACAAAATATCACCACGCTGGGCAACAGTGATATTAATGGGCAACCATAGCAAACACTCCCAGGAAAGCTCCACAAAAGGAAATGTTTTTTGGAAGAGTCTCCGCTCCGTAAACCCTTCCAAAATTCATTTCTTTTTTTCTGGAACTTTGCTGGGTGTGTTTCCTGTATTTGCCCATCACTATAACTGTTCCCCAGCTGAATTACTATTTTTAATAGTTCTGTTGTGGTCATTTTCTATTTTTATTTGCACTTTTGTGCTGTGAACATGTATCACACTGCTCAAGTTTTGCTGGTTTCCCCGGTTTTCCTGTACATTGCTGACGGAAACGGTTTCTCTTCCCTTTAAATGCTTTCTACCACGAGTGTTTCACTCGCGGTAGTTTTTACATGCAAATTCGGGCCCGATACTGTGCGGGGAGCCTCTCCCCTCCCACTCTCCACCCATTGACCCCTCCCTCCGCCCCTCCGGAGCCTTCCTCCGCCCTCCTTTAGCCGTTCCACGCCTCTATCGGACATTTGCGGGCCAGCACTTGTACGGGGCCCGTTAGTGTGCCGCACACCTTTGCGGGGGTGACATGCACGTGTGCGGGGCGTTTAAACGTGTTTATTAGCGTTTCAGTGCTGCGTTTCCGTGCGCTATTTTGCGGCGCGCACATTTCCGGTTTTTAGTAAACATCCCCCTATGTATCTAAGGATGCCACATCATGGAACAGGAAACCTATAAAGCAAGCTGCTGGAAGATACGCCAGAGCTAATGTCATGCCCGTACAACAAGGTCCTACAAGGTATGCTGTAAGAAATGTTGATTGCCTTCTCGCAGCATTCCACTTGTTCATCAAGAAGAACTTATTGAATTAAATCATGATGTGGACGAGCAAACAAGGAAGACACATTTATGACGACACCTGGAAAGATTTGACAGATGGAGAATTTCAATGTTTTCTTGGACTTCTGATCCTCTCAGGCGTGTACAAGTCATGAAATTAATCCATAGTTCAGTTGTGGAACCTTGAAGATGGTCGTTCTGTTTTCGGCAAAAATATGGCCCGTAACCGTTTTCAGCAAATTTCTTGTGCTCTCAGATTTGATGATGCAACCAACAGACGTGAACAATGAGGCGTGGATAAGCTTGCTCCAATCAGACATGTTTTTGATACCTGGGAAGCAACTCTAAGTGATGCCTTTGTTCCTGGTGAAAATGTTACCGTGGATGAGCAACTGCTTACATTTCATGGCCGTGTTCCCTTCAGACAATATATTCCCAGCAAACCTGGGAAATTTGGCATAAAGGTATGGATGTTGTATGACAGTGCAACTTCATATGTTCTGCGTCTTCAAGTATATACAGGAAGGGAACTCGGACAAAACAGGGAACAGAATCAGGGTGAAAGGGTTGTGCTGCAACTCACTGAAGGATTGACGCGATCTGGCAGAAATAGAAACATAGAAACATAGAAACATGACAACAGAAAAAGACCACAAGGCCCATCTAGTCTGTCCTTCCATAACAACAACTACAACAGTCCACTTTTTACATTTAGAGATCCTCTGTGTTGGTCCCATGCTTTTTTGAATTCAGTTACTGTCCTCATCTCCACCACCTCCACTGGGAGACTATTCCATGGATCCACTACTCTTTCCGTAAAGAAATATTTCCGCATATCACTCCTGAATCTATCTCCCTTCACCCTCATCCCATGTCCCCTCGTAGCAGAACTTGCTTTCAATTGAAAGAGGCTCTCTCCCTGAACATTTATGCCATGGAGGTATTTAAACATCTCAAACATATCACCTCTATCCCGCCTTTCCTCTAAGGTGTACATATTAAGATCCTTAAGTCTGTCCTCATATGCTTTATAATGAAGCCCATTAATCATTTTAGTAGCAACCCTCTGCACCGACTCCATCCTGTTCACATCCTTTTCAAGGTGCGGTCTCCAGAATTGCACACCATACTCCAAATGAGGTCGCACCAAAGACTTATACAGAGGCATTATCACCTCCTTTTTTCTGCTAGCCATTCCTCTCCGTATGCACCCAAGCATCCTTCTAGCTTTTGCCGTCACCTTTTCTACCTGTTTAGCTACTTTAAGATCAACAGACACAACCATGCCTAGGTCCCGCTCTTCTTTAGTGGACAAAAGTACTTCACCTCCTATTAAATGTTACTGTTGACAATTTCTTCTGTAGTTTATCCCTGTCACGGAAATTGCTAGAAAAACAAATGACACTTTTGGGGACAATTTAAAAGAACAGAAAATAATTACCTCCAGAGTTTGTAACAGCAAAGGGCCAAGAGGTATTCACTTCACTGTTTGCCGTTCACGATGACGCCACTCTGGTTTCCTATTGCCCGAAGAAAGGAAAAGTGGTTGTTCTTCTGAACAGTTTGCATGATCAAGAAGAAGTAGATAACACACGTCCAGACAAAAAAACAACACATGATCTTGGACTAATTCTAGTAAAGGTGGAGTAAATACTGCAGATCAAATGTTGTGCACGTATACCACAAAACGAATGACAAGACGCTGGCCAGTGACAATCTTCTACAACATGTTGGACATCAGTGCTTTGAATGCCTTCATTGTTTGGATGTCACTAAATCAGGAATCCAAAGATAGTTGTTATGCTCTTCACATATATAGCGCAGCTTTTCAACACATTAAATAAACTGAACACAATGCCTGGCTAGGGAAGGTCTCAGACTGGAGGACACCGGGCCACATACAGGGACGTCAGCCTCCTCTTGAGTATAAAGTAGCGACCCGAGTTTATTCCCGCATGCGCGGCATCTCTAGCTGGTTTGAGTAGTGGGTGTGGAAGCCCTCTTGATAATTGAGCATGGGCAGCATCTTCTTTTTTTCCTTTTTCTTGTTTGTATAGGCAAAAAGGTTAGTAAAATTGAGATATAGTGGTAACGTAGATTATAGATAGATAGTTTATGTTTTATAGTATTTAAGCATCAACTTTTGTTTTGTCACAGAAATGCTTTACGATGAGGAACAAGTGTTCTTAGATTGCTATGGAATTTGATCATTAAACCCCTGAAGAAACACGAAGGGGTATGTTTACTAAACCGCGCAATTGTGCGGGGCGTACTTGAGCGTGCGCTAAGGTACCTTAGTGCACGCTAATAGTGTGTTTTTGTGCCCCACACACGTGCGCGCTGCACTAACGGGCCCGCACAAGTGCGCGGCGTGCTGATGTGCGATAGAGGCGTGGAAAGGCATTCTGAGGGCGGAGGAAGGCTCCCGAGGGGCGGAGGGATGGGGTCAATGGGTGGAGAGTGGGAGGGGAGAGACTCCCCGCACAGGAGCGGGGCTGAAATTCAAGCTAAAAAATACCGCGAGTGAAAACCTCGCGTTAGAGCCGATTTAAAGGGAAGAGAAACCATTTACGTCAGCAATGTACAGCAAAACCGGGGAAACCATTATCACGTGAGCAGTGTGATACATGTGAACAGTACAAAAGGGCAAATAAACCTCAAAAATGACCTCGAAAAAAGGGGAAAAAAACATAACCAAGCTGACCAATAGTGATATCAATGGGCAACATTAAAAAACACTCCCAGGAAAACTCCAAAAAAAAAGAAATGATTTTTGGAAGGGTCTACGCTCCGTAGACCCTTCCAAAAATCATTTCTTTTTTTTGGAGCTTTCCTGGGAGTGTTTTTTATTGTTGCCCATTGATATCACTGTTGCCCAGGTGAATTATAATTTTTACAATTTTTCTTGTGGTCATTTTAAGGTTTTATTTGAGATTTTGTTCTGTACACATGTATCACACTGCTCACGTTTTGTGGGTTTACCTGGTTTTGCTGTACATTGCTGACAGAAATGGTTTCTCTTCCCTTTAAATCGGCTCTAATGCAAGGTTTTCTTGATGGAGTGCCTTGCAGGGTGCAGCGGCTGAAGGCTTGCTGCAGGAGAATATCAGATAGTGGTGGGGTGCAGCTTAGTATATCCAGGCCTAATGTCTGTCTGCTATTGTGTTATGGTTATGTACAGAGCTGCATTGACTGCCCTGAAGAGTGTCTTTTCACCAGCAGGACTGGGGTCAATGGTCCCCTCTACTGCCACCATTGCAGGGAGATAAAAAGTGGATTTTTTGATGGGAGACCCTGTTTACCACTCTCAACCCTAGAGAAGAAGAGTGATAATCCTCCTAGGATTCCATGGGGGCAACACCTGACTGAAGCAGACAAATATGTCCAAAATGTTTCAGCAGAAACTACCTAACTCACGCATTAACACTGCTTTGTACCTGCATCATGTCCTATTTCTGTCATGGAAGGTTCTGTGGACCTGGTGCTGGGTGCCTCACCGCACCCTCAGGGTGAGCACAGTACCCGTACAATGTGACGGTGTGTAGCTACTCTGTGCCAGTAAAACACACGGTCAGTACCCCCTACCAGGCCGAGGTGCTGTGGGGGTGCACATGGTCACTTCCCCCTACCAGGCCCAGGTGCTGTGGGGGTGCATAACCCATCTTGTGTTTATCTGTGGACAGCTGATTTGCATGTGCAGTGCATCATGGGTATGG
Organism: Ichthyophis bannanicus; assembly: GCA_033557465.1. Classification (NCBI taxonomy): domain Eukaryota; kingdom Metazoa; phylum Chordata; class Amphibia; order Gymnophiona; family Ichthyophiidae; genus Ichthyophis; species Ichthyophis bannanicus. The sequence continues at coordinate 1,001,422,578 of CM066033.1, forward strand.
GTGTGCTAACCCTATCCTGGTGACCGCAGCAGACTGTCTTTGTGGTGACGTGCACTCTCTCTGCAGCCAGCCAGGGGTTTGCTAGTAGCTATAAAGCTGTAGCCCAATGGTTACTTCACCACCTGTGGAGCTAGAGGTCATGGGTTCAAACCTGCAGTGTGGTTATTTGATAGGGCTACCCAAAGCTTTATCTATTTTTAATGTACATTATTGCTGCCAGCAAAAACACCCTCAGCGTACTGTACCCATAAGGTGCCTCTGAGGGCGCTTTATAGGGCACCCTATAGGGCACCTTATGGTTACCCTCCATATAAGGTGCACTGTACATTATCCAGTGACGCAACTTATAGGGTGCCCTATAGGGGACATTTTAGGGTGCCGTGGCGGACAGTGCACTTTAAAATGTGCCCTCTGGGGTACCCTATGAGGCGCCTTATGCAGCACCTTATGTTACAATACTTTGAGGATGTGTTTGCTGGCAGCACTAATTAAAATAAAAATAAAACACCCCCTACAGCAATATTATCTATAACAGGTAATGCCTCAGCCAGCCATCTTCATTGGGCACAGTGAGGGATTGAACCAATGACTTCTGCATCATTGGTCAGTGTCTTAACCATTGTGCTCCACTCCTGCTACTCCTTGCTTGTCAGCGCACCTACTTATGCTTTTCATTCCTTAAACTGCACAGTGCTGCCATCAAAAACAGTGCTATGACCTTGCGGTAACTCATACGGCACCCTATAAAGTGCCCTATAAGCAACATTCTAGGGTGCCTTGGCGGACAGTGCACTTTAAAATGTGCCTTATGGGGCGCCTTATGTTAACACGCTTTGAGAGTGCGTTTGCTAGTAGATGTAATTAAAATATAAATAAAATGCCTCCTAAAGCAATCATCCCCATAATAGGTAATACCTCAGCCAGCCTTGTTCATTGGGTACTTTGGGGGATTGAACCCCTGATCCCTGTACCATTGGTCAATGTCTTAACCATTGTACCATGGTCCTGTTTGGGTGCTTGCACATCAGTGCTCCGCCTTATGCCTCTCAATATTAAAATGCCTCCTAAAGTAATACCTCAGCCAGCTGTTTTCATTGGGCACTGTGTGGGATTGAGCCCCTGATCCCTGCACCATTGGTAAGTGTTTTAACCATTGTGCTGTGGCTCTGCTTTTCTGCGTACACATCAGCGCGCTGCTTATGCCTCCCGCGCAGCTTTCTCATGCGCTAATGTGCGGGGCGCACATGGGTGCCGCGCACCTTAGCACATATTTAAATCACGGTTTTTCTTTTTCAGACAGAAACGCCCACTCCTTATATGGCACCTGCACACTAGCGCGGCCCGCACATTACCGGAGTTTTAGTAAACATACCCCGAAGTGAAACGCGGAAGCAGTACTCTATGGCGGCGTTGGGGAAACCTGTTGATAATATTACAGCAAGACATTAAGATAAGAAAAAGTTCCATTTTATTGAATTTAGGTTTAATCAAAGCATAGTGAGAAGGTCATTGATGCTTATAGGACACCTGAGTCCCTGTATGTGGCCCGGTGTCTGCCAGTCTGAGACCTTCCCTAGCCAGGCATAGCGTTCAGTTTATTTAATGTGTTGAAAAGCTGTGCTATATATGTGAAGAGCATAACAACTATCTTTGGTGAACTGCTTGAGTGTACGCACTATATTTTTGGCTACTCCACACTCTATAAGAAGACCTAATTTTTAGTGACTAAGGGGCATGTTTACTAAAACCCCGCTAATGTGCGGGCCGCGGTAGTGTGCGGATGCCATATAAGGAGTGGGCGTTCCGTCCTGAAAAAGCCGTGATTGACATATGCGCTAAGGTGCACGGCACCCATGTGCGCCCCGCACATTAGCGCATGAGGAAGCTGCGCGGGAGGCATAAGTGGCGCGCTGATGTACATACAGAAAAGCAGAGCCACAGCACAATGGTCAAGGCACTTACCAAAGGTGCAGGGGTCAGGGGTTCAATCCCCCCACAGTGCCCCATGAAAACAACTGGCTGAAGTGTTAATTTATGAGGCATTTAAATAATGGGTGGCATAAGGCAGAGCTCTGATGGGCATAAGGCAGTGTGCTATTGATTTAGGAGGCTTTTTAATATTGGGAGGCATAAGGCTGCACGCTAAAGCATAAGCATAAAAACAGAACCACAGCACAATGGGTAAAACACCACCCAATGGTGTGGGGATCAAGGGTTCAATTCTCCACAGTGCCCAATGAACAAGGCTGGCTGAGGCATTACATATTATGGGGAAGATTGCTTTTGGAGTCATTTTATGTTTATTTTAATTATCACTACTAGCAAACGCACTCTCAAAGCATGCTAACATAAGGCGCCCTATAAGGCACATTTTAAGGTGCACTGTCAGCCAAGGCACCCTATAATGTTGCTTATAGGGTGCTTTAGAGGGTGCCGTATGAGGTACCGCAAGGTCAGAGTACTGTTGTTTATGGCAGCACTGTGCAGTTTAAGGAATGAAAAGCATACGTAGGTGCGCTGACAGGCAAGGAGGAGCAGCAGTGGAGCACAATGGTTAAGGCACTGACTGCTGATACAGGGGTCATGAGTTTGTTCCCCAGTGTGCCTAATACGTAAGGCTGGCTGAGGCATCAGCTTTGCAATGTACATTTTGTTTCTTGCAGCACTTTAGTTATATTTTATTAATTACTGCCAGCAAACACGCCCTCACGTGCCATAATTGAAGGTGCAGTATAAGGCACCCTATAAGGCACTCCATAGGGCACATTATAAATTACACTGTCCGCCACAGCACCCTAAAATGTCCCCAATAGAGCACCCTATAAGTTGCGTCACAGGATAATGTATAGTGCACCTTATATTATTTATTTATTTATTATTTAACATCTTTTATATACCGCACTATTGTCACCAGCGCAGTTTACATGGAACAAACATATACATACAAGGAACTGTAATGCATTTTACAAGTAACAGGGTTTTCAAAACTTGGGAATAACAAGGTACAACTACATAGGCTAGCTAACTATTTACAGAATATTGAAATACATTAGTCACATTTGGATATCAGTTGGGAAATGTCCTGGTCAGAAAAGTGTCTGTAATATTTTCATGTGCGAAGGTTAGATTGGGAAATAGCTTAGGAAGAGGTGGTGTTTGAGACTCTTTCTGAATTGTGTTAGGCTGGTTATAACTCTCAGTTCTAGTGGGAGGGCATTCCAGGTTATTGGGGCGTGGATACTGAAGGCTCTTTTGGTTGTTTCCTTAGTGTATCTGACTGTTTGTTTCGGGATTATTAATGTATTCATTGCAATTGACCTTCTGGATCTATTAGGGGTCTGTGAGTGTACAAGGTTGGTAATGGTTGATGGTGCTTGGTTGTTTATGGCTTTGAATGTAGTGATCAGTATCTTGCAGTGGATTCTTGCGTTGGTTGGTAGCCAGTGGAGTCTTTTTAGAACTGGGGTTATGTGATCTGTCTTTGATATTCCTTCAAGTACTCTGGCAGCAGTGTTCATCGCTAGTTGGAGAGGATTTAATGTTGCTTGAGGGAGTCTGTATAGAATTGCATTTGCAAAGTCAATGTGAGGCATTATCAGGGCTTGGTAGACGGTTCTGAAATCTGAGGGTTCCAGTAGAGGTCGCAGGTGGCGTAATGTACGTATCTTGTGATATATTAGTTTTGTTATGTTTTTTATGTGGGCTTTCATATTGAGGCGCTGGTCAAGGGTTATACCTAGGTAGCGTAGTGTAGGTTTTACTGTTAATTCCTTGTCCTTTATCTTCACGGAGGTAGGAGGTGTGAAGTTTTGGTTTCTTGTTATAAACATCACATCAGTCTTGCTGTGGTTGATTCTTAGATTTTGGGAGATAAACATCACATCAGTCTTGCTGTGGTTGATTCTTAGATTTTGGGAGATGAGCCAATCTTCTACTGCTTCGAGGCATGTTATCAATGATGTATAATCGGGGTGATTGATGGAGAATGGCATGAATAGTAGAATGTCATCTGCATATGCTAAACAGGTGACATTAAAGGAACGAATGAGGTCACAAATGGGTTGCATGTATATATTAAACATCAACGCTGACAGAGAAGATCCTTGTGGTACCCCTTGATCTTGAAGAAATGGTTCAGAAGTAGTTTCGTCAATTCGTACTTGTTGCCAACGGTTAGTTAGATAGGATATACACCAGTCAAGTGCAGCACCAACTATTCCTTTTTACTTAAGGCGATCGATAAGTATTTGGTGGCTTACTGAGTCAAACGCAGCTGAGATGTCCATGAATATAAGTATGAATCCTTGGTGAATGTTATCTATTCCTGTGATTAGTGTGTTGAATAGTGTGATGAGGAGGGTCTCAACTCCATGAGCCTCTCTAAAGCTGTGTTGTGCAGGGTCAAGTGGAGCTTCATTGTCTATGTGCTGTTGTATTTGCCGTTGGACTACTTTCTCAATTATTTTCGCTAGGAGTGGGATACTGGATATTGGCCTGTAGGATTCTACTTTTAGGGGGTCTAATTTACTGTTTTTTAGTAATGGTCTAATTGAGGTTTGTTTGAGGCTTTGAGGAAATGTTCCAGTTGAAAAGGATTGTTCAAGGATATTCTGTATGAAGAAGCTTACTTCATGTTTAAGATTTTTTATCCAGGCTGCCGGGCAGGGATCGCTTGCAGCGGTGGTAGCATTTATTGATGCGATAGTGTTCTCAATTTCTTTGATTGATAGTGTATTAAACTTGGTTAATGTGGTTGACTGTGAATATATCATTCTTTGTTGGTCCAGAGGTACAAATGTTGGAAGTTTTTGTCATCTTTGACTTTAGGTATTCAGCATATTCTTGCGGGTGTATTGCTTGCGTTTGTTGAGGTGTTGGTTCCTTTGCCATTGTTCTTACGATGTTGAAGAGATCATGATGTTTATTTAATGATTTCTTTAGAAGGTTAGTATGGAATTGTTTCCTTCGATCTGCTATTTCTTGGCGATGCTTTTCTAAGTATTTGCAGTAAGCTGTGTAGGCTTCAGTAGAGCGTGATCTTCTCCAGTATTTCTCGAGTCTCCGAAGATGGAGGAGGGATGTTCTTAGCTCCTTGGAATACCAGGCTACGTGTGTACGTTGGTTGGTATTTTTTGCCATGTTTGATGGTTGAGAATTGAATCTAAGGGAGTGATCCCAAGTGTTGATTAGACTGTCCAAGGCGGGTTCAGACGCTTGTAGTGTTGGGAGGAGATTATTAAGTATTTCCTCTTTGACAAAGGGGCGGAACCTCCTAGCTGTTGGTTTCGCATGAGTAGGTTTGGAGTTAGAGGAATTGGAGGAGTTGGGGATTTTGAATAAAATGAGACTGTGGTCAGACCACGGTACTGGTATTATGGAAAGGTCGTAATTGTGGCTGATGTCTGAGGTAACTTGTGGGACGAATATCAGATCAAGTATGTTTCCCATATTGTGAGTAGGATCTTTGACTATTTGGTTGTATCCAAGGTTGTCAATTGCTTCTATAAATGCTGTGGTTTGCGAGTCCTGTAGGGAGGGAAGGTTGAAATCTCCCAATATCCAATTAGATAGTCTTGGTTTTTCAGTGTTGCAGGCAAGGTCAACTATCGTTGGCAGATCATCAGCTGATGCTGTTGGAGCTCTATAGACTAGGCTGATTGAGTGCTCTTTGTTTGATATATTTAGTATATTTAGATGTGTTGAACTAATGCTGTTGTCAATTTGAAATTGTAGTTGGTTGTTAGAGATAATAAGTACTCCGCCTCCTCTTTGTTGGTTCCTATGGCACGTGTGGATAGAGAATCCTGGCGGTAGCTTCTGGTTAAGAATGACATTGTCAGAATCGGTTAGCCAGGTTTCTGTGATCAACAAGATGTCGAGGTTATGTGCAGTTATGAGATTAGTTATCAGAGGCCATTTTGTGCGGATGGACCTTATATTGATAAGGGCACAGTGTAATGGTGGATGGTACTGATGTTTTGGTTGAGGTCTTTTGGTAACGTGAAGGGCAATATGAAGTAGATGTGAGTGGTGGGTGTAGTTAGGGTTTGTTTGATTTGTTTGAGTCTTGTTTGACCATCTCCTCCAATTATTTCGTAATATTGGTATGTATTTTTGGTCATCATTAAAGGCAATTGCTTGACCAGATAGTGCAGTGAGGAGGTAGGTGATGGTAAGGGTTACTAATGTGTGCATTCTTATAGTGAACATTGTGTGTTCTGAGAAGCGGTAGTGTTGCTAGTTGCACAAGGTTGTAGACTGTTGGGATTGGGGTTGTAGTATTTGTAGATAATATTGATGGAACCTTAATTGTGGTGAAAAAGCGTACCAACAATATATCTGGATGCTGAGAAAAACAGTAATTGCAAATTTATGGATAATGATACAGTATGTCTCTCTATCTACTGACAACAGTATATCTACTGGCAACAGTATATCTCTCTGGGTAGTGATAACAGTATGTCTCTCTATCTACTGACAACAGTATATCTACTGACAACAGTATATCTCTCTGGGTAGTGGTAACAGTATTTATTTATTTATTTATTTATTTATTTATTTTTTTATTTATCTATTTCTTCTATACCGCCCCTTCCAGAGATCAGGGGCGGTTTACATGGAACAAGTAAACAAATCTGTATACTAGTGTATACATTACATGGAACAGAGATTTTTTAACTTTATACAGATAATAGTTATTAACAGAGATTTTTAACATTGTAACTTTATACAAATAACTGTGCATTAATTGTCAAAACTATTTACATTTTATATACATTAATAAGTTTCTGTAGCGTAGTGTTGATCAGAGTTTTTCTACCTTTTTATAGGTAGTCAGAGTTTTCTACCTTTCATATGTGTGTGTGTGTGGAGGAATTTATTTCCTTTTTTCATCTCTTGGGAGTGTTTTGGGGTGTATGTGGTGGGGGTATGTGGTGGGTGTATGTGTGTGGGTAGTTGAGTGTGGGGTAGTATGTGGGTAGTATGTCTCTCTATCTACTGACAACAGTATATCTCTCTGGGTAGTGATAACAGTATGTCTCTCTATCTACTGACAACAGTAATATCTTTCTGGGTAGTGATAACAGTATGTCTCTCTATCTACTGACAACAGTATATCTTTCTGGGTAGTGATAACAGTATGTCTCTCTATCTACTGACAACAGTATATCTTTCTAGGTAGTGATAACAGTATGTCTCTCTATCTACTGACAACAGTATATCACTCTTGGTGCTGACGACAGTAAATTCTTTCTGGCTACTGGGAACAATATTTGCAACTGATGAGTACTGGCAACAGTATATCTCACTAATGTGAACAGTGTATGCTATATAGCTACTTGGAATATTTGATGATTGCTGACTTGGGATACTTATAATTACTAACAATAGTGTGCAAAGCTTTATGGGGGATGTGCAAGAAATCAGTTAAAGATAGTTCCTTTATACGTAGTATACTTGCTGTGCTCAGAGAGGGATCCAATTCTGAGGGGGAGCGAGCTCGACCGTGAGGGAGCTCAAGCTGCTCGATTTTGGATGAGCTTCAAGATGGCGATTTGCTTGTGGGATGTTGAGGCGTTGGGTTAACGTTCTTTTTCCGCCTATCGTGCCCCGCCTAAGGGCCACGCCAAAGGGCCCTCTTGCGAGGCCCTCAGGCGCGGGCCCGCAAGGTGCGGGCGCGCTTGCGCGCGGCTGCTTTTTCACTGCGCCTCTGGGTCCTCCCACGGCCCGGATTGGGCCGGAGTTGTAGGAGCGGGAAAACGCTCGTTGCTTGCTCGACCCCGACTGGGGAGCTGATGCGGCTGGATCTTGAGCCGAAAAGGGCCTTCTCCTGCCCGCGGCTGCTTTTTCACTGCGCCTCTGGGTCCTCCCACGGCCCGGATTGGGCCGGAGTTGTAGGAGCGGGAAAACGCTCGTTGCTTGCTCGACCCCGACTGGGGAGCTGATGCGGCTGGATCTTGAGCCGAAAAGGGCCTTCTACTGCCCGCGGCTGCTTTTTCACTGCGCCTCTGGGTCCTCCCACGGCCCGGATTGGGCCGGAGTTGTAGGAGCGGGAAAACGCTCATTGCTTGCTCGACCCCAACTGGGGAGCTGATGCGGCTGGATCTTGAGCTGATAAGGTGCCCTATAGGGCGCCCTATAAAGCACCCTCAGAGGCACCTTATGGGTACAGTACGCTGAGGATGTTTTTGCTGGCATCAAAATATGTACATTAAAAAAAGATAATGTGTCAGACAATCCTATCAAATAGCCCCACAGTGGGTGTGAACTCATGACCTCTGGCTTTACAGGCAGTGAAGTAACCATTGGGCTACAGCTCTATAGCTGCTAGCAAGCCCCTGACTGGCTGCAGAGAGCCTGCATGTCACCACACAGACAGTCTGCTGTGGTCACCAGGATAGGGTTAGCCCACCCATACCCATGATGCAATGCACATGCAAATCAGCTGTCCACAGATAAACACAAGATGGGCAATTCACCCCCACAGCACCTCGGCCTGGTAGGGGGAAGTGACCATGTGCACCCACACAGCACCTCGGCCTGGTAGGGGGTACTGACCGTGTGTTTTACTAGCACAGAGTAGCTACACACCGTCACATTGTGCGGTTACTGTGCACACCCTGAGGGTGCAATGAGGCGCCCAGCACCAGGTCCACAACACCTTCCATGGCTGAAAAGACCATGCCAGAGGTCCAAAGCAGTGTTAATGTGTGAGATAGGTAGCTTTTGCACAAACACCTTGGATATCTTTGTCTGTTTCAGTTGGGAGTTAGCCCCATGCACTCCTAGGTGGTCTATGTACCACCATCCTCCTTCTCCAGGGCTGAGGGTGGCAAACAGGGTCTCCCATCAATAGATCCATATTCTACCTCCCTACAAAGGTGGCAGTAGAAGGGACCATTAACCCCAGTCCTACTGAGGAACAGACACCACACAGGGCAGTCAATGCAGCTCTATACACATCCATAACACATTAGCAGACAGACATTAGGCCTGGATATGGTACACTGCACCCCACCACTATCAGATATTCTCCTGCAGCAAGCCATCAGCCACTGCACCCTGCTCCATCAAGACACATACCAGCTGCAAACAGTCTGCTAGTTAGTCCATAGTGCATGTTTCCAGTGGAGATGCATGCACCCAGAACTGGGATGTCAACATACACAGCAAGCAGATATATCAGTGACTGGGCCCCCAAAAGGGAACCCATATCTATCACATGAGAGACATACTATATAGCACTATGGGGGTGCCTAGCCATGCTGTGGTCACTGCACAGTCAGGGTGAGAGTGATCTCTCAGCAGGACATACTGAGGTCACCCTGTCTGTGTAGGTGGTGGTCGGGCACTAAAATGTCCCAGTCAGTGCCCTATGCCCTGTGCAGATGCACCCTGTCTGGCCTATACCCATGGTACCGTGCTCCTCATTATGCACATTGGCAGCCCAATACTGGCAACATTGCTGGCAGTGTGGGCTGTGGAAGGTGTATGCAGCCACCAAACACTGGATAGACAGACAGCCACCCCCACACCTATGCCAGCATTGTGCTACTATAGAGGAGTTCAGCAGCCATACCCACCAAACCAGTCCTGGGCACAGTACAGGCATGGATATGGTACGCAATACTGTTGGGGGTAACTCCCCAGGGTGGTAAACACTGTCAGAGACCAGACCTGCAGCACACACCGCAGACATCACAATGATTGCTATGGTGGAGCTCAATGAGCAAAATGTGCTTAATGTAGGAATTGATATCTGCCAGTTATCATAGGAAACGTATGATAGCTGTGTACCAGATACCCAGGTGTAGGGTGGCATTGCTAAGGTATTCAACTGCTAGTACTGGGAGATACAGGCAGGGCCCAATGTCCTGCCTCTCCAGGAGGCATTGGCCAATGGGGCCTGTGTGTGTGTGTGTGTGTGTGGGTGTGTCTAGCCCTGTTGGCTGCTGCTTTACGGCAGAGTTTCCCAACTCCAGTCCTGGTGTTCCGAACACTGTTCGGGTTTTCATGCTGTCCCTCATGTATATGCATGAGCTACATCAGCATACCATGGGGGTGGTGCATAGATATGCAGCACAGGCATCTTTATAAGAGGCAGCATGGAACCTGAATGGTGTGGGACCCTCCAGGACTGCATTTTGGAGACTCTGCTCTAGGTAATGCACCTGTTTATGGTGTCTGTGTTTGATGTGGTAAAATATAGGCGTATTAACCATGCGTATGTTCTCAGCAATAAAGGTTTGTCCTTACTATCATGGTTTAGTTGTAGGAAAAATATGTGGACAGGAATGGAAGTAGCCCCAGCTGGCCTTTGAACCTGTGACCTTCTGTTCTTGCACACACTCTCTGTGTGCACTGTTGCGGTGGACGGTGCCAGCCTGCACAGGCCTAGGCCACTGTCTGCTGTGGTTTGCAGCCACTGCACCCTCCACCACCTGTACCCTTCCGCCAACATGCAGACATGTCCTTATCTGGGAAAAAGCATATGACCTGATTGACTGGTGGCACTCCAGGACTGAATTTGGGGGACTCGGCTGTAGGTAATGCCCATTGTTATGGTTTGTGTGCGGTGTAGGGTATAATAAAAGTGTTGGAACCATTCTTATGTTCTCTGCAATAAAGGAGTGTCTGTACTATCACTGTTTAGTGGTGGGTAAAACTATGGGGAATGGGTTGGCAGGAGCCCCAGCTGGGATTTGAACCTGTGACCCTCTGGTCCTACAGGCACTGGCTGTGTCTGCTGCACCACACTGTGGCCACAGAGACAGTGCAGTCCCTGGAGATAGGAAACCTGGCCGGACGAGTCAGAAACCCTGCTCTGCACAATTTTACTGTGGGCCCATTTACCTTGTATGGGGACAGAAGTGCAAATAAACCTCAAAAATGACCTCGAAAAAAGGGGAAAAAAACCATAACCAAGCTGGCCAACAGTGATATCAATGGGCAACATAAAAAACACTCCCAAGAAAGCTCCAATAAAATTAAGTGATTTATGAAAGAGTCTACGGAGTGTAGACCCTTCCAAAATTCATTTCTTTTTTTTGGAGCTTTCCTAGGAGTGTTTTTTATTGTTGCCCATTGATATCACTGTTGCCCAGCTGAATTATAATTTTTACAATTTTTCTTGTGGTCATTTTAAGGTTTTGAGATTTTGTTCTGTGCACATGTATCACACTGCTCACGTTTTGTGGGTTTCCCTGGTTTTGCTGTACATTGCTGACAGATGGTTTCTCTTCCCTTTAAATTGGCTCTAACGCGAGGTTTTCACTCGCGGTATTTTTTTGACCGAAATTCAGCCCCGCTCCTGTGCGGGGAGCCTCTCCCCTCCCACTCTCCACCCATTGACCCCGTCTCCCCGCCCCTCGGGAGCCTTCCTCTGCCCTCAAAATGCCTTTCCACGCCTCAATCGCACTTCAGCGCGCCGCACACTTGTGCGGGCCCATTAGTGCAGCACGCACGTGTGCGGGGCCCAAAAACGCACTATTAGCGTGCGCTAAGGTACCTTAGCGCACGCTCAAGTGAGCCCTGCACAATTGCGCAGTTTAGTAAACATACCCCTAAATCAGGAATGGCAGTCCAAGTCAAAGCACAGACGTCGTCTATTCCTCTTGGAATTAGGAAAGCAGCTGCTTAAGAGTAATTGCAGCGAGACTTCTTCCAGCATTGAAGAAGCCACTGATGCTGTTTGTAATGTCGGGATCCCAAAGAAAAGGGCAAGGTGTCACTGGTGTTCCAGAGAAAAAGACAAGAAAAGCAACATAGTTTGCACCTCCTGCAAGCGTAATGTTTTCAAAGAACATTCAGAAATTGTCTGTGTCTCATGCAAATGACTGTAGTACTTTACTGTGTTCATCAAGTGCATGCAAAAACTGCTTTCATGGCAACTCTTCTTCATGTAATTTTATGATAAAGCATTAAATTTCAAAACATTTAACCTTCATATAATAAATAATTAATTCGGAATAATATTTTGTCTGTTTAGTTTAAATTTTTCATGGTTAACAATTAAAATTCGTCGTGGGGTCATTTATGACCCCAACGGTATTCAGTGTGTGCAAAAACTCTCGGTAATTCCAGGGTTAAGATGTACCGTAATAATCAAATTGAGAGAATTAAAGCTGGTTAAAGGAATCAATTTTGTTTATTTTTACTTAAAAATAAAACATATTTTCTGAATCGGATGGTAAAAATTACTTTTCCAGATATAAGTTTATCATTTCACAAGTTTAGCTTTGACACAATAATGTTTTCCTGTTCTGTTTTATTTTCCTCTAGCTTTAGCTAACAGTGTTTCCAGTCAGCAAAACACAAGCAGCATCAGTTAAGTAGACTTTCTGACATTGCATTTACTAGTGAGTTATTTTGTTACTTTAGCATTAAGCTTTCAAGAAGTACTGACATTCTGGGGCATGTTTACTAAAGGCTAACATGCGTTAGATAAAGTTAGCACGTGTTAAGTGCTGCCATGCCCATTCATTCTTATGGGTCGTTGCAGCACTTAATGCCTGTTAGCCTTTAGTAAGCATGCCCTTTTGTGTTTCCTTTTATTTCACAAAAACTCAGGAAAATCTAAAGCTTCCCAGAACCAGGTAAGTAAAGTTTACGTAAGTTTTTGGTTGTCCTGTGTTTATGTGTCCCCTGCAACCCAAGGTGTGTTTCTTCACATTGTTTTAATCCACAGTTCCAAAAATAAAATGACTCAAGTCTTAAGCTCAAAAAAAGTTATTCTTGTATTCTTGTGTAGCATGTGTGTTAGTACACATTTATCACTCTGCTGTTGCTTAGTCCTTTTCTTGTGTATTTCTGCCACTTCCAGTCCTGGATATCACTGGTCATTTCCATGGCACCGACTAGCCACTTGTATCTCTCAGTCCCTCTTCTGAGTGCCTATTGCAAACAGGAAGTCGGCATCAGGAGTTGGAGGGGGCAGAAGCAAACAGTCCTGCGGTGCCAAGTTTTCAAGGTAAGTGCCGTGAGTCTGTTTGCAGCCATTTGCCGTCACTGCACGTCCTGGAGAGGGAAGGCAGTGGCAGCAATAGGCGATGGAGGGGGATTGGGGCACAAGGGATGAGGTTCGCCTAGGGCATCTCATTTCCTTGCATCAGCCCTGCTTTCAACCATTCGCTTCTGGTGTCCCTGTGCCTTCCAATCAATGTTAATATTGCTTTAAGCTACTCTTGTAGTAACATAACAACATAGTATATAATGGCAGATAAAGACCCGTATGGTCCATCGAGTCTGACCAGTAAGGTGACTACAGTGGTTGTAACTGAAACTCCATGCAGGTCACCTCCTTCTATGCCTGTATTTAGTGTTGTACCTACTACTTGGTACAGGTCAGCCCACCTCTATTTAGTGAGTATACAAAATACTTAGTTTGCTTTGATTTTATCCTCTTGGTATAAAAGGATCCACTATGTCTCATGCCATTTTGAATTCCGTCATTTTATTTGCCCTACCACCTTCATTGGGAGGGCATTCCAAGCATCTGTCACCCTTTCAGTGAAAAAAGTATTTCCTGATACTGCTTTTAAGTTTGCCGCCTTGCAGCTTCATCATATCCCCTCTAGTTTTACAGCTTCCCTTTCTTTGAAAATGGTTTGTTTGTTCATTGATATCCTTTAAGTATTTAAAGATTTGTATCATATCTCCCCTGTCCCTCCTCTCCACTAGGTATATATATTTAGGTTTTCACGTCTCTTCTCATACAGCTTCTGGCGCAGGCTCCAAATCCATTTGGTTGCCTTCCTCTGAACCATCTCAAGTCTTTTTACAGTTGTGGTCAACATGATTGGCACCCTTGCAGTTCAACCTAATAATGTCCAATATCTCCTAAAAAATAGTGACCAGTAAAATGGCTTTGGACTGTATATGCACACATACTTTACACATAAAAGAATCAAATAAAAAAAGATCAATTAAAACATGAAGTAGTAGGGAGTAGCAAATTTGCTATACATCTCTGCTTTTGGACTCATCTCAAGAAGCTTTAGTCTTTCAGATGAGTAGTTTCGTTCTCTCTAGAGCGGTATACATATTCCTATCGGATACCTTGAAGTAGTTCTTGCTTGTTTTGGGACTTGAACAAAGATAGTATAAGTCTTATAGAAGTTAGTGTTCACGGGGGCTGGTCCATTGGGCTATATAGCCTCATGCGAAGTTGGCTGAATGGCCTCTTTTAAAATTGAATAAAATGGAGGGCCTGTTACAAGAGTATGTTTGACATCCTCATTACAGGCGAACCGACAAAAATCATTGGAATAAATTGTTCGTTCTGTCCGTTAAGTCACGGAAGGTTATAAAGGTAACTTTAGGGATTATTTTGAGTGTGCCTTCTTTAAGGGATATTATTGTGGTCACACTATGGGGGGTTTCTAAATTTATAGTACATGATTATTAGCACCCTTATAAACAATTCAATTCAGTTTGAACAGAAGAAACACATTTCCATTGCAGTCAAATTAGATGCATCTGTTATCAATTGCCGGTACTCATGACTTGAATCAATCAATGAATGATGGCTCTAATGTTTAAAATGGCCACATTCACTCCCTGTTCCATTTTCACAATGATGAAGACAAGAGAGCTTCCTGAGATCTTCAGAAAAGCCATTATCACCAAACATCAAGCTTCAAAGGGGTGCAAAGCCATCTTCAAAGATCTTGGGATTCCTGTATCTATAGTTTGCAATGTTCTAAGAAGTTTTCTGCTCATGGAACTGTCAAGAACCTCCCAGGACTGTGGTGGGAAGAGGAAAATTAATCCAAGAAGTTTTTGAAGCTTAGTGCGAATTGTGGAAAAACATCATGGACAACATCCAGAGAGTTTAAAGCTGACCTGGAGTAATCTGGAGTGGTGGTTTCATCCTGCACCATACACTGTGCACTAAAAAAAGGATTTCATGGGTGAAGGCCAAAGAGGACCCCACTGCTCAAAGACAGATATAAAGAAGTACACCTGATCTTTGGCCAAACCCACTTTGGAAGCCACAGTCCTTCTGGGAAAATGATCTGTGGACAGATAAAACCAAACTTAAGCTCTCTGGCAGTGTAGACCAGCGATACATTTACAGGTGAAGAAATGAAATTTATAAGGAAAGAAAACACCCTTTTCACAGTTAAATATGGTGAAAGTTCCATAATGTTATGGAGCTGTTTTGCTGTCTCAGGAACTGGAGATCTGGAATGTATTAAAGGAATCATGAACTCAGAGGACTACCAAGATATTTTGGAGTGAAATGTGCTACCTAGGGGTATGTTTACTAAAGTCCGGAAATTTGCGCGCCGCAAATTAGCGCACGGCAACGCGCCACTTAAACGGTGACAAATGCTCCTAAACGCCCCGCACAGGTGCGAGGAACCCCCGTGAATGTGCGCGACACACTAACGGGCCCCGCACAAATACGGGCCCGCAAATGTCCGAAAGAGGCGTGTAACGGCGAACGGAGGGCGGAGGAAGGCCCCCGAGGGGCGGAGAGACGGGGTCAATGGGCGGGTAAGGGGAGGGGAGAGGCTCCCCGCACATGAACGGGGCCGAATTTCCCATGAAAAAATAGCGCGAGTGAAACAGTCGCGCTAGAGGTCATATAAAGGCAAGAGAAACCATTTACGTTAGCAATGTACAGCAAAACCGGGGAAACCTGAAAAACGTAAGCAGTGTGATACATGTGCACAGCAGAAAGGTGAAAGTAAAAATAGACAATGACCAGAAAATCAATAATAAAAATAGTAATGCAGGTTGTGAACAGTTACAGTAATGGGCAAATATAAAAATCACACCCAGGACAGTCCCAGAAAAAAAGAAATGAATTTTGGAAGGGCCATGGAGCTGAGACTCCCCCAAAAATAATTCCCAGCCTTGTGGCTTTCCTGGGTGTCTTCCAAATGGTTGCCCACCAATACCACTGTTGCCCAGCTTATTTAAAAGTAAAGCCCCGGTGTATGTGTCTATTTCTGGGGTTTAGCTGCATGTTTGTCACCAGACAAGGTGAATGAGGCCACAGTAAAAGACTGAAGAGCAAGCTGTGCATCCCCATCCTGACAGGTGTCCTATCACCAGGTACTGCACTGCCTCTGTGGCCACAGTGTGGTGCAGCAGACAGAGCCAGCACCTCCAAAACAGGAGGGTCACAGGTTCAAATCCCAGCTGGGGCTCATGCCAGCCCAGTCCCAATATTTTAACCATCACCAAACAGAGATAGTAAAGACACCCCATTATTGCAGAGAGCATAAACATGTTGCAAACACCCATATTTTACCCTCCAGTGCACATGCACCTGAACAATGGGCATCACCCACAGCCGAGTTCCCCAAATGCAGTCCTGGAGTGGCTCAAACTAATCAGGCCATATGCGTTTGCTAAGATGAGGACATGCCAGCATGTTGGTGGAACAGTACAGAGGGTGGAGGGGGCAGGGGCTGTGAGCCACAGAAGACAGTGGCCTAGCCATGTGCAGTCTGGCACCGTCCACTGCTACAGACAGGCCGTGATGGATGTACAGACATGGACCTCCCAGGGAACCCAGCCAATCTGTGGCTACATGGTGGTGCAGTGCACACAGACAGTGTATGCAAGAACATAAGGTCACAGGTTCAAAGCTCAGCTGTGGCTATGGCCAATTCCACCCACATTTTTGTCCAACAACTAAACTGTGCTGGTAAGCACAAACCTGTAATGCAGAGGAGATAGGCATTGTCTATACGGCTATCATTTCCCATCCAAAGCACATACACCATTAACCGTGGCATCACTCAGATCAGAGTATCCGAAATGCAGACCTGGAGGACCACACACCATTCAGCATCCATGCTGCGGCTAATACTAATGATTGTGCTGCATATCTATGCACCACCCCCATGTTATGCAGATGTAGCACATGCATATCCATGAGGGACATCCTAAAACCAGAACAGTGTCTGACACACCATGACCTGATGTGTGTAACCCATATGAAAGGCATCAACCAACAGGCCATGACACACCCACACCCACAGGCCCCATTGGACAATGCATCCTGGAGAGGCAGGACAGTGGGCCCTGACTGTAATCCCCAAAAGTAGCAGATGTGTACCTTAGCAATGCCACCCCACACCTACGTACATGGTACACAGCTATCCAAGGTCCCATGTGAAAATATGTTCATAATGATTCAAATGCTCAGTACATGTGTCCCATTGAGCACCACCATAACAATCATTCAGATGTGTGTGTTGTGTGCAGCAGGTCTTGTGTCTGATAGTGCGTACCGCCCTAGGGAGTGACCCCCAACAGTCTATGCCTAACATATCCATGCCTGTAGTGTCACCAGGACTGGTGTGTTGGCCAGAGCTGTCAAACCTCTCGATTGTAGCACAAAAGAGGACCAACCTGGGTAATGGTCACAGCAATGTGAAACATCATCAGACACTCCCAAGAAAGGCAGGGCCAAAATATATGAATGTTGGAAGGGTCACCAGCCCCTGCGGCATAAATGTTGAATGATCACACATTGATGTAGGATAGAGCAGGGTTCCCCACAGCAATGGACAGGTCCCCTATGGCATGCACATGTTGCACAACAGCATGTGTGAGTTGGGGGGAATGTGCAGTAGAGGTAGTTGCCTACATGCACACTGTATGGTTTAAAACTGTGCGCCCCCAGCACCAGTAGCAGAAGGGCCTGTAGCATGTTGGCAGAACTTTACTGGTATCTGAGGGGGCCAGTGGCAGGTGGCCAGAGAAGATGGAGGCTGAGCCAATGCCATGTGGGTGCACCGGACCACAACAGAAAGGCCCGCTATGACAAACAGACATGCCATCTCCAGGGTCCACATTCACTCTGTGACTGCAGTGTGGTGCAGGGGACACAGCCAGTGTACTGGGGAGCCAAAGATTACCAGTTCAACTCCCAGCTGGGGCCAGCAGCAACACTGTGCACATATTTTACCCACCAGTAAAACGTGAGAGGAAATCAAAACATGTCTTGCAGATAACAACAGCATGTTCAGAGGACCTCTATTTTACCATAAGGATCACTTACCCCTCAAATATGTACAACACCTACAGCAGAGTCCACACAATGCATCACTGGAGGGCCACATGTCAGTCAGCTGTGATGCTGTACCCAATATAGGCCCATGTCAGCATGGTGGCGGATGCCAACTGCTGGCAGAGGGGGCAGAGGCTGCTGCCCCACAGCAGATCCTGGCCTAGCCACCCTCATGTGGCTGCAGTACAATCCAACAGACAGGCCCTGTGTGACAAACAGCCATGGACTCCCCTGGGAATGTACTGTTGCTGTGCTAAGACAGTGGTGCAGTACATGTAGCAAGTGCCTCCAAGCACAGAAGGCCCCAGGTTCAATTCCCGGCTGGGGCACCTGCCATCCCAGTCCCAATGTTTTACCCATTCGCGAAACCTTAAAGTAAAGAATGGAACTCCCGTGCTGAGAACATAAGTGTTGGTCACGATACCATAGTTTGCTATAAATACCACACACCACATAAACATATGCCTCACCCACAGCAGAGTCCCCCATATGCAGCCATGGAGGCTCACACATCAATCAGGTTGTCTGATGTCTGCACGAAAGATGTGTGTGATGCAGGTGAGTTGAACACCACCATGGTATGCAGCTGTATCACAGGCATATTAATCACAGATAGCATGAAAGCCCAACAAGTGTTTGATTCACATTGACTGTAGTTGTGTAAACCTCCCTAGAGCAGTGGGCAACAGGGGCAGAAACAGTTGCACCTGCAGGCACCATTATTGGAAGACCGATGAAGTGGCAGGATGTAGGGCCTTGTGTGGCGTTCAGAAAACTAGCATGTGCATACATCAACAATCCCACACTACACATTTGGAGATGTCACACATATATCCAAAGCAATATATGATCACTGACCGATAAAAATGCTCATGCTACGCACAAGCAGAACAGCGAGCTGTCACAAACCAACGTCTCTGATGTATGTGCAATGTGTGTCAGGTCAGATCTCCTCCAGAGAGTAGCAACCTGGGAAATTACTCCAAAAGTACATCCCAACGTTGCCATGCCCACACTGTGCTCATCACTGTTATGTTAGCCATGGCTCCCAAATAACACCACATCTGTTCAATGTTGTCCTAGGTGTGGGGAGTGTGTGTCTGTCTATCCAGTGTGTGGTGGCTGTCAACACCTCCCACAGACCACACTAATAGCACCGTTGCCATTATTGGCCTGCCAATGTGCATAATGAGGAGCAAAGTACTGTGGGTACACAACAAACAGGGTGGCTGGAGCAGGATGCAGCTACACAGGGCAAATGTGCATGCCTAGGACCATGCTGTGCCTTGCCATCACCCCCACAGACATGGTGTCCATAGCATGCCTTGTGTGGAGGTCACTCTCACCCTGAACGATCAGTGACCATGGCATGGCTAGGTCCTGACATAGTGCCATATAATAGTTCTCTCATGTGATATATATGGGTTCTGTGTATATGTGAGGCCCAATCACTGAGGTAATTGTGCGGTGGGTGTGCTGACATCCCAGTTATGGGTGCATACAGTCTCCCTGGTAGCATGCACCATGGACTGGCCAGTGGCCTGTCTGCAGTTTGCATGTGTCTGGCTGGAACACCGTGCAGGGTCAGGAGCTGGGCACACAATGTGCCTGCTGCTGGAAAATGTCAGATGGTGTTGGTGAGCTTAGGCTCTCAGGCCATTCTGTCTGCTGCACCCTGAAATATGGATGCATTCATAATAGCAGTGAGTGATATGTAGGTTTTCTGTACCACAGCTGGACCCAGTCTGCTGATGGTGGCAGCTACACGCACCATAGCTGGGATGTAGAATGTGGATATGTTTTGTTTGGGGAAACTGTGTTGCACAGGGAAGGTTTGGTGGTCAGACATACCTGGCCTATAGGTCCTGTAACCACCTCTCCCCCACCCCCCCTGCAAATATATCATGAAGGGCAGGCCACCCACACAGGATATGCCCCCTTCGGTGAACATTGTAGCTCACAAGGCCCAGATGGGTCTTGGAGACAGAAATGGTCAGATGTGCCAAACTATCAGACATTGGCAAACAAATTGATATGATGTATAGGCCATCTCAGCCAGGATAGGTGCTGTGTGTCTCACCTCACCCTCAGGGTGAGCAACAGACACACACACTGGGATGGTCAGTACCCACTCTGCACAAGAAACACAGAAGGTCAATGTCCAACACGAGGCCGAGGTGCTGTGGGGTTGCACACCCTATCACTGGACCATCACTAGACTGCTGCCTTGCATGTGCAGTGCATCATGGGTGCGACTGGATCGACTACACCCTGGTAACTGCAGCACAAAGTCTGCAGAGGTTATATTCTAGCCCAGGGGTGGGCACCTCCAGTCCTGGAGGGCCGCAGACCAGTCAGGTTTTCGGGATATCCCTAATGAACATGCATGAGATATATATGCATTAGAGATATCCTGCCAACCTGACTGGTTTGTGGCCCTCCAGGACTGGATTTGGAGACCCCTGCCTTACACCTCTGTCATTTAAGATCATGAGTGGGCAAGGTACAGATGTCCTAGACATCGAAAGGGTATATAGAATGTGTCACATTCCTCCTCGATTCTCACCACCACCAAAAAGTTGTCTAATAGACAATTTTTTGGTGGTGGTGAGAAGTGAGGAGGACTGTGACAAATTCTATCTAACCTTTTTGATGTCTTGGACATCTGCACCTTGTCCACTCACAATCTTAAATGACAGAGGTATAAGGCAGGGGTCTCCAGATCCAGCCTTGGAGGGCCACAAACCAGTCAGGTTGGCAGGATATCTCTAATGCATATATATCTCATGCATGTTCATTAGAGATATCCCGAAAACCTGACTGGTCTGTGGCCCTCCAGGACCAGGTTTGCCCACCCCTGTTCTAGCCAGACAGACCTCTCATCACAGCCACAGAGCTGTAGTCCCCTGGTGACTGCAATGCTTCTGAAGTGAAAGGTTGTTGGTTCAAATCCAAAGTGTGTGTGTATAAGCAAAGTGATTTATATATTGTCCTTGGCCCCTATACGCCGCCAGTCAGCAGCAGTGCAGGTCTGAATCTATATAATTATGCATGTCCTCTATACCGCTTTTTCCAAAGATCAAAGGCGGTTTACACTTAACATATAATGGACATGGTTTTACATGGAACAGCGCCTACATTGCATAAAAATAACATACATTGAAGATGACATTGTAACATATAGCAAACATTTTGAAGGTTCATGGGGACTGTCAAGCCTGGAATGTGTGTAATGTCCTGTAGTACTGGCAATTCGGAAACCATCACAGTGCATTAACCCAAGTCCACCCTATACGGTTGTGTAAGGAGCACATGATGCAGACAGCACTGTGAGGATCACAGAGATTCCAGCACTATTTCACAGTCAGGGACCTGTCACTGGCTGCACTCACCAATAACCACACTGTGGATGGAAACATGCAACCTCTGGCTCCACAGGTATCAAGGTTAGGTGTGGGCCACAGCTCGATTGCTAAGAACAGATGCCTGTCTGGTGAAAGAGGCAGGCAGGCATGCAGACAGTGTGCAATGGTCACCAGGGGTGCGCTGTTCCATTGGTGAGAATGGTGTACTGCACATGATGTATGTAGCAGTGTGAGGGTCTTGCCAATAGCAGCACCTCTGTAATGTGGAAACCGGTCTGGGGCAGGTAACAATGTTGCAATGTATGAAGATATATGTCTGGTGCAGCACAGATGTACATGAAAAAAATCATGGCTACTGTTGCACTCAAGTATGAGAATGTGTGATGCCTGAGACAGGCAGTCCTGAGCTCAACTGGAAGATGTAACCCATGACGGCTGGTTAAGCAGTCCATGTATCAACCATTGAGCTATTTTTCAAAAACCAGGACTGTATGCCGTCACACATACCAAAGGATAATGTGCAGTGTGGTGACATGCGGACCCACATAGTCCTGTAATGTC
Source organism: Ichthyophis bannanicus (assembly GCA_033557465.1). Taxonomy (NCBI): domain Eukaryota; kingdom Metazoa; phylum Chordata; class Amphibia; order Gymnophiona; family Ichthyophiidae; genus Ichthyophis; species Ichthyophis bannanicus. The sequence continues at coordinate 1,001,444,538 of CM066033.1, forward strand.
CAACACGCAACCTACTTTGCATGTGCAATGCTCATATATGAATCTCCCCCCCAACCCCGATGGCAACCACCACAAAATGTCTGTCCAGACATGGAGATACACCACACAACATATTTCACTGGCACACACAACCCCCTATCACCAGGTTGAGTGACACCTGATGCTGATGGTCTGTCTGCACCCATAACTAGTAGTGTCTGAGCACTACCTGCTATGTGACACACATAGCACACCTCATCTGACAATGCATCAGCAATCAGTTGCTATGTGTCCAGAGGTTCAATACCACACTGTGTGAACAAGGGTAAACCATAATAATAATTGTTTGTTAAAGTGACATTAGAGACACCCCAGTAACTATGTAATTAGGCACAGAACAGTAAACATATTTTGAGCACAACCATTACAAATCAATATGAATGGTGCGTGTAGATAGTATTTGCAATTTGCAGACGCACAGCCATGCGGAGCGCACGGGCGTGCAGAGATCTGACGCGCAGCCATGCGAAACGCACGTGCACGATACGTCACGCGCAATTCCGGAAGTTGCGCCGGGAGCGTCCGCGCGTCACCACGCCCAGAAACAAACATGGCGTCCCGAACCAGGAAGCCGGCTTTTAGCCACAGAGAGCTGTGCCACCTGGGCTCCCTGATAGCCCAAAAGCAGCACAAGCTGTTCCCAGGGACCTCCAGGAAAAAGAACATGGGGAGGGTCCTGAGGGCCTGGGAGAGGGTGACCAGGCGTTTTAACAGGCAGGCAGACCATCCACGGGAGGTAAGTGAATGGACCTAGGTCAAAATAAACATACACACATACAGGGTTGATGTCAGCTGTCCATGCTGTTGTGTGTAAGTAGTCTGTATAAGTTTAGTGTAGCAGGTGAAACACATGCCATATACATGTGGTATCACATCTGATTGTGTGGCCATGTAGCCAGGTGTTGACGGTTTGTGCCACAGAGGGCATGATGGCCCCCTGGCGTCATGACAGCTGCTGGTGTTGATACAGCAAAGCAGACTGTAACAAACCTAGGCCATGCATCTGCATAAGGAGCGTATGCAAACATCCTGTGTTGATGGCGGTATCTGCATCAGCAGGGTAACACATAGGGTTAACCATCAGGGGTGGTGCAATGTTAAGCACATGGGGCCTCAGACATACAGGTGATCTGGGGTTGTCTGCCAATGTTGTTTAATACATCCACCCTATCCTCAGGGGTCCAGAGAGCCCCTCAAAGTGTGCACTCAGTCACTCTGTGGATATGTGTGTGTGTCAGAACGTTCTGGGGATCACCATCACCATCTCCAGGAGTCTACAGGGCCCCACAAAGCGGTCCCTCACACCCACTGGGGATATGGCTGTGTGTCCTGATGTAGTTGGAAGCATCTCCCTACCGCCAGGGGGCCAGAGAGGCCATCCAAAGTGGGCTCTGTGTCACCCTGGAGATATGGCTGTGTGTACTAATGTAGTTGGAAGCATCCCCCTACCTCCAGGAGGCCAGAGAGGCCATCCAAAGTGGGCTCTGTGTCACCCTGGAGATATGGTTGTGTGTACTAATGTAGTTGGAAGCATCCCCCTACCTCCAGGAGGCCAGAGAGGCCATCCAAAGTGGGCTCTGTGTCACCCTGGACATATGGCTGTGTGTACTAATGTAGTTGGAAGCATCCCCCTACCTCCAGGGGCCAGTGAGAATATTCAAAGTGGGCTCTGTGTCACCCTGGAGATATGGCTGTGTGTACTAATGTAGTTGGAAGCATCCCCCTACCTCCAGGAGTGCAGAGAGGCCATCCAAAGTGGGCTCTGTGTCACCCTGGAGATATGGTTGTGTGTACTAATGTAGTTGGAAGCATCCCCCTACCACCAGGGGGCGAGTGAGAACATTCAAAGTGGGCTCTGTGTCACCCTGGAGATATGGCTGTGTGTAGTAATGTAGTTGGAAGCATCCCCCTACCTCCAGGAGTGCAGAGAGACCATCCAAAGTGGGCACTGTGTCACCCTGGAGATATGGCTGTGTGTACTAATGTAGTTGGAAGCATCCCCCTACCTCCAGGGGGCCAGTGAGACCATCCAAAGTGGGCTCTGTGTCACCCTGGAGATATGGCTGTGTGTACTAATGTAGTTGGAAGCATCCCCCTACCTCCAGGAGTGCAGAGAGACCATCCAAAGTGGGCTCTGTGTCACCCTGGAGATATGGCTGTGTGTACTAATGTAGTTGGAAGCATCCCCCTACCTCCAGGGGGCCAGTGAGACCATCCAAAGTGGGCTCTGTGTCACCCTGGAGATATGGCTGTGTGTACTAATGTAGCTGTAAGCATCCCCCTACCTCCAGGAGTGCAGAGAGACCATCCAAAGTGGGCTCTGTGTCACCCTGGAGATATGGCTGTGTGTACTAATGTAGTTGGAAGCATCCCCCTACCTCCAGGAGTGCAGAGAGACCATCCAAAGTGGGCTCTGTGTCACCCTGGAGATATGGCTGTGTGTACTAATGTAGTTGGAAGCATCCCCCTACCTCCAGGAGGCCAGTGAGACCATCCAAAGTGGGCTCTGTGTCACCCTGGAGATATGGCTGTGTGTACTAATGTAGCTGTAAGCATCCCCCTACCTCCAGGAGTGCAGAGAGACCATCCAAAGTGGGCTCTGTGGCACCCTGGAGATATGGCTGTGTGTACTAATGCAGTTGGAAGCATCCCCCTACCTCCAGGAGTGCAGAGAGACCATCCAAAGTGGGCTCTGTGTCACCCTGGAGATATGGCTGTGTGTACTAATGTAGTTGGCAGCATCCCCCTACCTCCAGGAGGCCAGAGAGGCCATCCAAAGTGGGCTCTGTGTCACCCTGGAGATATGGCTGTGTGTACTAATGTAGTTGGAAGCATCCCCCTACCTCCAGGAGGCCAGTGAGACCATCCAAAGTGGGCTCTGTGTCACCCTGGAGATATGGCTGTGTGTACTAATGTAGCTGTAAGCATCCCCCTACCTCCAGGAGTGCAGAGAGACCATCCAAAGTGGGCTCTGTGTCACCCTGGAGATATGGCTGTGTGTACTAATGCAGTTGGAAGCATCCCCCTACCTCCAGGAGTGCAGAGAGACCATCCAAAGTGGGCTCTGTGTCACCCTGGAGATATGGCTGTGTGTAGTAATGTAGTTGGAAGCATCCCCCTACCTCCAGGAGGACAGAGAGGCCATCCAAAGTGGGCTCGGTGTCACCCTGGAGATATGGCTGTGTGTACTTATGTAGCTGTAAGCATCCCCCTACCTCCAGGAGTGCAGAGAGACCATCCAAAGTGGGCTCTGTGGCACCCTGGAGATATGGCTGTGTGTACTAATGCAGTTGGAAGCATCCCCCTACCTCCAGGAGTGCAGAGAGACCATCCAAAGTGGGCTCTGTGGCACCCTGGAGATATGGCTGTGTGTACTAATGCAGTTGGAAGCATCCCCCTACCTCCAGGAGTGCAGAGAGACCATCCAAAGTGGGCTCTGTGTCACCCTGGAGATATGGCTGTGTGTACTAATGTAGTTGGAAGCATCCCCCTACCTCCAGGAGGCCAGAGAGGCCATCCAAAGTGGGCTCTGTGTCACCCTGGAGATATGGCTGTGTGTACTAATGTAGCTGTAAGCATCCCCCTACCTCCAGGAGTGCAGAGAGGCCATCCAAAGTGGGCTCTGTGTCACCCTGGAGATATGGCTGTGTGTACTAATGTAGTTGGAAGCATCCCCCTACCTCCAGGAGTGCAGAGAGGCCATCCAAAGTGGGCTCTGTGTCACCCTGGAGATATGGCTGTGTGTACTAATGTAGTTGGAAGCATCCCCCTACCTCCAGGGGGCCAGTGAGAACATTCAAAGTGGGCTCTGTGTCACCCTGGAGATATGGCTGTGTGTACTAATGTAGTTGGAAGCATCCCCCTACCTCCAGGAGTGCAGAGAGACCATCCAAAGTGGGCTCTGTGTCACCCTGGAGATATGGCTGTGTGTACTAATGTAGTTGGAAGCATCCCCCTACCTCCAGGGGGCCAGTGAGACCATCCAAAGTGGGCTCTGTGTCACCCTGGAGATATGGCTGTGTGTACTAATGTAGCTGTAAGCATCCCCCTACCTCCAGGAGTGCAGAGAGACCATCCAAAGTGGGCTCTGTGTCACCCTGGAGATATGGCTGTGTGTACTAATGTAGTTGGAAGCATCCCCCTACCTCCAGGAGTGCAGAGAGACCATCCAAAGTGGGCTCTGTGTCACCCTGGAGATATGGCTGTGTGTACTAATGTAGTTGGAAGCATCCCCCTACCTCCAGGAGGCCAGTGAGACCATCCAAAGTGGGCTCTGTGTCACCCTGGAGATATGGCTGTGTGTACTAATGTAGCTGTAAGCATCCCCCTACCTCCAGGAGTGCAGAGAGACCATCCAAAGTGGGCTCTGTGTCACCCTGGAGATATGGCTGTGTGTACTAATGTAGTTGGAAGCATCCCCCTACCTCCAGGAGTGCAGAGAGACCATCCAAAGTGGGCTCTGTGTCACCCTGGAGATATGGCTGTGTGTACTAATGTAGTTGGAAGCATCCCCCTACCTCCAGGAGGCCAGAGAGGCCATCCAAAGTGGGCTCTGTGTCACCCTGGAGATATGGCTGTGTGTACTAATGTAGTTGGAAGCATCCCCCTACCTCCAGGAGGCCAGTGAGACCATCCAAAGTGGGCTCTGTGTCACCCTGGAGATATGGCTGTGTGTACTAATGTAGCTGTAAGCATCCCCCTACCTCCAGGAGTGCAGAGAGACCATCCAAAGTGGGCTCTGTGTCACCCTGGAGATATGGCTGTGTGTACTAATGTAGTTGGAAGCATCCCCCTACCTCCAGGAGTGCAGAGAGACCATCCAAAGTGGGCTCTGTGTCACCCTGGAGATATGGCTGTGTGTAGTAATGTAGTTGGAAGCATCCCCCTACCTCCAGGAGGACAGAGAGGCCATCCAAAGTGGGCTCTGTGTCACCCTGGAGATATGGCTGTGTGTACTAATGTAGTTGTAAGCATCCCCCTACCTCCAGGAGTGCAGAGAGACCATCCAAAGTGGGCTCTGTGTCACCCTGGAGATATGGCTGTGTGTACTAATGTAGTTGGAAGCATCCCCCTACCTCCAGGAGTGCAGAGAGACCATCCAAAGTGGGCTCTGTGTCACCCTGGAGATATGGCTGTGTGTACTAATGTAGTTGGAAGCATCCCCCTACCTCCAGGAGTGCAGAGAGACCATCCAAAGTGGGCTCTGTGTCACCCTGGAGATATGGCTGTGTGTACTAATGTAGTTGGAAGCATCCCCCTACCTCCAGGAGGCCAGAGAGGCCATCCAAAGTGGGCTCTGTGTCACCCTGGAGATATGGCTGTGTGTACTAATGTAGCTGTAAGCATCCCCCTACCTCCAGGAGTGCAGAGAGGCCATCCAAAGTGGGCTCTGTGTCACCCTGGAGATATGGCTGTGTGTACTAATGTAGTTGGAAGCATCCCCCTACCTCCAGGAGTGCAGAGAGGCCATCCAAAGTGGGCTCTGTGTCACCCTGGAGATATGGCTGTGTGTACTAATGTAGTTGGAAGCATCCCCCTACCTCCAGGGGGCCAGTGAGAACATTCAAAGTGGGCTCTGTGTCACCCTGGAGATATGGCTGTGTGTACTAATGTAGTTGGAAGCATCCCCCTACCTCCAGGAGTGCAGAGAGACCATCCAAAGTGGGCTCTGTGTCACCCTGGAGATATGGCTGTGTGTACTAATGTAGTTGGAAGCATCCCCCTACCTCCAGGGGGCCAGTGAGACCATCCAAAGTGGGCTCTGTGTCACCCTGGAGATATGGCTGTGTGTACTAATGTAGTTGGAAGCATCCCCCTACCTCCAGGAGTGCAGAGAGACCATCCAAAGTGGGCTCTGTGTCACCCTGGAGATATGGCTGTGTGTACTAATGTAGTTGGAAGCATCCCCCTACCTCCAGGAGTGCAGAGAGACCATCCAAAGTGGGCTCTGTGTCACCCTGGAGATATGGCTGTGTGTACTAATGTAGTTGGAAGCATCCCCCTACCTCCAGGAGGCCAGAGAGACCATCCAAAGTGGGCTCTGTGTCACCCTGGAGATATGGCTGTGTGTACTAATGTAGCTGGAAGCATCCCCCTACCTCCAGGAGTGCAGAGAGACCATCCAAAGTGGGCTCTGTGTCACCCTGGAGATATGGCTGTGTGTACTAATGTAGTTGGAAGCATCCCCCTACCTCCAGGAGTGCAGAGAGACCATCCAAAGTGGGCTCTGTGTCACCCTGGAGATATGGCTGTGTGTACTAATGTAGTTGGAAGCATCCCCCTACCTCCAGGAGGCCAGAGAGGCCATCCAAAGTGGGCTCTGTGTCACCCTGGAGATATGGCTGTGTGTACTAATGTAGTTGGAAGCATCCCCCTACCTCCAGGAGTGCAGAGAGACCATCCAAAGTGGGCTCTGTGTCACCCTGGAGATATGGCTGTGTGTACTAATGTAGTTGGAAGCATCCCCCTACCTCCAGGAGTGCAGAGAGACCATCCAAAGTGGGCTCTGTGTCACCCTGGAGATATGGCTGTGTGTACTAATGTAGTTGGAAGCATCCCCCTACCTCCAGGAGGCCAGAGAGGCCATCCAAAGTGGGCTCTGTGTCACCCTGGAGATATGGCTGTGTGTACTAATGTAGTTGGAAGCATCCCCCTACCTCCAGGAGTGCAGAGAGACCATCCAAAGTGGGCTCTGTGTCACCCTGGAGATATGGCTGTGTGTACTAATGTAGTTGGAAGCATCCCCCTACCTCCAGGAGTGCAGAGAGACCATCCAAAGTGGGCTCTGTGTCACCCTGGAGATATGGCTGTGTGTACTAATGTAGTTGGAAGCATCCCCCTACCTCCAGGAGGCCAGAGAGGCCATCCAAAGTGGGCTCTGTGTCACCCTGGAGATATGGCTGTGTGTACTAATGTAGTTGGAAGCATCCCCCTACCTCCAGGAGGCCAGAGAGACCATCCAAAGTGGGCTCTGTGTCACCCTGGAGATATGGCTGTGTGTACTAATGTAGTTGTAAGCATCCCCCTACCTCCAGGAGTGCAGAGAGACCATCCAAAGTGGGCTCTGTGTCACCCTGGAGATATGGCTGTGTGTACTAATGTAGTTGGAAGCATCCCCCTACCTCCAGGAGTGCAGAGAGACCATCCAAAGTGGGCTCTGTGTCACCCTGGAGATATGGCTGTGTGTACTAATGTAGTTGGAAGCATCCCCCTACCTCCAGGAGGCAGAGAGGCCATCCAAAGTGGGCTCTGTGTCACCCTGGAGATATGGCTGTGTGTACTAATGTAGTTGGAAGCATCCCCCTACCTCCAGGAGTGCAGAGAGACCATCCAAAGTGGGCTCTGTGTCACCCTGGAGATATGGCTGTGTGTACTAATGTAGTTGGAAGCATCCCCCTACCTCCAGGAGTGCAGAGAGACCATCCAAAGTGGGCTCTGTGTCACCCTGGAGATATGGCTGTGTGTACTAATGTAGTTGGAAGCATCCCCCTACCTCCAGGAGTGCAGAGAGACCATCCAAAGTGGGCTCTGTGTCACCCTGGAGATATGGCTGTGTGTACTAATGTAGTTGGAAGCATCCCCCTACCTCCAGGAGGCCAGAGAGGCCATCCAAAGTGGGCTCTGTGTCACCCTGGAGATATGGCTGTGTGTACTAATGTAGTTGGAAGCATCCCCCTACCTCCAGGAGTGCAGAGAGGCCATCCAAAGTGGGCTCTGTGTCACCCTGGAGATATGGCTGTGTGTACTAATGTAGTTGGAAGCATCCCCCTACCTCCAGGAGTGCAGAGAGGCCATCCAAAGTGGGCTCTGTGTCACCCTGGAGATATGGCTGTGTGTACTAATGTAGTTGGAAGCATCCCCCTACCTCCAGGAGTGCAGAGAGGCCATCCAAAGTGGGCTCTGTGTCACCCTGGAGATATGGCTGTGTGTACTAATGTAGTTGGAAGCATCCCCCTACCTCCAGGAGTGCAGAGAGACCATCCAAAGTGGGCTCTGTGTCACCCTGGAGATATGGCTGTGTGTACTAATGTAGTTGGAAGCATCCCCCTACCTCCAGGAGGCCAGAGAGACCATCCAAAGTGGGCTCTGTGTCACCCTGGAGATATGGCTGTGTGTACTAATGTAGTTGGAAGCATCCCCCTACCTCCAGGAGGCCAGAGAGACCATCCAAAGTGGGCTCTGTGTCACCCTGGAGATATGGCTGTGTGTACTAATGTAGTTGGAAGCATCCCCCTACCTCCAGGAGTGCAGAGAGACCATCCAAAGTGGGCTCTGTGTCACCCTGGAGATATGGCTGTGTGTACTAATGTAGTTGGAAGCATCCCCCTACCTCCAGGAGTGCAGAGAGACCATCCAAAGTGGGCTCTGTGTCACCCTGGAGATATGGCTGTGTGTACTAATGTAGTTGGAAGCATCCCCCTACCTCCAGGAGGCCAGAGAGGCCATCCAAAGTGGGCTCTGTGTCACCCTGGAGATATGGCTGTGTGTACTAATGTAGTTGGAAGCATCCCCCTACCTCCAGGAGTGCAGAGAGACCATCCAAAGTGGGCTCTGTGTCACCCTGGAGATATGGCTGTGTGTACTAATGTAGTTGGAAGCATCCCCCTACCTCCAGGAGTGCAGAGAGACCATCCAAAGTGGGCTCTGTGTCACCCTGGAGATATGGCTGTGTGTACTAATGTAGTTGGAAGCATCCCCCTACCTCCAGGAGTGCAGAGAGACCATCCAAAGTGGGCTCTGTGTCACCCTGGAGATATGGCTGTGTGTACTAATGTAGTTGGAAGCATCCCCCTACCTCCAGGAGTGCAGAGAGACCATCCAAAGTGGGCTCTGTGTCACCCTGGAGATATGGCTGTGTGTACTAATGTAGTTGGAAGCATCCCCCTACCTCCAGGAGGCCAGAGAGGCCATCCAAAGTGGGCTCTGTGTCACCCTGGAGATATGGCTGTGTGTACTAATGTAGTTGGAAGCATCCCCCTACCTCCAGGAGGCGAGAGAGGCCATCCAAAGTGGGCTCTGTGTCACCCTGGAGATATGGCTGTGTGTACTAATGTAGCTGTAAGCATCCCCCTACCTCCAGGAGTGCAGAGAGGCCATCCAAAGTGGGCTCTGTGTCACCCTGGAGATATGGCTGTGTGTACTAATGTAGTTGGAAGCATCCCCCTACCTCCAGGAGTGCAGAGAGGCCATCCAAAGTGGGCTCTGTGTCACCCTGGAGATATGGCTGTGTGTACTAATGTAGTTGGAAGCATCCCCCTACCTCCAGGGGGCCAGAGAGGCCATCCAAAGTGGGCTCTGTGTCACCCTGGAGATATGGCTGTGTGTACTAATGTAGTTGGAAGCATCCCCCTACCTCCAGGAGTGCAGAGAGACCATCCAAAGTGGGCTCTGTGTCACCCTGGAGATATGGCTGTGTGTACTAATGTAGTTGGAAGCATCCCCCTACCTCCAGGGGGCCAGTGAGACCATCCAAAGTGGGCTCTGTGTCACCCTGGAGATATGGCTGTGTGTACTAATGTAGTTGGAAGCATCCCCCTACCTCCAGGAGTGCAGAGACCATCCAAAGTGGGCTCTGTGTCACCCTGGAGATATGGCTGTGTGTACTAATGTAGTTGGAAGCATCCCCCTACCTCCAGGAGTGCAGAGAGACCATCCAAAGTGGGCTCTGTGTCACCCTGGAGATATGGCTGTGTGTACTAATGTAGTTGGAAGCATCCCCCTACCTCCAGGACACAACAGAGACCATCCAAAGTGGGCTCTGTGTCACCCTGGAGATATGGCTGTGTGTACTAATGTAGCTGGAAGCATCCCCCTACCTCCAGGAGTGCAGAGAGACCATCCAAAGTGGGCTCTGTGTCACCCTGGAGATATGGCTGTGTGTACTAATGTAGTTGGAAGCATCCCCCTACCTCCAGGAGTCCAGAGAGACCATCCAAAGTGGGCTCTGTGTCACCCTGGAGATATGGCTGTGTGTACTAATGTAGTTGGAAGCATCCCCCTACCTCCAGGAGGCCAGAGAGGCCATCCAAAGTGGGCTCTGTGTCACCCTGGAGATATGGCTGTGTGTACTAATGTAGCTGTAAGCATCCCCCTACCTCCAGGAGTGCAGAGAGACCATCCAAAGTGGGCTCTGTGTCACCCTGGAGATATGGCTGTGTGTACTAATGTAGTTGGAAGCATCCCCCTACCTCCAGGAGTGCAGAGAGACCATCCAAAGTGGGCTCTGTGTCACCCTGGAGATATGGCTGTGTGTACTAATGTAGTTGGAAGCATCCCCCTACCTCCAGGAGGCCAGAGAGGCCATCCAAAGTGGGCTCTGTGTCACCCTGGAGATATGGCTGTGTGTACTAATGTAGTTGGAAGCATCCCCCTACCTCCAGGAGGCCAGAGAGGCCATCCAAAGTGGGCTCTGTGTCACCCTGGAGATATGGCTGTGTGTACTAATGTAGTTGGAAGCATCCCCCTACCTCCAGGAGTGCAGAGAGGCCATCCAAAGTGGGCTCTGTGTCACCCTGGAGATATGGCTGTGTGTACTAATGTAGTTGGAAGCATCCCCCTACCTCCAGGAGTGCAGAGAGGCCATCCAAAGTGGGCTCTGTGTCACCCTGGAGATATGGCTGTGTGTACTAATGTAGTTGGAAGCATCCCCCTACCTCCAGGGGGCCAGTGAGAACATTCAAAGTGGGCTCTGTGTCACCCTGGAGATATGGCTGTGTGTACTAATGTAGTTGGAAGCATCCCCCTACCTCCAGGAGTGCAGAGAGACCATCCAAAGTGGGCTCTGTGTCACCCTGGAGATATGGCTGTGTGTACTAATGTAGTTGGAAGCATCCCCCTACCTCCAGGGGGCCAGAGAGACCATCCAAAGTGGGCTCTGTGTCACCCTGGAGATATGGCTGTGTGTACTAATGTAGCTGTAAGCATCCCCCTACCTCCAGGAGTGCAGAGAGACCATCCAAAGTGGGCTCTGTGTCACCCTGGAGATATGGCTGTGTGTACTAATGTAGTTGGAAGCATCCCCCTACCTCCAGGAGTGCAGAGAGACCATCCAAAGTGGGCTCTGTGTCACCCTGGAGATATGGCTGTGTGTACTAATGTAGTTGGAAGCATCCCCCTACCTCCAGGAGGCCAGAGAGGCCATCCAAAGTGGGCTCTGTGTCACCCTGGAGATATGGCTGTGTGTACTCCTGTAGCTGGAAGCATCCCCCTACCTCCTTGAGTGCTGCCAGACAAGCCGCTCTGCGGACTGTGTCACCCTGGAGATATGGCTGTGTGTACTAATGTAGTTGGAAGCATCCCCCTACCTCCAGGAGTGCAGAGAGACCATCCAAAGTGGGCTCTGTGTCACCCTGGAGATATGGCTGTGTGTACTAATGTAGTTGGAAGCATCCCCCTACCTCCAGGAGGCCAGAGAGGCCATCCAAAGTGGGCTCTGTGTCACCCTGGAGATATGGCTGTGTGTACTAATGTAGTTGGAAGCATCCCCCTACCTCCAGGAGGCCAGTGAGACCATCCAAAGTGGGCTCTGTGTCACCCTGGAGATATGGCTGTGTGTACTAATGTAGCTGTAAGCATCCCCCTACCTCCAGGAGTGCAGAGAGACCATCCAAAGTGGGCTCTGTGTCACCCTGGAGATATGGCTGTGTGTACTAATGTAGTTGGAAGCATCCCCCTACCTCCAGGAGTGCAGAGAGACCATCCAAAGTGGGCTCTGTGTCACCCTGGAGATATGGCTGTGTGTACTAATGTAGTTGGAAGCATCCCCCTACCTCCAGGAGGCCAGAGAGGCCATCCAAAGTGGGCTCTGTGTCACCCTGGAGATATGGCTGTGTGTACTAATGTAGTTGGAAGCATCCCCCTACCTCCAGGAGTGCAGAGAGACCATCCAAAGTGGGCTCTGTGTCACCCTGGAGATATGGCTGTGTGTACTAATGTAGTTGGAAGCATCCCCCTACCTCCAGGAGTGCAGAGAGACCATCCAAAGTGGGCTCTGTGTCACCCTGGAGATATGGCTGTGTGTACTAATGTAGTTGGAAGCATCCCCCTACCTCCAGGAGGCCAGAGAGGCCATCCAAAGTGGGCTCTGTGTCACCCTGGAGATATGGCTGTGTGTACTAATGTAGTTGGAAGCATCCCCCTACCTCCAGGAGGCCAGAGAGACCATCCAAAGTGGGCTCTGTGTCACCCTGGAGATATGGCTGTGTGTACTAATGTAGTTGGAAGCATCCCCCTACCTCCAGGAGTGCAGAGAGACCATCCAAAGTGGGCTCTGTGTCACCCTGGAGATATGGCTGTGTGTACTAATGTAGTTGGAAGCATCCCCCTACCTCCAGGAGGCCAGAGAGGCCATCCAAAGTGGGCTCACTCTCACCCAGGAGATATGTGTGGTTGCACCAGTGAGTTTGCTACACATCCACCCAAACGCGTGGGGTGCAGGGAGACCATCAATGTGTGGCCTCAGAACCCCTGGGGTTATGTTTGTAGGTGCTACTATTGCCTATCACATCCCCCAATCTGCATGTGTCCGTCCAGCACATCTGGGTGTGCCCCTGTCACCCAGGTGATATGGTGCAGTGTGACACAGCAGATGAGCCAATCACCCGTATCTCAGGCACACATGATACATGCGTTGTGTGGGCAGGGTGTCAATATGTTGCAATGCTGTATCCTGATGATGATGTGCCCTGGCACACACAAGACCCTGGTGGCGGGGGAGCTGATCGTGACGGAGGGTATGTCATGCAAATGTGTGCAATAAGGTATAGTGGTCTGGCTGCACGGCATCCGCAGTCTAGGGGCCACATAGCCCAGGACAAACACTGTAGATGTATGGAGATGATATGTAGGATGCAGATCTGGATGCGCGTGAGCAAATACCCACACACAGTATCTCCAAGAACCAGGTCACAACCTCTGCAATGGCAACCTGTCCACAGCTATGTATGTTGATTCAGGTCGCTCCTACCCACAGCCCACAGGCATACCGCCCCTGTGTGCATAGGTATCTCACAGATGCCCTTGAAAGGTTGCAAGCACACAGTCAGGTTGGCCCAGATAGCCTAAGAGGCACACATGACCAGAGGTGCGAATAGCCCATAGTGTGTGCAGTGACACCTCCCAGAAACATACACGACACAGGTCAGAGGAACATAACAACACCCGATACGCCTGTTTGGGACAGATGCCTGTCCACCATGACCAGTATGCTGTGTCCAACATTTGCCAAGGTTGGACTGACGTAGCTATCAACATCCCCATGACATACAGGATACACTGATCCTGTAGTGGTATGGCAAGTGACATCTCTGGCTATGTACAAAGGCATGTGTCATGGACGTGTCCCCTGCCAAGGTGCATAGGGGAACCCACCCAATGTCTCATGTGTCTTCAAACACCCATGTGTGCTGGTAAATACGGTTGCCATTGGTCGTGGAGTGCATGGCATGTGTACATAGTGTGACCCCAAATGTGTTTGATGTAACACCCACAGGGTGACAGGGCTGAGCATGGACACCATCAGTGGCCACAACACATGGACATGGCAATGCCATGTCTCTCAAGGGTGCCAAAGGGAAACAGATATGTGCGCTCTGGGAGACCTGCACAATGCACATAGGTGTGACTGCACACATGGCAACACACACAGCTAGGCATGTAGGTTGTACTGGGTACAGCTACACATCTGGAACAAGCAGGAATGAGCTGACACATGATGGTACCTGATGGCCTGTTGAGGCCAGCATGCCACAGCTCCCCACCAGACATCTGGTAAGCACAGGGGGGGATCACACAGCACCTGTCACCTTCCCTGATGTTAGCCCAAAATGCTGCACCCCAGATCATTAGGTTAGTCCAACTCCCCATCTCTGTGTCCCTGTATGTGCACTACACCCGACGTTATAGCCATCCCTGTGTCTGTGCCTGCTGATGCCGCCAGAACCGTTGATACTGGTGTATGTGAACCACCCTCACCAGTGGTTGTGTGGACCTCACCGAAGCACAAGACAAGGGGGTCCTTGGCAATGACACACCCATGTCCTCACAATATCTGTGCCCAGTCCAAAGCCACAACACCAGCATGGAAGCCACGCCCTGTGTCAGGGGACTGACGTGGGGGGTGCTGATCCCTCCCCAGTCACTGTCAGCCATGCCCAGTGTGCTGACTGCCGAGGGCCCTCATGTGCGATGTCACGATGATTGTACAGTGGGTTGGCACACAGGGGTGGTAGGCTGAAGCAGGCAGCCAGGCACAGTGGCCACCACCACACAAACATGGCTGGGTGGGGAGCAATGTCCCCTGTGCAGCCCCATGTTCCCTGTGTATCACATCTGACACAACATACAGTGTGCTGGTTCTAAAGGGGTCCCGAACCCTAGCACATGGGGTTTCCCTGGTGGTGGGACTGAGGAGCGCACACTGCACAAACATCCCTGGTGGTATCACTGGCCATGAAAAGCGACTCTGTGCCCACAGCAAGGTATGGGGTCAGCAGATGTGTCTAAACCCCATGTGCCGTGCTGAGTGGCATGGGCTGTGACAGTTAAATAGACACACGCAGAGCAAGTGTCACCAGCGCACAGGGTGCTGGCCACAAAACATGCTAGTGCAGCTAGCCCTGCCCCAACAGGGTATCTGTAACCACCCCATACCACACACATTGTGTGACTACAGGCCACAAAGATGATGGCCACAGCATGGGCATATGGACCATCAGTGCATGTGTTTGGCATGTGGTACCCATTGGTGCAGGGTCACACCTGGTAGTATGCGCCTCTGTCCTAGTACCGCAGTCTGCCCCATCCCCCAGGGACAATACACGTCAAACCCGCTGTGTTGACCAGTGAATGTGACCACTCAGAGGATAGTACTGTCAATTGCAAGGGGGTGCCTGCATGTCCCAACACACAACTGTTGTTGGGCGATGACATGTCCCACCAGGGGCTGCCATGTCCTGTGGGCAGGGTCCAATCACGTGCAGTCACAACTGATGTACAACACCGGACACATGAGGCAGACAACCCCACCATACACAGACCTCATGGGAGGATGCCACACCTACAGGAAACCCAAACGTGCAGGGTATCCCCATGAACAGGATGGGATACACCCCCAACAACCCCCCACATGCCGTACAGCTATATAACAGCTATGCTGCGTTGACGTCACCTGCGTCCCCAGAGAAAAGGCACCCTAATCGTACCAGTGTGGGGTACGCAGGTATGCTGAGGACAGCATGACACAGAGGACATGCCGTGAAACAGCTTGGTAGGTGCCCATGAACAATGATGCCTAGCTCGCAGTTTGTGCCATGCATCCCTGCTGTCACCCAGGATACTGTCCAGAACCCTGTTCCCTGTGGATGGCATGGATGTGGGTCTGCCAACATCGCTGACACCTAGATGCGCACCTCACACATGACAAGTGTGAGGTCCAGGTAGCCCATGTCAGGCATGCCTGGGGCAAACGAAAATCATGCTTACAGTGTCGCATTGGAATGGTGACGGGGCATAGTTAGGGTCCCTGCCATTGCCATTGTGGCACGGACCTGTGGCTGCATTGCTGCAGCAGCAATGGACCACCTGTCATAGGATAAGGTGTGATCCACCCCCTGTATGTGTCTCCAACTGTCAAGCACAATCCCCATGCAAACATCCCGAGCGTGGATGCTGACAGGCCAGTCCTGGCCAGGTGGTCCCAGAAACGATGCGTGCGCAACTGAAGGACCACCCACAAACCCCCTCTGTGCAGCACGAATGGATGCTAGCAGTCAGATGCCCAACATGGCACACCCCCAGCTTAAGATGATATAACTGGCAGCGACACACAAAACATCACATGTGGGAGACACCCAGCCGTATATGGTCCACCAGCGACACCACCCACAGGACCCCAGGGTACCTGGTGAGTTCTCCCCCCCCCTTGCCCATCCACGGAAACATCTGTAGACTATCCCATGAGGCCCATGTCCACCCATGCATGTGTTGTGGGACAGACCATAGGAAGCCTGGAACATGCCCATCACATGAGGCAGCCCAGGAGACACCCCCGAACAACCCCTCCACCCACAACATAACATCGGAACATTTCCCAGAAGCAGACCCCATCAGACCCCAGGGGATATGTGTGAGAGAGGTCAGGAGGGGTACACGTGTTAGCACCCCAAGAAATGGACGGTGTGTTCCACAGCCCCTATCTGTGCACAACTGAGTCAACCGGAGGGAACAGACACATCTGGGACCCCACAGGACTGGCCAGGTCTATCCCTGCGATAGGTGGACATATGTCACGACCTTAAACATGTATTACCATTCCCCCACAGGCCACACTAACCCCCCCACCCGAGCACATGGATGACGGCAACCATGTGCACAGCCACCCCTCAGTCCGTCAGTCCACAGAGTATCCGCTATATTGGTAGGGGTGGGGCGGCTCAACACACAGCTCACACCCTGGGTCCAGACACAGCACACACAGTATGCACATGGTGCATGGCTGTGAAAGCTGCCGAGCTGTGTGGCAGGGCACATGTGTATAACCACACCTGGACGTGATGGACATCTGGAAAAAGCCACTGCAGGGGGTAGGCCTGCTTCCCCTCCCACACACCAGGTCCATGCTACGATGTATGTGGTTGCAGAGATACCCTGGGAGCTGGCACAGCCCCTCGCACATCTCATTGTGGTCACACGAGCATGACAGCTTCGCAGACTGACAACAACACACCAGCTGCAGCTGTGACATCCCTGCATTGTGCACATTGGAACATGGGACCTGCAAGTAAATCACCACCTAGACCCTGAAATGCACCAGCAGGTGGGTCACATGGACGCATCATGGGCCCCATCCTAGTCTGTCTGTGTGCATGTCAACACACGAGCAGCGACATGGAGACTGCAGATGACCAACAAGGGCCAGTACTGCTCAGCTGGGGGCCCACATAGGGATGCTCTGTGTGATAGGGATGCTGTGAAACACCAATCACAAACATACACATCCCTGAGCCAACCCCCATAGGGAATGTCACACATCCCTAATGTGTGGGTGAGCTGCCACACAGGGCACACACATTATGGGGTGCATACCCTGCCAATGGTGCCCAGGGGGCGCCACCAATGGTGACTATGTCCCACGTGAAGCATGGGACCACAGACACACCCACCATGGACAGCTGCTGTCAATGCACAGCTGGGATGTGTCTGGCAAGGTAGATCATCTCCCCTAGGTGATATTTCCCCCCCTCATCCACTGTGTGTCTGTCACGCCCCACCGGTTGCCCCCGTCGCTCCTCTCCCTCTGTCCATCATTGTGCCAAACACCATTCCACCAATGTCATGTGTGGCTGTGGTGATATGGGTGGGTCAGCATGCAGTCAACATGTGATGCTGCTGAGAGCTGCCCTATGTGACACTGCATGTGTGTGCCAGCTAGGCTCGTCTGATACTGCTGTGACACAGCTGTGCAAACCTACCCCCACATGTCCAAGGCAAGGCCTTCCGGGGTTGTGTCACGCAGCTGTATATGCCACAAACAGCAGGGGTGGTGCTGCAGGTACATGCGTCACACACAGGGCAATGTAATCTGGTTGTCTGCACCAGTGACAGGTGTTAGGTGCTGACCACAGACAACGTTTATATATCCACAGGTGGAGGACCTGAGGAAAAAAGCGCGGGAGCTGCGACACTACCACCCCGAGTTCCTGGAGAGGTGCAGGAGGGAGCAACAACAGCACCATGATGGTCAGTATTGCCAGGGCTAGGTTGCAGGTCAGGTCGGCCATGGGACCACCAGCCTGTGTCTCACCTGTATCTGTAAATGTTGTATGTGACACACATGGATGTGCCCTGATGTCTGTCATCCTTCACAGACAGTGATACCAGCGATGGGGCGCCACACACCTCCACCTATTGCCTTCGCAGACCCACCAGCCGGCGCGCGAGGCAGGAGGAGGCAGACGTGGAGGAACAGGAGGGGCCGACGGAGGAAGAGGAGGAGGTGGCCATGGAGGCGGAGCCACTGCCTGTGACAGATGTGGGGGAGGAGGAGGGGGAGGAGGAGGAAGTCACCCCACCCACCCATGACCAGGGGGATGAGGAGGAGGAGGACGATGATGTCCTAATAGTGGGTGCAGGGGAGGGGGGAACAGGGGGTCTGGGTGGAGGCAGGGTGGGGGGAGGGAGGGGCACGGACAGGCCAGGGAGGGTGGGGGGAGGGTGCACAGGGAGGGGGGAGGGGCGGGAGGGGGGTGGTGGCGAACACAGCCCAGCACAGGGCCGAGGGGGCAGCAGGCAGACACTGCAGGCATCTGCACGGCATGGGTGGCAGCATGAGCGTCCACCACCCAGGGCCACTGTCACACCACATGCACATGCCAGCACACAGACTGCAGCCACTGTGTGTCTGTGTGCTGGCAGGTGCATGGACGAGGTGTTAGTGGCCCTGGCTGATGCACGACGTGACACCCATGTCGTGTTACATGCGGTGCAGTCTCTGACTGTGGCTGTTCGGCAGGTGGCAACTGATGTGGTGGATTTGGCATCCCGGTTACCACCTGCCGAAGAGCATCACAGGTACCAGCGATGGCACCTGTGATGCCCCCATGTGCCCTGTGCTGGGCTGTGTTCACCCCCCTGATTGTGTGATGTGTGTTTGGGCATGTTGCCCATTGTTAATGTTGAAATAAATAAATGTTTACATACTTTCGTAACCCAATGGTCACGTGTCATTCCTACATTCAACATGTATGCAAGCACGGGATATGTATTGCGACCTGCAGGGCCAGGTGGGGCGGACATGGGTGTCATACGTGTCGTGCGCGCACATGCAGTCAGAGGGGCCATATATGTGTGGGGCTGTGGGTACTGGGTGGGGCCATGGGATGCCGCCTGGTGGGGGTCCACCCAAATTACACTGACACATGGATGTGTGTGCTATGTAGCCCCATGTGTTGCTGACTGCCTGGACCACCTGACACATGACACCCCTGTCTGCCTATACCACCCACATGCCCGAGGGGTGTGCCATGGCGTGCAATGTGCTTTGCAAGCAGCGGCGATTGTCAGGCATCTGCACACAGTGGCGAGTGTAGGTAGGGGACAACATTACTATGGAACACATCAGTACGCGTGAGGTCTGGGAATATGCACCCTCCCTGACCATGGGTGTGTGTGAGCAGCACCCAGCTCCTGGCCCTGGGCAGCTGACACACCCTGTGAGGGTCACAGCCATCCTGTTGTGCCAGTGCTGCAGGTGTAACTGGCAAGCCAAGCCACACATTGGCAACGTGCTAAGGGTAAAGGGTAAATGGTCATGGACCAACCATGCATGTGCACAATACATACGGGACCACAGGTGCACAAATATGCTACAGACCTGCCACACACTGTTTGCTACAGTTTTATTTGGCTAAGGTTACTTTCGACGGCGCGGCCGACCACGCCTGGCCTGACCCATCCCCCCCACCCTCTGCAGTGCAACACCCTCCCCCTGTGAAGATGGAGGCGCTTGTGGCCGAGGAGCCGGTGCCGGTGCTGGTGCTGGTGCCGGTGCTGCTGCTGGTGCCGGTGCTGCTGCTGGTGCCGGTGCATGTACCCCCTGCTGTCTTGCCGCCAGCATCCCCTCCAGGGCTACACACATGCGTTCGAAAGGTATAGCCCCCACCACCTCTGTGAGGCCCTGTATCTGTGCGGTCGACTGGTCCAGCTTGTTGCATACGACATCAATGGATGCTCTGATGTCCATCAACGCCTCACGCAGGCCTGTGTGTGAGACAGAGCGTTGTATGAGAGATAGTCCGTGGTCTGGGAACTACATCAACACAGTGACAGGTTGCACATCATCACCAGGGCTACTACTGTGGTGTGGCTTACTCCTGTAGACAAAGGTGTGTGGCGATGTGGCAGCGTGTGCCCCACTAGTGTGGGGAGACCCCACACACAGCACACGGTCCACACTCAGATATGTTCTGATGCACGTGACCCATGTGGCTGTGCTGAATCACACATGTAATGCATGGTCTGCTACGGTTGTGCATCCAGGGGACTGAACACATGTTTCAAGGACATGGGAGCTGATGGCTGATACAGGGACAGGGACAACAAATGCACACCATCACAGGTGTCCCCGAAAGGGTGGGGGTCAGGGGGACAGGGTGGGGCCACAGTGCAGCAGGAACACAGACCTTTGACAGGTCCATGTTGGAGGGGGCTCTGGTCACAGGGGGGCGATGTGTGCATTGGTACAACAGACCCTCACTGGCGTATGTGCACAGCTGCAGCATCCGTCTGGCAATGATGTTAGGAGAGGGTACGGGCCATGTTGTGTGATGGCAGGGACATGTTGTTTGTGGGGAGGGACATGGTACCAGTGCGTACTACCTGGGCAAGACAAGCGGTGGGCATGTTCCGATAGGATTGGACAAGAGATGGATCCGCAGGGGCTGTCTGCCCCACACACATACAGGCAATGTAATGCTGGTTATGCACATAGCAGGTGCTGCCCCATGGGGTGTGGTGCGTCACAACACTGCATGGGGGGGGGAGTGCCGTGGCCTGCAGATGGGTGTGCACATGCGGGGTATGGTCCAACGCTATACACAACAGAGGACAGCACATGACCAGTGTGTCCATGTAGGTGACCGACCCAGCTGTGCAATGTGGGGGCATATTGTCATGTCCCCACGAGGGGGACATGTTATTGCACACATTGATATGTCATGCACGACATCGTATATGTGCGCAATCAGGAGGCCCGGTGGGACATGTCCCTCACCCGGGCCAACTCTACATTGTCCGTGACCTGGACATCTGGTGGGTGCCAGGTATCTGGGTGTCTGGACAGGCCTTGTCTGCTGTAGGGCTATCATATTCTGGCGGGCAACGACATCTCTAGCATGGTGTGACAAGGGGCCGTGGGCCCCATCAGGTGCAGGGCTTCATAGGGCATGGTGGGTCTGTCCCAGTTCCCCCGGACAATGTGGCAAATGCCATTCATATGCGTGTGTGTCAGCTGCATGTGTGCGATGCGGAAGACTATTGCTAGGTCAATGCATGTATGCATCCCCTGTCTGTTAACATGTGGCCGCTGTCAGACAGATGCCTGGGTGTGATTCATCCCAGGCCTGTCAGGGGTATATACTAATATGTTGCGCAGGGGAATGTGAGGGATGTAGCCCATCTATGACAGACACAGCTGCTCACACTGATCAGTTATGCCTCCTCAGGTGTGACGGCAACAGGATATTGCTATGTGGGGTGACGTCCACCAACACAGATATCCTTGGTAGCACACACAACAGGATACCTGCTGTCAGTGTTAGATGTGCGGTGACACGGGGCAGGGGTGTCAACAGTTGGACATGTCATGGAATCCCCAGAGATGTGTGCAGACCTGTCTGTACACAGCATGGTTTTTATGTGCAGGCTGTGGCAAGGTTATCCATACCAATCATCGGAAAACAAACATAGGAACATAGGAACATGAGATATGCCATACATGGTCACACCAGGGTCCATCAAGCACAGTATGCTGTTTCCAACAGTGGCCAATCTAGGTCATATGTACCTAGCAGTTTCCCCAAGGGACAGAGGTCCCACAATGCTTGTCTTTGATCAAGCAGTGATATCCAGGGTACCTTCCTAATGATGGTTTATGGACCTTACCACAGGTACCTGTCCAAACATGTTCTAAACACAGCTCCACTAACAGCCTTTACTACATCCTCAGTCAGAATATCCCAGCGTTTGAGTACACGTTTTGTGTAAGACGACATCCTGTTATCAGTTGTAAATAGTTTACCCTGTCGCTCCAGTGCATGTCCCCCAGCCTCTATATATTCTGATAAGGTGATCAGGTCATCTATGTCTACCCATTCCACACCATCCATGGATATATAGACCTCTATCACATCTCCCCTCAGCGGTCTCTCTCCCAGGTTATGGAGCACCAACCTTTTTAGCCTCACCTCATAGGAGTGGACTCCCATCCCCTTTGCCATTTTGGTGGCCCTTATCTGACCCACCTCTGTATTTGCTAGATCCCAATTCATTTTACGGTGACCAGTATTGCACACAATATACAGGGTGTGTCATCACCATGGAACGCTATAGACGCATGTTAACATATGTTGTTATAACTGACATTTCTGTCCAGATCATACCTATCGCCCTTTATGATAATTTGGGCCTCCGCTGCACTATGGCCAAGGGTATGAA